>OY754967.1:35537041-36137041 GCA_963576475.1 Molanna angustata | reverse complement strand
AATAATGGATGAAAACATTTACTGCTGCTAGTAAATTTGCTGTGATAATGGTTGGAAAGATACTTCATAGATGTCTCTGAATATTTAACTAACTACTAACTAACACTCATTATATATATTTACAGTTAGTTATTAAAAACTTTTAGTTATTAAAGGGCTGCATTTCAAATATTTATCAATAGAATTTATATATTTATAATATTTCAATTCTAATATTTATAATTTTGATTATTTGCTCCTGCCTTCACGCAATGCGTGTAATTGGTGCTATGTGCATAGTACAAAACAGGAGTTAAAGAAAAAATATAAGGTGAAAAGATATTATGGAGGTTGACTAAACAGAGGATTTAGTTTTTTTTTTTTGGGCAGAACCAGCTGACGGACCCCTCGCACGCCACTGCTTGTAAACAAAAATTCTCATTTAAATAACTACACTAATATTTATTAACTGCAAATAATTCTTTATAAATAATTAATAAATATATCAAACAAGAGTAACGTAAAATTATTAACTCAAGAGATAACTGCGCAGATTTATTGATTAAATTTTTTTTCATGCGCCATTTTTGTGAAAAGGCTCAACTTATTCTACGTTCCTCGAAATAACACCAATACAAATCAAAATTAATTTTTCAAAAGGGTTTGCAATTTCTATGTCAACCTCTCAGACAATATCCCACATTCTTATGTAATCACTGGTAGTATAGTTATTGCTAAACTGCCCTGCCCTCCACGTCCAAAAATCTCTAATTTCTAGAAGTTTGGCGATAACTGCTACAAAAATTCTCTATAAATTTGCTAACACAATCCTTCTCCCATCCTTTTTTCTTCCCTTCCTTTCCCGTCATGAACAAACATACAATCAACTAGAAATATGAAAAAAATTAAGTATATATAATTTTAAGTTATTAATTTTTTCGCAAATGCGACTCCCATTCACCGGTATTGCTTTATGCTGAGCATCGTCTGAATTCTGATTCTGACGAAGCTCAGCATAGAGAGATACCGGTGAATGGGAGTCGCGTTTGCGAAAAAATTAAATAGAACTTAAAATTAAATATACTTAAGTTTTTTTTTAAATTCTAGTTGATTATGGGCCGGTATAACAGTCTCAGTTTAAGAGCTAAACTCAAGTTTTACAAAAATATAGCGTATTACAGTGTCCGTTTAGGCCTAATCTTCCCTCAAATACGTCAACTCAAATACTAAAACGACAAATATTTAACTCAACGTTTCTGGCGGATTAAGTACTTAACAGTGAGTCAACTGTCATTTGATAGGCAACGCGTGTAGTTTCAGTTTCTACCACTAGAGGCGTTAGACAACGAGTGTAGTTTCAGTGTTCTATCACTAGAGGCGTTAGTTGTATCGATGGTGGTGCCACACAACAAAACAAACTGACAGCCATATTGAAACGAACATGGGCATTTAAAAGCATTATTTTGGTGAAAAAAAATTAATTTACCATGTTGGATAGTAAAACTATATTTCAAGTCGTAGCGTCTCGTTTTGTAGTTCGTATCATTTGAGGTTATTTAAAATTTGACAGATAATAACCACAGAAAAAGTAAAATATGTCTATAATTGAAGATTTAGTAACTGATATGTCATATTGCACTGTAATACGGAAATGGATTCAATCTCCCCTTAACATTGATCTTAAGTTTAACAAACTCAAAGAGTTAAGGGCCGACTGTAATACCGGCCCTATGGAGTTCCATCACAAAGTGACAGTTTCACACATTGAAAAAAAAACACAAAATTGTTAATAATGGTTATTTGTTGATATATTAATAATATGTAGATACCTAAAACACTAGAAATATTGATAAAGTTCTCATAAGGTTTAACACCGCATGAGACAATATCGACAAATTTACAGTAGAGCAAAACAACTTTGTAATATTCTTATTAAACATTTAAATATAATTTCTACATTTAATATAAGTTCTATTACATTTAAATATAATTTCTTTTGAAAATAATAAAAAAAAACATGTCAGCTCACGCTCTTGTGTTTTTATATTTTTTTAATGTAATATTATAACAATCATAGAAAGCTTTTTGCTCTATTAATATTGTCTTATTGTACGACAATATGTTATAATGTAATGTAATTCATCTATTTGTGTACAAAACTGTATTTGTCCTTTAAATAAATATTATATTTATGATTGCAATCAACACTGATATAAATAGTCGCTTACTTTTTCTGCCTGGGGTACAGTTCTCGGGAATCCATCCAACAGAAATCCATTCTTGCACTCTGGTTTGTCCAGATTTCCGTCGATCATATTAACCACAAGATCGTCACTAACCAACTTCCCTTCATCCATCACTTTTTTCAGCCGCCTCCCTAGATCAGAACCAGAAGATATTTCTGCACGGAGCATGTCACCAGTTGACAGATGACACACGCAGTACTTTTCCTTCAATAAGGGAGCCTGAAAACAAAAAATAAATCTTTTTTAACAGATTTTTAATTATCTCAATAGAGACGAAGTTGGAATATTTACTGTAGGAGAACCGGGAAATCAAGGCACCTACAGGGCTTACAACCTGTCATCGGCTGGTTTACGTGATCACTTTATGCGCTTGCGCAACGTTCACCAATTATGCCTTTTTAATGAGATCCCTATCAATTCAATTTTGAAAGTTCTATATATTGTAATACTGAAATTCTTTTCGATAAAAAATAAATCACTCGATAAAAAATAAATCACTAAATTACTTTTAAAAAAGAGTAAAATCATATAATTTTAGTTTTATACATTTTTTAAACCCTTCAGTCAGATACCTAACCAACTGAGCCACGTGAGCATTCATGGCTCAGTTGGTTAGGTATTTGACTGCTGATCCAAAGGTCCCGGGTCGATTCCCGGTGGAGACACAGTTTTTAATTGTTTTCAGTCTGGATCTGTGAGACGATTAATATTGTAAATCTCCGGAATGTGGCAACTTGTTATTGGGTGCATATTAAATTAATATTTGACATAGTACCTGTTAGTTGCCCAAGAAGTAATTTAAAATAAAATTAAATAAACCCGATGGAAATGGTTTTTCAAATTCACACTATATTTCAATATATGAATTTCAATCCAGACCGAAAACACTGAAAAACTATCCACAGAGAATCGAACCCAACATATTTGGTCCAAGAGTCAGATTTCTAACTAACTGGACCATGGAGGCCGACAATATTAATACAGAAGCAGGATCAGATGTAGCACTTTTCTCCTTAGCGCTTTTGTCCCGTTTCTATCGGGGTGTGCTTTGACCATGATCCTGGAATTGGCGAGTCTGGTTATTACATTGAAGCGACTGCCATCTGACCTTTGTAACCCTTAGAAAATGGAACCAGACAAATTGGATCATGGCTACACATAGCTAGTGATATAATCCTGACAAGTAGAAGAATCTTGAGACTTCAAGAAGACAAGTACTGTATTTAATATGTGAGCCATCAGTCAGGCAACTAAATAAAATCTGCAGGCATAAAAAGCCTCAAGACAATTATACTACAATATTGATTCAGAATCCTTGTTTTTTTTTTTCTTTCATAAAAATATTTGGTCAAAATGCTGAAACAAAAAAAATTTAAACAATTACAGATTACACAGACAGTTGATTTACGATGGTGTCCACCAATCAAAAAAAAAAAACTGAATCAGACATCTGTATTCTGCCCCAGAACAGGTTTTACCTGGGGTTTTTATCTAAAAGGAAATGAATTGTAATTTAGATAAGTTAATTATTACTAGATTTAAGAAAAAAATGTATTCCTATATAAAATCTTAGTGGCTTAGTTGGTTAGATATCTTATTTCTGAGCGAAAGGTCCCTAGTTTGATTCCTGGTGGAGACATAGTTTTTAATTGTGTTTCCAATCCTGGATCTGTGAGACGATAAATATCCAGCTTCCAGAATATGGCAACTAGTTATAAGTTGCCTGTTAAATTAATATTTGACATAGAAGCTGTTAGTTTCCCGAGGAGTGACAAAAAATAAAATGTTTGTGATTTCATAAATTAAATAAATAAATAAATGATTATATTTTGACAAATTAATAATAAGTCGTAAGCCCTGTAGGTGCCTTGATTTCCCGGTTCTACAATATTCCAACTTGGTCTCTATTGAGATATTAATCAAAAAATAAAAATGCTTTGTAATTTTTTTTTTTTTTTATAATTTCAACTTTGTTTAAGTGGTGAGTTTATTACCTGATGACAATTTTTTTCTAACTAACCAATGTGTCTGGCCCAGAGAAACGAGAGTTGCTGAAGACCCTATTTTAAATCAATTTCTCTTTACTGGTAATCGAATCCAGGATGCCGGCACAAAAGCCAAATGCTTGACCACCGCACTACAGTAGTCAATTGCCTATTTATTATAATAACTCATAATTGACACTCTTCCATCTTCCCCCCCGACAACCTCTATCTCTTTCCTTTCTTAGTTGCTGTGATTTTAATGTTTGTTTTTTGTTATAAATTTAATAAACCTACCAATACACTACTTATGGCCTCTTGTTGCTTTGGTTGGTTGGAAGAAATTGCCTTGTGACAATAAATCCACCAGTGTGCACATTATTGTATATAAATTAAATTAATAAATATTTACACCCTATGCAAGTCAGTAGATGTTTATTACCAGATGATAATTTATAGCAACTAACCAATGAAACATGATTTGTGTGAGAAACAATTTAAAATGAATTTCTCCTTTGCTGGGAATCAATCCCAGGTCAAATGGTCAACATTTAATTTATTTACACCTTTAAACGGTAAATCATCTAAAAAGTTATCAAACATAAATATTATCAAAATGCAATTAATATCAATGTTGATGCTGTCAATATCAATAATGTGAATCTAAAAATAAAAAATGTACTCAAATAACTTATCTTAAAGTCTAAAGGTTACACACATAATATTATGTAACATAATTGAGAATGCTCACCTCATGGTAACAAATTGATCAATAAATCAAATATGTATACATTTTAAATGAGATTAAATACTTAGTATAAATTGTAATGATTATACAAATAAATATAAGGACAAATGTAGTAATGGACCCCACTGTGCCCCCATTAAGAAACAAATAAAAATATTTAACCATACTAGTTGTCATACAAATTGTATGAAACAATGTCATCACTAATTCAATTTTAACAAAAATTGTTTGTAATGTATGTATTTTTTTTAAAATTAAATTATCTAGTTGGGGTTTTTTGGCGTTATTACATTTTAATTTTTTTTTTGAAGTATGGGCAGTTAAACACATTAATTAGTATAAATAAAATCCTTAATAAAAAAAATTGAAAAACCCTGGAACTTTCTCAAAAAAATAGTTTGAGATATTGTAGGTTTGTAGAAATTTTTAGTGTTTCGGCTTTTATGGGTTATGAGATATATGGAAACAAAATTCAAATTCAAATGTTGACTGGAACAAAATTTCAAAATTCTGAGTATGACTTAACCTGAAGGTACTATAAAAACCATGTTCTTTGTATCCATAGGTATTATATACTCTTTGGTTCTTTGCTTGCTGAATAGAAAAGTTATTTAACATTATTACTCTCGATAGGCTTCAGAGGTCCCCACCTCAACAGTTAAGGTTAAGAGAAATAAATTCTCTTGAACAAATCGACAGTTGGCTTACAGAGCATAATATGATGATGAAAATAAATAATTCAAATAAAAACACAAAAGCATTCTAAAATAAATCTAATCTAAACACTAATCTTATTCTATCTTGGCATAAATGTTTCTCTCAGTGTTATTTCGTTTTGAATAAAATGAAAATAAATACACACATTCTGGCTTTAATAAATTAGATGTAATAACTATCAAAGTTTGATAGTTAGTACCTAATACATATTTTTACTCCTCACTAACCCAAGGAGATATAGTGAGGAGTTATGATTTCACAATTTTTAAGGCTATTTTTTTATTGCAGATTATCAACTAGTATCATGCTGAGATTGTATTCTGAAAGTTTCATCACAATGTATCCTTGTGTGTGTATGTGCTATGTGCTGCGTGCTATGTACGGCGTGTTTATTTTACTTTATTGATTATAGACTAAAGTACTCATTCGATCCTTTTCAAATTTTGCAAATTTGGATACCTGTACATGATAAGACCTCATTATATTTAGTAGGATATCTGAATAGTGTTTCTCATTATTTTAACTATCAAATATTTCAATGTGACCCCAAGCTCAGGAAACTTAAAAATTTATATTTTTATTAATATAAAATTGCATTGAAGAATTGTCAAGTATTCATAGTAAAATATTTAAATAAAAAAAATAATTTAGCAAACTCATTTCATGAAAAAGCTGAATATTTTCCATACAAAATTTGAATGATTTATAGAATGACTGAGGAGTTTAGCGTTGGCCACAACCCATTCGTTTTTCACTGAAACTTAGTAAATGGATAGTCTCTAATATTACAGTTTAAGGAAAACTTTTCAGGACATGTGTAGGTATGTTATAATATGTATAAAATAGGGGATGTAAAAATGACACCCCTTCTATCAATAAGAAATACTGCTAAGATTACAAAATATGCCAAAATAGTTCATCATTTTTTTTATTTAACTTTTCTTATTTTTACAACATATGTACTATACCACTACCTTCTAGATACAACGGATATAATTACGCAGAAAAAACTTCTTGTTAATATATAAAAGCACTCAATATTCAAGCAGTTTAAAAAACAGCATATTTTGAATTCAAACATATAAATAGAAGAGTAAAAACTTATTAATTTAACTGATAAATCTCTTGATAAGCATATTAAAAGGAAAGTGGTTAGTTAACTAATCAATTATAAAGAATCAAAACAATATATGTAGGTACACCAAAAGATAAAAAATCTATATTTTTTTAACAGTATAGAAACAAAATTAACATACTTCAATTTTAGTTATTAAAAACTTCTTAAGTTAACTCTGTCTAGTGATTTTTATATGTAGTGAATTGTATACGCTTAAATAGAATACATCGAAACTAATGTTTGATGACATCATAAAACTCCATAATATAAAAAGTTTGGTGAGTACCTGCGTGCCTTTTCCTGAACCTGGTGGACCAAGAAGTATGGCATTGATGCCACTAACCCCCTTACCCACTTGTTCCTTCAATGATGAGGCTGGCGGCATGATTCTAAATTAAACAGATAATAACCACTTTATTAATTAAAATATTAAACAAACTTATAATGACCGAATTAATTCAATAAACCCGGTATTTAATATATAATTACATAGGAAGTGAAGCACAGCAATACTCACCCACGATATCACATCTATAACCATAGATTTGAAAGTTATTTAAAAATGCAAATGCCAATTCGACATTTTTTACCAAGGGCTAAAGATTTTGTAATTTTTTTCTGTGATATTTTAGACTACTTTTGAAAATTTTAATAATTTAATGCCTGATATATTTACTCATCTCGGTGGGGCCTAACCTTTCAGACAGATTGGCAAGTCCTTCCAGTACACCGAGATGGTCCCTCCTCCTTCCAGCGGTACGGCAATCCCTAAGAACATTGCCGATGAAGATAGCTACACTCTATATGTTGTGCAACACGTTGATCACACATATTTCACCGCAGCGACAGAGGATGCAGGCCAGCTGAACGCTTCGCCAGAAGTGTAGCGATGCCCTACATAAAAATATCCTCGTAGTCTCATCAGCGAGCGCCACCCACAGAGCGTTGCACTTGCCACGATGCCTTTATTCTTATGAGGACGTTATTGTAGATGCGTGTTACGTAGACGTCTTCGCAGAAAGATGAAACGCCTAAAGCAATCCTCGGCATCTAGGTAAGAGCTTCAAATGTCGGCTATGCTGTAGCCTTATGGATGCAGCTTAATTTTAAATCGTTACGTCGTCTTAAATTTTGATTACGCAGTTTTATGTTTGTCTAGATATAACAGAAAAACTGCAAATCCAGAGGGCTCTCTCTTTGTTTTTATTTCGTTTAGACAGAAAAATATACAGAATATGGTGGTTATAATTTTCGCCTAACCTCTTGAACGAGCTGCCGGTTGCGCAGAGCGCAAATTTGTGTCAAAGTCGCCCCCCTAAGTTATTTGGCGACAACTATGTGCGCTGTGCAGTGGGCGCTGGTCTAGGGTACCATGAAAGCCTAAAAGTTAACTAATCTATGGATTACGGTTGACATTAGCCGTTTTACTTTATCTATGATTTAATCAAAATGAAAATGAGTGAGTGAAGTTTCGTTTGAAGTTAGGATTGTTTTAATTTGTCTTATTTACCCAAGAAATGGAGAACAGTAATAAAATTTGGTAATTTCAATCAAAATTATGTGCTTCGTGTCTTTACGACCTACTTTATTTTTATTGTTATCTTTGAATTTTTACTATTTTTAGTTATTGGAGGGAACTGTGGAGGTTAACCTCTGGATTCACACCAAGTGATTTGATAACAGTTAAATTAAAAGGAATACAGAATCAGCTGGAAAATGGACTTTGTTTTTTCAAACCAACATCTGAATCTTATCAAAAGTTTGTTTCATCGCATAGCACCTTTTCTAAAGTGTTTCCCTTTATGGAGAAATTACATAAATTTATGGTGAGTGCAAGTTTATTTAGTCTTGATTTGTGAAACCGAATTTAGTTAATCGAAATGGTAATTATTCGGAATAGTATGTAATCGCCAATTTTGTTGATTTTTTGTCTATAGGTAGATAAAAATATACAGATTACGGGAAAAATATTCATTTTCCCAGGAAACGCCCAGGAAAAATAAAAAAAATTACGGAAAAATGTATCGTGAATACCATACAATTTGGTGGTTTTGGGACATCTATCGGCGAATAGAAACAAATACAATAGTTTTGCCTTTGCCATACTTTGTTGACATCTATCGGCGAATAGAAAGGAATACAATAGTTTTGCCATACTTTGTTTACAAAAACTATTTCTCATTTAAACACCGAATTTATATAAACAACTTTAATTAAAACACAAAGTATGTAGTTATTATTGTAATATCATAAAAATAATAATATTACGTGCGAATATCATTTCAACTATTTTAATTTGGTTAGGTTGAGTTACAATCAATTTCCACTCAATGTATAATGCAACTCGCTCAAAAGAGTCGCAATAATAACTAAATACAAACCTAACTAACCTATTATAAGCAAACTTTTGGTAAAAATTGGATAGGTTAGGTTTGTATGTAGTTATTATTGCGACTCGCGTGAGCGAATTGCATTACATACTGTCACTCAATGTATAATGCAACTCGCTCACGCGAGTCGCAATGATAATTGAATACAAACCTAACCAACCTATTGTAAGCAAACTTTTGGTAAAAATTGGTTAGGTAAGGTTTGTATGTAGTTATTATTGTGACTCGCGTGAGCGAGTTGCATTACATACTGTCACTCAATGTATAATGCATTTTGCTTAAGCGCAAAGCATACAATATTTCATTTTGATGACCTAAAATAATTTCGATATACTTAATCTCACCGGAATTCTCGTTTTCAACCAGTGTCAAAAAATTCAAATTTAAGTAGTATTTAAATATTTTATAACATTGTATTTTTACATTACTAATTTTCGATATTTCATAGAATTTTCATTAACTTCAGATTTTCGCCGTGTGTTTCTATACTAAAAATTTGCTTGAATATTCGCCCATAGATGTCAAAAAAGCAACTATTTTCTTAGATTTTCATACATTTTTCGTAATTTAATATTATTTTTTTTTATTTTTCTAGACGTTTCCCGGGAAAATGAATATTTTTCCCGTAATCTGTATATTTTTATCTACCTATAGACAAAAAATCAACAAAATTGGCGTTTACATACTATTCCGAATAATTACCATCGAAATATATGATCGTTCCAATTAGATTTTTATATTGGTGTACGATTTTATTAGAGATCAATAATATTGTCTTAGAAATGTCTGTGAAAGTCCTCACTATGAATCGGACTAAATTAAATCATTAATCTTCCTGATTTGTCAACTTTTTCTGATTTGCATTAGAGGAATAATACATGTGATCGATTATTTTATTTTTTTGCTACAAATACATTATATCAAGGGAAAAAAATCTTTAGTTACATAAATGTGACCATTGGTAGTGAAATTGTATTAAAACATTGAAGTTCATCTATTTTATATGGTATATATAAAGTTATTTGATCTAATTAATCAAAGTTTTGTGAAATATTATACATTATTACGATATTTCCTATTCGCTTATAGACTAGTAGTTGGAACCCCTCTTGCGACCATTATTTATCTTCGGTGTTCCCCTGTATTTTTCTTTCATTATATAGGCTAACATATTTCTTTAATTTAAGATAGTATAAAAAAGTATGCGTCAGCTCCAAAGATATATTCATTCTTTTAAAATATATTTCATTTAACATTTCAGGGATTAGATACTGAACAGTGTTGGGACATTTTCTGTCACTATCTGTCCAGTCAATATCATGGAACACCAGAAATAGCCCTGCAGAACTTTACATTTATGGATGTCCGGATGAACCAATTGTTGTTGGATGTTTGGATTTTCTACAATTCCGAACGCATGTTTATGTTGAAGCAGCTTAAATTAATGTTGGAATACAAAAATTCTAAACACATTTACAAGAAAGAATTCAGTTCTATGATAGATAGTATAACATTAAACAAACTGAAGAACTCTCTCATCAAACAATTTGAATACCTTGTGAATGAGACTCCCCCTTCGAAACTTGTCAATGGTGATATGGTCACTTTTCAAATGCAAAAACTATGGATTGAAAGAAATCTCAGAGAACAAGTTGAGGTGCTGTTATTAATTTTGCTGGTGGTCGAGGAAAAAGACCTCACAATACCGGAATTCAAGAAACTCTTCACAATTTTTAAGATTCACAATTTCGGTAGACAGCCATTGTATTCCAAGTATCTGGAAGAGGCTAATATGCCAATGGTGATGAAAATTGTTTATTCAGAAGTTGCTCTTTTCTACAAAATTGTCAATGATTCTATAAGGTGAAATATTTTTATATTACCCTATTAAATTAACAATTTGACTTTTTAAAAGTCATCAGTGTACATCATACAAGCATATACATTCATTAATTACAATCACCAAACATATATTGAGGTTAGCAATTACACATCAAATTTGTTGAGTTTAAAAACAGATATTCTAAAACATAAATACAATCAGTGTACATAATATGAATGTGTTATTATTATTTATGTTTTTTATTCTTGTAGTTTAAATGTCCAAACTATAATTAAGAACATTAAAGATGATATAGAAGGAGAATTGATTCGTTTACAACAGAATGAAGAACATGGAGCATTATTGCTTGCGTGGATGCTACTTTTACTTCAGGTAAATATATACTTATATATTGTTTCTTCTTGTATGGTCTTATTCATTATTCAAAGACTCGAATACTACCTTGCGCCTAATAAAAAAATCCTCCAAATTACTAGTGTTTCCTATCCAGAAAATCAATTTTATATTTTAATTCTGCTTTTTCTTATAGGAACCAGATTGTGGAGAAATATTTATCACACAATATCAACAATATGGCAACAAGGCACTCCGGTTAAGAGTATTTAAATTCCTTCATAAAATGATAAGCCACGAAATGTTTTCTGTAGGTATTCATTTTAATTAATTTATTATGTAACTACTTGTTAATGAAGCAGCAAAAATTTGGATCAAACTTTCCCAATATATCATCTGTCTTTAAATCTTCATATCCACACTGTACTGCACTTATACCTCTGTACATATTCATTGTTATCATCATCAATGGATCCACAGCACGTTGCGAGCCTTGGCCTCCTCCAGCATTCTTCGCCATTTCCCTCTATCCTGGTATCCCCCCCTCCAGCCCCTAACGCCAATAGCCTCCACATCCCGCCATTGGAGTTTGAGTCTACCAATGTTTCGTCTACATTGGGGCTTTGTGATTCGTCTACATTGGGGCTTTGTGCAGGATTGTCTTAGCACTCTTCACCGCCCATTCTTCCAACGTGTCTTGCCCATCACACCGATCATATACTCCATCATCCTTCTCCTGTTCATCACTTTCCGCTGTACATTTGCCATTTTCCTATTTACATTTGCCAGGCTTAATTCTCTCTCCAGTTGATGTCCGAGGTTTCGCTATGGGTTTCATAATGATATTGTTTTGCATAGAAAGGTTATTAACGTTACACTCAACCCCCTACCAGAAGGACCAAGGATTTCTGTAGAGGTTTTCGTTTCCAGTTTTATGACCATTCAATTTCGTTTTCGTGGTTCGTAGAGCCTAGGAGACCACTCGTGGACGCTAGGGAGACTTGATAATAGTGTTGCTGATGGTATTGCAACTTTGCGCATTACAACATTTTGTAGGGGCATACTTTCCAGCACAGAATGCTCCATCATAGCACTACTTACCATTGGAACCCCTTATTCAGTGTTATCAGCACTAAAAATATGAAATACTACTGCATTTTGTTATTGAAATACTATAATTGAATTGTTATAAAATAACATGTTAGAACATGTCCCTGACAAAAAGTGCAGTGTATAAAAATACTGTATATAAATTGTAATGTATAATCCCGTAAGAGTGATTAGTCCATTTCTCCGAGCTAGGGTCAAGAAATGAAACAAGAAATGTGTATCAAGAGAAAGGAGTCACTGTAAAAAATGAGTCTGCCACAAACAGGGAACAAATGTGATAATATGGTATACTTATTTATTACTCAACATTTATTTAATTTTAGGACAAAAGCAAATGTGCAATAATTGTACGGAAATCAGTCTTCCAAATGCTTCAAACGATGTGTGATAAATTTGATGCAGACGGATCTGTAGCTATGCACAATCATGTAATAGAACTGTGTGCTGAACTTTTAACTGATGAAGATTTGGCTGCTTCATTTTGGAGTTCGGCAAACAATTATGAAGCTCCGGGAGTAATTTCCTTATGGAACACTGCCCTAGAATTTTTCCCATATGACTTTAAAACCTTGTCACTATTTATTATCGGTCTCTCTAAAGCTGGATCCGAGAATCTTCAGTGTGTGAGTACTACATTTTTTTATTAGAAGAAAATATTTACATACTTGTTTAATCTGAAGAATTCCAAATCTGCTATTCGCAGTAATATCTTAACATATTTGTATTTTTTTATTATGATTTATTGGAATAAAGTTTCAAACCTAGTTATTAATGATGTACTATTAAAAAGTAGGTACACATATAAACAACTTCATAGTGAGCCATGATGCATTAGGACAAGCCCCCATCAGCTGATTTTAACCATGATCCCATCACGAACACACCACATAATTTGTATTTTTTTTTTTAATATGTTCACAAATTGTCACCAGCAATTCTTTTATTTTTTTGTTCTTCCTGTGATTCTTTTAGTTATTCAAAGAGCTCGAAATACTCCCAGTATATACTGAACTATACAAACCAGGAATGGTTCGAGTGTGTAACGTAATGGACGAAGAAGACAGCGTCCTGCTGACTGAAGAATACTGTCCTTACGGAGACAGATCCTTGCTTATCAAAAACAAATCTTCTGCAGCCATTATGGATCGAAGGAACGTAACCCTTATCCATTTCCGAACGCCCACATCATATTGGAGAGTGTTGCAAAATGAAATACAAGACTTGATCAATTCGAGTTTTCAAGGAAATGCAAATATATTTGAAAAGATGGAAAGAGTTCTGTGGGGTATAAAAGCTCTAGTGGCAGTGCTGAATCAGATGACACCTGGAGAACCCCTGCCAGAGTCTCTTGTGGGACCGTGTGAGGCCGTCTTTGAAGTGCTCGTCAGATTTGCCAACTCTGAAATGCCACTGCCACCTTTGATCGCTGCCTGCCTCAATGTATCAACAGCTTTGGTACCCAATTTTACTGAAAAAATTTATATCAGGTAAAAATTTCAAAAACATATATGTTTAATATTCTTTGGTTTTTTATAATAAGAATATAAATTTATGATGACAAGGTCATATAATAGCCCCGTTTTGCGATGACAAGTTCATTCATATAATCTCCTACAATGACATGGTCATTCCTAGGCCGTTCTAGCATTATAGGCATGATGACTAATTTTGAAAAATTATCTCTCAATGTTTTTAAGCATCCACTGTAATCCAGACCAAAAGATCACAATGTTAGACGACTTCCTGATGGCACATTCTCTGATACGGTTCTTGAATATAATGCGGAGCCAAGTCATGCAGAACCTCGACCTGTTTATATTTATGAGTTTATAATCATTATTTGTCAATGCATAAGTACATGTATTTTGAATCTACTTTAATAATAATTAATATCTTTATGGAGCCATAAGTTTAATATTGATTTTTTTAAATAAATTTATTTAATAAGTGCATAATATTGATGATTTTTTAATGTGATGATTCTCAAAACATTTAAGCTTATTCCGAAATATTTATGGAAATTATAGCAAGTATTGTGATATATTTTTGCCTGGATACTAAAAATATTTTAATCAAATACTCTTGCATGATATTTTGATACTTTTTTTTATTGAAAAATAATAAAACATAAAATATTACAATAAAAATGTTTCTGAGTCACGCCAAGTCTTAATTTCTATACTTGTCGGTGTGTTCTCTATGTATACTCTATTAATGTACTTGTACCAAAGATAATTTTTTTTTCATCATCTTTTCAGACTTATGAATATTAAACTTCTTCCAACAATAGAATTTATGAATTTGTCGCATGAAGAGTATGCGAATGGTTTATCTTTTCAATCGTCGATTCTTGGATCATATCTCATAAATGTAGAACAACCTAATGGAGAATATTGCATTCTCAATTCTTATCTAGATTTGTTATTTGCTTTTTATGAGGTAAGTCTAATTTATGTACATTATGATTTGAATTGGAGTTTCAATATTCAATTTGGTGTTATCATTATTAAATGGATTATTTGCAAACTACTTCTACAATTTTATGACATGTGTATCCCCAATTTAATTATATGTTCAATATTGTCATTTTTAGTGCAATTATGATCGTGATATATCAAAGGGTGTTTTACTACCGGGCTTAGTATTTATACTTCGCGAAGTGTTTCCACACATGTCAGAATGGTTTTTTAAAACACCATTTATGAAACACAATTTAACCTTAAAGTGTGTCAACTATTTACTAAAAATATCTCAGCTGTCTCCCGAACAAACCACCCGTCCTGCTGATCTGCTGCTGAACAAGACATGTGTATTCAGCCTCCTCAATTTGAATAATGGAATGGCCCTCCTTAAATTGATCTCATTAGGTTTGTATTTTTTTTATTTCATCTTCTGTGTCAGGAAGAATCAGGGACAGACATTCATTGTTTAATGTACCTACATACTCTGATTTCTAATATTCTCATCTTTTACTAGTCATTGTAGCAAAAATGCATTATCTAGTAAATAAATAGTAATTGAAGATCACTATTGAACTATTGCAATAAGTTATTTAAATATATTTATGGAAATAATTCCTTATTCATTCTCTCCTAGGTCGCCCGCACACACTCAATCTGGACCACTCAAACCAGATTGACTGTGTAATTGATTGATTGGCGGGCTTCCGTTTCATATTAATCTGGATCGTGATCATTGATTTTGACCATGGATCCAGATTAACTGCCAATAGATATTCAAAATCTTATGTCTCTGACTCTTTTTGTTTTATTATTTGATACTTAAAGAAATAATTTGATTCCTCAAAGTATGTGAAGCAAGGGCGGATCCAGGGGGGTCATGGGGGTCATGACCCCCCCTGGGCTTACATTTATTCATAAAATACCTACTTTTTACTTGTAGGTATCTATTATTATCAAAATTAAATTATAACTTCTTGTGACTTGACCACGACTATGTGACCCCCCCCTGGCGCCAAAGCTGGATCCGCTCTTGATGTGAAGTCACATTCACTCTGAATAACAAAATCGCCTTCAAGATACCCCGAAGGCCTGAGGTCTCAAGATTTGTCTGTGAATATGGGTGTATACATTATTTTACAATTTTTGTTGATAATTAAATAAGTACATTTCCATGCAGTCCCTCTCGTCTCCTAAAAAAGGGTCATATTTAATTATCCCTGGTAACTTTATAAGAAAATATATTCTGATATATAAATATTTAAATATACTTTTTGAATACTTTTGTTCATTCAACATTCCTAAATATTTTCTCGAACCAATTGCTTACTAGCCTACAGAATTATTGTATTGAATTATCAAATGTATCTTTATTTTATCATTTGTTTTCAGGTGAACAAAATATTCAATCTGTCATGGAGAATGAGACAAATTGGCTTACCGGTCCAGGAATAGACTATATCAAAATGGTGCAAATATCTATGGCGGTTCTCATGCAAGTTTTAAGATTGAAATCTTTGGTCCAAGACAAAAATAGCCTGGGACCGCTTGAACATCTCATTTACACACAACCAAAACAAAAAAATGCATTGAAGATAGTTCCTGTAGTTGCCGGATATATAAACCACGTTTTCAATCCACAATTGCCAAATACAGCGTGCCGATTATTAAGAAGATTTGCATTGGTAAATTTTCAATATATATGATTTTAAATTGATATAAAAAGAGTTTTTATAAGATGTTTAGAATCGCTGGATAATGTGACATAATTCCATGATCTCAAATTCTTTGGAACGTTATCCTGTTTCATGTTGACCATTAAATCTTACAAATGCATAATTTGTCATTCTAAAAGAGATAAAATGTTGCTTATTTCAATTAATTTTATATGAAAAAAATTCTTACAGGAGTTTCAAATGTCACTACTCATTTGCTTGGACATGTCTCCGCACCAAATCAGAATAATGTTCTTGGAGAGATTGCGGGATGAATCCGAATCATCATCTCTTAAAACTGTCATATTGGAGTTTGTTGCTGCATGTGTCGAGAAACAACCAGGTCTCACTGAAGCTTTCTTCAAAGTCTCCCATCCCCAAGATGAAAAGAGATTGTTTCATAATGATAAGTCTACTGACTGTACTGATGGTATACTAACTTATATGGCAGAGTATTTGTCAGCGGTGAAAAATGTAAGTTTCAAAAAATATTTTTTGAATAATTTTATTGTTATTAGATATTTCCTCTGTTTTTGATGCATGTATTATTTTTTTTTTTCAGAATACAAACAGTTTATACAGTCCGTTACTTAGTCGAATAATGGGACTTTTCCATGCCCTGTGGAAAAATAATATGCAGATTTTGGTTAAGGATTTACGAGAAAATCCAGATTTCTGGGAATATTTATGCAGTCCTTTATTTCAAGACATTCTTCCAGATATCAGAGCGTACTCGCAAATCTTCAATATGGTTGCCATCGAACTCTTCCTGTTTCAGGGTAAAATTGATAAAAGTCTAAAAAGTGCACTCGAAAAACTCTTTAGTAGTGATGGTAAACATTTAAGAAATTGGGTGAAATACATATTCTCATTCGACGGTCGAAAATCTGCTCTCAAAGTCATAGATGAAGTTCCCGGATGGTTGAGTCTACTCACATCATGGAAAGATTTTGTATCCATAATTATAAAATTTTTACCATTTAAAATATCACTGACCAATAAGAACATTATGGTAGAAATGTGTTTGAATACCCTAAATAAGGAAATGGAACATATGGACGATGGAAGAACGATTGTTATTTTATCAGAAATGTACGTTATATTCTTTTCCCATTGGAAGGAAGATTGTTTCGAAGATAGACATAAGTACTTCAAGCAGGTTTCTACCTTATTAAATCACACAGCTGCAGGTTTTGAAGATTTGCATCTGAGAGCAAAGAACTCTATTCTCGCTATAAGTACGCTGTCTTTAAACATGCTCAGCTATGACTGTAAATCAGAAAAAGAACTTTCAAATGAAATTATTCGAGCTGTGTGCACGATTAGTTCCACTCAGCTTGACAAAATATTTACCAATGACAAAGAGTGTCCAGACAAAACGCTGAATTCTAGTCTTCAATCAGTTAGTGATAATGAAAAACTAAACCCAATTGTTTTAGGTTTGAGACTTTTGGAACAATGTATAAATGTTTTCAAAGAAAGTTTTATTGGTTGGCACCATTGGTTCATTTCTATGAGACTGATTAATAAATTGGTGTATTTCGTTTCTATGTCTGTCCGTAAGAAGTCTATGCTCAAACAAACATTGGCAGCGTTCAATTGCCTGACAGCTTTCGCCCGTAGCAGTGTATCGCAAGATATTCTCCATTGCGATATAAGCCACCATTTATGGTTACAACTTCTCCCACCAAAAGAACTATCTCAAACGAATCCTACGAAACAACCTGACGCTAATCATTGGCTAGTCAACGAATGGTTACAAGTTTACAAGAGCGCCATTGAGTTTGTAACAGCTATGCTAGAGAATCATGGAAACTTCTTCTCCTCTGATGCAATATTGTTTGTTGGAGTACAAGAAGACTACCTCAATGAGTCAATATCGTTAATAAGACAAAGCTTGGATATGGATGTTTTAAACTTGATCAATTCAACTTTGTACTTTGTTTCTGAATTGGTAAAATATGAAAATCAATGGCGGCAAGAACATTATCAATCAATGGCTGCACTTATGGTAAGTATTACATATTGCATAAACAATGTAATTATTTATTTCAAATTTTACTCTTTGTATATTTTTTTTAAATAACCAATTTATTATTTATAGAAAATATTGTCAAATTTGTGTCCATAAAACACAAATAATAAAATTCATTCCACCAGAAAAACAAAATACTATTAAATTATGACTTTTATTTCAAATGATTTTTTCCTACTAAAATCTAGAAAAATCTTGTAGCTGTGCAGAAGACTATATTGAGATTTTTGCTCGATTGGTTTTATCACGTGTATGTGCAAACTGTCCCCCTACAATTCAAAAAATTTCAAAGCCGAAGATTTTTGGAAATAGCTATATTTGCTGAAAATTATAGTTGTGAAGGATTTTTTTATATTTAAATTTCATTGATTACTTTTTATCTAAACATTTTCTTAATATATCCAGAGCTATGAAGTTGGGACACATCTGATACCCTGGATATGTGGCATTGCTATTACGAATTATTCCTTTTTAACCAAAACACCCACAGAATTTAAATTGTGGCTTTTTTTTTTACTTATAAAACTATTCTTTTCAGAGAAGTATTAGTGTGTGTTTCCACTATTGTGTAACAATGGTACTCAGACCGAGAGGAATACATCTTTCTGTAGAAAGTCCGTCAACATTGCTAACACAAGATGATACAGATAATGCTGGTCCTTCGACAAAAGTCACAGTAACTTTAAATAAGTACGTACCAGTTATGGATAGTATATTTTTTAATTTATATTTATTCTCATTTTGATATACTCTACCTTTTATAATCCACTTATGAATTAATTTAAATCATTTCAGATTATTGGAGCTGATGCATCTGTCTGCTGTGTGTTTGAAAGCATTCAGCCCAGATTTGCTGACATTATTAGCTGACCCTTGTCCCGATGTAACCAAATGGCAACCGCTAATGGAACTCCAATTTTCAGCCCCTAAATTAACCGACGATCCATATCCACAACTTACCTTTGGAACTGTCATGTCCGCTGTTTGCTTCTTAACACGATCATTGAATCATGTAAGTAATATAAAATAATTCAGATATTTAATTTGTGTTCATTATTTATATCTTTTTCTTCGTCTTATTCCTTGCCTCTTCCCAGTTCATCTGTAGCCAAACCTTTTGATATTGCGTCATCTCTCTGATTAGTTGCTCCTTCCTCAGCACCTTCTCAATATTTGTCCACCAGGTGGCCTGTGGACGGCCTCTAGTTCTGGACTCGCTGGGTATGTCCAGTGCGATTTTAACCACGTGATTGTCATTTCGTCTAGTAATGTGTCCGTACCATTGGATTCTGGTCTCCTTTAGTTTATCCGGAAGACGCGACCCCGAAACTACCTTGTACATATTTGTTTCTAACTCTATCCTTCCTTGTAAAATCTTCAGACCACCTGAGCATCTTCGTTTCTACTGTGTACATCTTTTGCTCATATTTTTTTTTGAGATCATTATTCATATACTAGGTAAAAATTGACAGATATTCAAAACAAATAACACATTTCCGTTGTGAATGACTTTCCATAATAATCAACTGTAGGGACAGCTACATAAATAGATTCAAAACACATTGATATGTTATAATCAATTTACTGGTTGAATCTTAGAATGAACTTAGATAAAAACCTAATATATACATTGTATTTTGATTTCAGAATTACCACCCAGATGAAACTCCTCTAAATAGTATTAGAAGACAACCAGGAAGACGTGGATCATCTAGAAGACGAATATCTGGCGGACTTGGGGAAGATAGTTTAAGAAGACGAACATTACGTAGTGATAGCGTCACAAGTCTTTCATCAACAACTAGCACAGTGATCATTGGGCCCAGTTGGTTAGCTGCTCTCGACAAAAGACTCGTTCTTTTGACATTAGAAAATATTCTCACACTGCTCGCTTCACAGTCTTTATTAGCCGCCAAAGACATGTCTATGTCTAGTCGAGATAAACAAGTCATTAAGCGTGAGTTGTGTACGGAACTTCCAATATTTCACGACTTTGTGAGAAAAAAGGTATTGGACTTATCACATCCCAAGAATTACTTGTCAAGGAAAAAATTTGGGTCTTATCCTCTTTTGAAAAATGAAGATGAAAGTAAAGTCTTGACTTCAGCTCAAGAGAGTCAACAAGAAATAGAATCGATGGACAGTACGGCAATACCACCGCCCCCTCCGCCTCAAAGATTGTCTTATGACTCTATGAGAGTTTCCGTTGTAAGAAAACTACATCTAGATAAAGCTCGGACAAAATTAAGTGACTCGGCTAGCACTCCCAAAAAGTTTATTCCCCTCGATCAATATTCCCCGATACATCCGTCCACCAGCGATCAAACGAGAAACCTCGCACTTACTTCTACTCCATCAGGCAGTACTTCAAAGATACTGGCCGGATCATCTCGTACATCCAAGCATGTTACGTGGGAAGATACTATGACTGTCGAAGAAGAAGAAGAAGAAGAGTTACTAGATCCAGTGGATCCGGAATATTCAACTTTATCAGAAGTGCAGATAATCGAAGAGGACTACTTTCATTTCTTGTCTAACTTATTTTTGTATCTTTGTCAAACTGATATTTAAAATGTAAGATCTACCAATCTCAACATTTCTATAATTTTTCTAACGTAATCCATGTATTTTTATTAAAAAAATAATTATGAAATCATCTTTTTCATTTCTTTTTAAATAGAACATCATTTCTTTCCTCCTGGTTCTCTCCTCACTTATTCATTTCATCACACCTCTGTGTTTTTAGGTTTTTATTTATCTTTGTAATAAATAATGTTGACCTTTTATAACTCTCAAAAACTTACCTCTACATAAAATTGTAATATGCTACATATAATTAAATTTATTCATTTATTTATAATCAGGCAGAAACAGTGTTACTTATAAATTATCATTGTATTATTAATTAACTCCATATTATCAATTACAAAATATAAAGTTATGTTACGGATATAAATCAAACTAAAGGTTATCAAATCGAGTATTTTTTAATTGCATATACGCTAACATTGGATTTTTTTCCCTTTCGGGAGTCAAATTAGGACTGTTGCTTTCATTGTTTACGAATAAACTAATTTCTCAATAGATGGCGTTACAAAAAGGCTTTTCTGTTACTGCATAGATGGCAATAGTATAGTTCCTTATTTTCAGGTGAATTGTTACACACTATTCAAATATATAGAACTTTCAAAAATTACATTGATAAGGGAACTCAATAAGAAGGCATAATTGGTGAACGTTGCACAAGCGCATAAAGTGATCACGTAAACCAGCCAATGACAGGTCGTAAGCCTTGTAGGTGCCTCGAGTTCCTGGTTCTTCTACAATATCCCAACTTCGTCTCTATTGAGATGTTGAAAAAAAAATATTTGTCAATAAAAATAAAGATTACCTATCAATTAAGCAACAAATTTATGTCATCACATCTCTGTATCTAATGAAGTTAAAAAATGATTATTCTATTAAAATAAATAGGAGTGAATCGTTGGTCTGTATGTTAAATAATTGTTAGTCCCTCTGCCACCGACATATATATTTCAAGAAAAAATATGCAAGAAAGACAGTATGGACAGCAGTCTACTTTTCTGTGGTGGATTAAAGAGGATTTTAATTTCTAGGAAATGTCCCTTGTTTCAATTCCTAACAGAAAATACATATATTCACTAACAATTATTTCACCACACAGCTCTTGCAACAAAATACTGATTTGTTATGAAATTAAATTGCCAATCACAGGTGCAAAGCTATGATTATGGTACAAAAAGTTCAGGAAAAGCTTTTTTCGGCCCTTGTTTTAGAATGAGAAGTATATTTTCAATCGCTGAAAATGGAGCTCGTGGCTTATATTTTGCATGATGAATTGCCTTAAAAAATGCGTATCAATATTTTTTAAAGATAACCTATGAATCAAATAAATTCTTGATACATAATTATTAAAAGTAATCAGTGTCACCAACAAATATTCCAACTGTCAATTTGTTCAAGAGAATTTATTTCTCTTAACATATCGACAAAGTTTCAAGCCAGGATACGCGAGATTTGTATGTAGGGTCTATATTTTTCACGGCTTCTCCAACTTTGAAGTAAAAAAACAGAAAATTAGAGGCTTCGCCGCAGCATATATGTTCTATATACGGATTTACTCAGAATATGGAGTAGAACATTTAGTGTGTTTGTGTGTCCATCCCCTCCTTATAACTTTTGATCCTCTCAATTTACAGAGCTCAAAATTTCAGAATATATAAATAGTTATAGGCCTACAAAACTTTTCTACTCAGAATTTTGAATTTTTGTTTTAGTTAGGGGTTATCAACTTTTGAATTTTTACTTTATTTTTACATATATCTCAGAAACCATAAAAGTTAGAATGCTGAAAATTGGTATGAACATAGGCAAATACAAAATCTCAAATTGGATTATTCAAAAAAATTCCAGAGTTTCTCAAACATTTTTTATTAAGAAAAATATTTTTTTTATGATAAATTTATGTTTTATCTGCCTATATTTCCAAAGTTTTTAAAAATATTGAAAAAAGCCGAAACACCCCAACTAGATATTTTAATTTTATATAAAAAATATCAGCATTGTAGCATTACATCTCATTTTTTTTAATAGTTTTATAAAAATTGAATGTATTGAGGACATCGCTACATACCTACAATTTGTATGGCAGTCCCTTATACACAATATCTAAGAAGACTTAATAGTTTGATACTTAATCTCTAAACATACGTACATACCATCATGCTGTTTTCATATTCTGAGTAGGAAAAAAGGACTGACCTCCATACTATCCTATCTTGACATACATACCTACATGTGTTGTATAGAAAACAAAATATTCAATAATTTGGATTTATGGGTTTATAGTTTGGTAGGTACTTATTCTTCAACTATACATACTATCGCTATCGACAGTTGGATCTCATGTGTTACATGCAACTAGTTATAATAATTATGATAAATTTACTAGAAAAAACATTTTTGGTGTGACATAAGTAATTATTACATAAAGAAAATATATTTAAAAAACAAAATTCAAATTTGACAGATCGTATACCTACATGGGTAAGTATAGGTGTCGCCAAATAATTTGATTTTTTAACAGAGAAGGGGGGCGATTTGCACGTAAACCAACGAAGCAAAAAGATACAAATTTGCGATCTACGCAACCGGAAGCTCATTCAAGATATTTGGCGATAATTATAATACATATATTTGTCAAATCGTGAAAATCTCATTCATAAAATTAATATCTTAAGATGTTTTTCGTTTAGATCAGTCAAAAGTTCAAAGTGTATTAAATTTTACTGTCTTGTTTTTATTTATTATTCAATTTTCAGTTTTATTACAACAGTTTACGTAATTCAACAGAAAGATTACATTTTTATTGTTTTATTTTCGTGAGTTTAAAATGTGACGTTTGAATTTGCATGTCGGGCGGGCTCGTCAGCTGTGTATGGATTGGTGGCGCGCGCTGATTTTTATTGAACTTTTGCGCACGTGGTTTAATATTTTTTCAATTCCGCCTGTTTTTCCTACATTGACAACTTATATTATTCTCGCGTATCATTATCAATGATGCTCATTAAAAATAGGACGCTCATTTCTATTTTTCAATTTCACAATAATGAGATATGTAAACGTTTTCTGTCAGAAATACGCGGTATAAAACTTGGGAAATTCAGCAAGAAAATCAATGGAAATACGATTAAAGATGTACCGAGATTTTATAGCTCAATTTCGAGTGTAAGCTTTTTCGATTTATTTCGGTTTGATTGTGTATTGTGATTCATGATTCAAGAAGTGAAATATCAATAGTAATTTTCGCAAATATATTTTTTATTCAAGTAATCGGAAAATTTTCAGGCGCTCCGCTATAGCGAATTCGTGAGCAAATACGGCGGAAAAGCGGGCATTTTCTACGGATTCGAAGATGTTTACGAAAACCAAAAAAGGTGAATTAAACTATATTTCTAACTATTCAATTTTTTTCTCGAATGTTTTTGAAATTGTTGTTTAAATGCTTTTATAATTGCTTGTTGAAAACACCTGAAGGCTTTTTTTTTAGCAAATTACATAAATAATTTGAACAAACAAATTTATAACGAATGGATCACGATTATTTTAAAAGGATATAATACGTAACGAATGTGTAATAATCTCCATCATTACAACAGTGTGTATTTTTTTATAGGTAATAACTTTAGATAATGCGGAATTATAATGAAATGACAATGACAAGCCTATTGAATATTTGACAAAATATACGAAGGCCGTGAATAAGTTCAAGAACATAAAGTTTATTATTAGCATGTGACAATGTTTTTGGCATCAAGCATATGACTTGTTGATGCGCGTACCGCGACAAAATTACATAAAAACATATCATAAGTAAATATCTTACATTACACTGTTTCGATATAATTATTATGTAATCAAATACCATATCATAATATTTATTTAAATAAAAAAAATATATATATTTTAATTCAAGATTAATGTGTGGTTGAGTGGCTTAGCAATCCTTGCCATGGATTAGACTAATAGTGAATTTAAATCCAGCCCTGTACATAGGTACTATTTTATCTAATGTAAACTGGTGTATTATATATACACATATGTATATGCATCCCTTAAGAGATGCCCTTTTTCAACAAATGTTGTCATTCATCTATCAAATTGAAGCTGTATACTACATGGTAAAAGATATCTCAGAGTTTGAGAGAAAAATTTACTATTTTGCATTTTTCACAAGTTCCCAAACTTTTGACCTCGTAGATCACTTCCTTTTTTTGCTTTATTACACCCCCCCCCTTCTTTTCCATAAAGGTATGAAACTTTATCCTTATTACTTTGACAGCTGACAGAATGCTCATTTTGAGAATGTTTTTTGTAGTGTGAAATATTATTTAATAATTACAAATAATATTTTTTATCGTTTTTCAAATCCTCATACATTCCTCGAAATAAGCAAATGTTTATGCTAGAGGTGAATGAAATAAGTTAAGGCAGAGTTTGAACATAGGCCCACAGGATTACTAGTCCAGTGTCTTAACCACTCTGTCACTGACCCATCTATATTTTAGATTACTTCATCAATTGTATTGTAGAATCTTTTCCCGCTTGGGTGTTTGTCGGAGCTGGACGCGTGCATCGCTGCGGACCGTGCTGCCTGGAATTGACTTTGTATTTATTATTAACATACCTGCGTAACTGTGATTACTTTTGGCATTATTTGGTTTCTTTTCATACTTAATTTTTATTTCGTTTTGTGTCATTTTTAATTGTCTAGGGTAAGTTTTTTTTCTTTTCTCCTTTTATTGTTGCCTTTTTATTTAACAATGGTGGACAAACCGCCGGATCCGCCAGATCCTCCGGACAAATCTGCACTCCCTAATATATATGCTCATGATACAGATTCTGACAGTGACTCGATGGTAACTGTTCCAGACCTGTCCTCCCCTCCGTCTCCGAGTCTTTTTGTTACAATCAACACCAAAAAAAATCGCAAACGGAAAATACGGCCTTTTATTCAATATTTACACATCTAATGTAGAAAAAATTGTTACCAATCATGCAAGAATCCTTCAATATGCAGATGATATTATGATATATGTATCTGACAGTTCACTTGAGAAGGCTGAGAGGAGCTTGAATCTGGCCCTCCTAAGCCTCAGAAAGTGGCTTGATTCACATGGCCTCCAACTGTCACCTCATAAAAGCCAGGTCATGATTTTTTCTCACAAAAGAACTGTACCCGACATTAATGTAATATTTGATAACATTCGCATTCCCATTGTTCCTCAAACAAAATTTCTTGGATTGGTTATAGACAAAAAACTCTCATTCAAACCTCACACTGAGCATGTGATTTATAAGTGTGAGAAGGCTATCAACTTACTTAGGTCGGTTTCTCGGGTCTGGTGGGGCGCTCACCCCAAAACCCTAAAATTGTTATACAACGCTCTTGTACGCTCCCATCTGGATTACGCTTATTTTTTAATAGATCCCCTCCCAAAATATGTCTCCTACCAACTAGAAAAAATTGAATCCAGTGCTCTTCGCATTATAATCGGTGCCATGAAATCTTCTCCAATTTCTGCTCTGCAAGTGGAATGTGGGGAAGCTCCTCTTCCACTTTGCCGACAATACCTAGCAGACAGATATTTCATTAGAGCTTCTCGAATATCAAATCACCCTATCATCCCAAAAATTAAGCTTCTGTCTGAATACTCCTCATCTAAACCATACTGGAGACATAAAAAATCTCTACCACTTCTCATTGATAGCTACAAATTTCTCAACTCCTTTTCAACTCCATTCTTCAGTGACACCAAGTTCCCTATCTTTTCTTGCCCTCACGAATCAAACACTTTCTTTCCAAACATTTCCGATTTAAAGCTCCAAAAACATCACAACCACACACCTAATCTTTTCCGAGAAATCATAAATTCTGAATGGGAAAACCACGTCCCCATTTACACAGATGGTTCCAAAAAGGAAGGAAAGCCTACTCTAGTAGGGGCAGTGCTCTTCTGTCCCTCTTTAAATAAGTCTGCTAAGTTCAAACTACCTCCAGAAACATCTATTTTCAACGCAGAATGTATAGCTATTTTGGAGGCAGTTAATTTCGTATCCACAAACAATATCCCAAATTCCATTATTCTTACCGACTCTCTCAGTGCAGTTAAGGCGATATCTTCCAACCCCAAAAACCTTATCAACCACCTCACTGTTCTCCAAATCAAGCATAAGATTCTTGACTTGGGAATCCTGGGACAAAGTATCTCTATAGTGTGGATTCCTAGCCACAGCGGAATCTCGGGAAATGACAGAGTAGATGAACTTGCCAAGGAGGCATCTGAGAATGGTGATGCCAAATATTTCTACATTTTCCTCGAAGATATGATACCTGTCCTTAAACAGAGAATGAAGGTTCGCTGGGAACTGCTATGGAAAAAAAACAACCTCCACACTGGCTTCTTCTATGCATCCATTCAGCAAAATCTTCCAACAAAACCCTGGTTCTCAGACATTCCCATTAAAAAAAAGCCACTTTCAATCATCTGTCGGATTAGACTTGGCCACTCCTGCAACCCTGTATTTCTGAACAAGATCCGTATAAAAGACTCTTCACTTTGTGAATGTGGTCTGGAGGACGGTGATGTCAATCACATTTTCCTTGGCTGCACACTATTCAATAAAGCTCCCATATATTCTAAAGCTATCAATCTCAAAATCTCTCTCCCCATAAATATTCCATTCCTTTTGTCTATAGCCACTCCTGCAATCTACAGATGCCTAGCTCTATTCATCAATGTAAACAATATCCAAATATAGTAAACATGTCTACCTCTGCTTCTCTCTGTCACTCTTGTAAATATACTCATCCTTTGTATATAGTTATTTCCTCTTATTTCATTCTTTCACTTTTTATTTCATAATTTTATTCTCCTTTCCTTAATCTGTTTCTTTCCATTCTTTATTTTTATTAAGTTTAATGTCCTGTATATATCATTAATTAATGTTTGCTTACATACTCTTTAGTTCTTTCAATTTTTTATATAATCTTTGATCTGTGTCTTGATTTTTGTAAACAGATATCCAGATAATATACTTAACATTATATAATGATCTATATTTTTATATTTTCTAAATATCTTGGTATGTAATATGTATGTTATGTAAATAATGTGTGTCCTCTTGATAGTATATAATCAAAATACTAGGTACTAAATCTGCTAAGGCTCAGCCTTGCAATTTTGTCATATAAGAACCAAATAATGCCCAATGTCTCAATCAGTTTCAAACGCCCAGTAAATTTTTAAAACCATTTTACGTCAACCCTTGCAGTGCTGTCTTATAGCAGTGGTAGCGTCAGAGACCCAACTCAATATCTCAGTTTGCATGGAGACACCTTTCCTCCATGCTCAATATAACATAACCTATAACTTGTACAAGGGCGAGAACATTGGATAACGATGAAAAGCCCATTAAAAGGAGAATAGAATAGTATTGTAGAATTTATGGAATCCAGTTTTTGTATCTGTGAGCATTGAAAAAATACTCTAAATTATAACTATATAGTTACAAATGTTAATCGCAGAACTCAATTATTATTTTCATTAACACTATAAATATAAGTTGCCACTTAAAAAAACATCAATATATTTACATTTTATAAATTATGTTCATTTTATGCAAATATTGTAGATTACACTATTATCTATAATTTTTGAAATTTTACAAAAATTAGCATTAAAGTATTTAATCAAGCTCCATATAATTGATAAGTCAGTTACACGCGTGACTTCAAAGATAAACATATTGAGTGTTGTTTTATCCTTATACTTCGAAAGCACAAATAATAATTGTACTTGAGAGGCGATTTCAGTGAATTGATAATATCTTTACTTTTAAGTATTATAAAAACCATAACCTAAACTACAATTCATAATTATTTTACACACGAGTGCTTGCACTCTAGTAAAGGGAAATATGTTTTGTCTTACTGTGAATCTTTTCTATATAGTTTGTTTGTTTTATATTTTGTATATGTTATTGTGAAAAAAAAAAAAAAAAAATAATGTCTTTGATATGAAAATACATACGAATAAACTACTACATAATTCCAATCATAAATTGAGTATGAAATGAAAAATCTCCTTGTAAAACTTTGTTTTCTTCAAAATTAGTTTGTAAATCATATTAGTTTAGTTATCGGTGTTGAGAAATAAAAACTTGCATACTATTTTAACAACTTGATTCAATAAATTAGCAAATATAACACATGATACATTTATAGGTGTTAAATGGTTCAGAACACGTTCGATTTCACCCAGATGAGGAGTAGTCTTATGTGAACATTTGTAAAATAAATAACTACTAATAGTGCCCGCAAAGTTTACGCTAAGATGGGATCTAAAGAAAATTTCGACAGTCTAAATGGTAATAACAAACAGGATCGATTTATCAAGTTGTTAGCCAGATTTATCGGGTATGATTTTTTATGTAATTTATTATAAATATTATCTTAATTATAATACTATTTTATCTTTCTTCCCATGTCAAAGGACCTACTCTGTCATACATGATACCAACTACAAAGGGCTGTAAGTGGTTAAAATATATAAAATATATTTTTCAACATAAGTACACTAGTATTATGATTTATTATTTGTGAATCATCCAAAATTAATACAACTTGTAATGTTGTGTTTATTTTATTTATTTTCACAATTATTTGTTTTTTTTTTACTCTATGTAAGTAGTGTAGCAAATAGTTTAATTTGTAAGTAGAATGCTTTATAAATGTCCAATATTAGTCAAGCTTTTAGTGTACTTAAACTATTTATTGTGTATACATATATTTAGCAACCTCAAAAAATATTGGAGAAAATGGATAGATTTAAATATTTTTTTAAAGCTTTTATGCATTTATTTCATTTTTACCAGCTAAAGATAGAGATTTAATTTTTTGTCATATAAATGCATGCATGATACATTTATACCAGTCAGTTATTCTAAATAAAAACATTGAATTTTCTTCAGCGTCCATAATAACTTTTGTGACGCTCCTCATCGTCATGGTCTATAAAACTGACCGCCATGGCGCAGTTGGTACGCTGTTTGGCTTCAGCGCGGGCGTCCTGGGTTAAATCTCCAGCAGAGAAGAAGTTTATATAAATAATTTTCTCATGCAAATACTGCTTCTCTGGAAACACCAATAAGTTGGAAGAAATTGCCACTTGCGCGAGGTGCGAGGAAGTTTTTATTATAAACACACTCCATGGGAAAAAACTTCAAAATATGCATAGCACCAACTTATTTAAATATTGTCCATCTATGAACAATATTTTAAAACATTTTAAAAAGACTGTAGTTTTTGCAGTTATCGATAGATGTAGTAGTAATGCTTTTAAAATATTTTCATGTTTTAATAAAGCTAGATTTTTTTATAGATACTGGGAATAAAATTGTATACATAATAGATTTTAAAAAATATAATATCTAATTATCTTGTAAATTTGTATATTATATTTAGTTCAGTTATTTTTGGATGAAAAAATGATGTACATGTATGTAGTTACCACTAGTTACCATATATTAATTTAATATCTTAGTCAAACATTGCATGTCTAGCTATATTTACATTTGTTTAAATAATAGTTATTCAAATACTGTTGTTGCGTTAAACATTTACCTAAATATTTTGAAATGAAAAGATTTGATAAAACAGTCCCTGTAAACTGATATATTTGCTTACTTTATTTAAATCACTATCTGTTTATGTTGTGCTGTAAGTAAAAAATAGAAATCTAACCACTTTTCATTTGTAATATAAACAATTATGATGGGAAATTCCATAAATTGCCGACTGCCGTGGCACAGTTGGTAAGCCGTTCGGCTTCTGTGCGGGCGTCCTGGGTTCGATTCCCAGCAGAGGAGAAATTTATTTAAATTCATTTCTCTCGCAAATATTGCTTCTCTGGGCTGGAAACACTGGTTAGTTGGAAGAAATTGCCATTTGGCAATCAACTCGCCACTTGCACAGGGTGCAAGGAAGTGTTTATTATTATTATTGTAAATAAAACAACATATGATTCAATTGTTTAAGGGGGCATATAAACCTAAACACCCCAATTTCAAATCAAATTCCTCAAATATGTTAAACAGTGTGTTTCTAGAAAAAATACCATAAGTGTATTCAACATTTCTCTAGTGAACGTTTGTCACACAATTTTAAAATTCAGGCTGAATTCTCCTAGAAATAATATTAAAAATATCTAGTCAATATATGTATTAGTCAAAACTATTTCAAATTCAATGACAAATTCTTATTTACAGACGGATGGGTTAGCCATGGGTAGCCCTATGTCTCCCATATTAGCGGATTTTTTTATGGATTATTTGGAATGTAAAATCAGTGAATTATCAAATTTTAACAAACTGGTGTTTTATTATAGATATGTTGATGACATATTATGTTTGTGGACTGGAACAAACCGTCAATTAAAATTTTTTTTGAATTCCTTGAACTCGCTCAATAAATCAATACAATTTACAATGGAAGTTGGAGGAGATAGTATAAACTTTCTGGACCTATCTCTTAAAATTGAAAAAGAAAACATTAAATTCAAAATCTACAGAAAACCAACCTTTAGTGACAATATAATACACAATAATTCGAGACACCACATTTCCCATAAACTATCAACATTTCTTTCCTTAATTCATAGATTGCTAAACGTTCCATTGTCACAAACAGATTATAATAATGAAGTCAGCATCATACAAAACTTAGCAAAAAACAATGGTTACAAAGATAATCTAGTACATAACATGATAAGAAAAAAGAAAAAGAGGTTCTTCCTAACTGCGGTTGCTCCAGGACTTACATCTCAACCAGAAAATTCAGATAAATGGGTAAAACTAAGTTACATTGGCAAAACATCTATAAAAACCGGTAATATAATTAAGAAAATAGCCAAAAAGAAGATTGCTTTTTACAACCCAAAAACATTAGGTAAAGCATTAGTAAATAATAAAGACAAAATAGATCCAGTCAACAATAGTGGTGTCTATGAGTTGAATTGCAATACGTGCACGGGTTCATACATTGGTCAAACTGGTAGAACATTTAAACAAAGAATAACTGAACATTTAAGATGTAAAAGACTAAATCAAGATACTTCTAATTTTGCTGCCCATTTAAACGAACTACAACATGAATTTACAATAGACAATAATGTTCAAATTCTACATAAATGTAATAAAGGGAGAAAATTAGACAGATTAGAGATACTAGAAATTAATAGAGTAAAAAATAATATGAACAAGACACTTATTAATTTGCAAACAGATTTCTCTACTTCACCTCTACTTAAACCGCTATAAATATTTATAAATATATTATTCATATACCAAGTAATCAATGGTATTTCCAACCATTTATCATTATATATGATGTAAACAAACAACTCAATGCTTTTGAATTTTACTGCCCCAGTATATTTTGTTACAGGTACACAGTTAATCCTTACATTACTGTTCTCAACCATTGGTCACAGAACTTCAATAATAGATACAGACACCATCATGCCATGTTCCAGCAGCATTCAATAATTTTGCAATATGAATTATTTAATTTCTTTTTGTATTTGTACGCTCCGCTTTGTTTGCTAGTTTTCTTTGTCAGTTCTTTCTAGCAAAACTAATTGAACTGACGGAAAAAGAGAAAAAAAAAAAGAAATAAAAAAAAAAAAATAAATAAATAAACAAAAAAAAAAAAAAAAATGTTGCAAACCCCTTAACCAGATATTATATAAACACCAACCACCTCTTGTTTTTTCACACTTTGAAAATGGTCACTGGATGACCGAAACTAGTCAGTGTCATTAAATTAGTAGAACTGAAAACTTTGGTTTTATTTTACCATTCCAAATTTATTTATTATTTGAAATGGAGTTCTACCAAGAATTGTCCGTAGAAAAGTTAAAAAAAAAAAAAAAAAATTAAAAATATCCTCTTTTACAGCATTTTTTAAAAATTACTCCATAACTATGTGTCGTAGAGAAATAAATCTTGTATATACTAAAAGAGTGCATAAAATCAAAGTGAATGACCGATAAAGATTTTTCATTTCAAGTGTAAGGTTTGTTCTTAAATTGCAAAAAATCAACAAATCTTGGATTTTCGATCATTTAAATCACGTATAAACCTTTTTTAACGCACGAGATAGTTACCCTTACTAACGCGTAACCTCATAGTGTATTAGGCGGTTTTAATATATCATGTTTTTAGTGACTAGATTTAGCGTTATATGTCCTCTTAATTAGAGCTACATACAGGTTTTGTACTAAGCATACCTACTTCTTTTCTCTACTCTTGTGGAGTGTTTTAATTTAATTCAAACATAGTAATTTCCACATATTATTTTAAGATTATATTCATTAAACAGAATCTAGTAACATTTCTATACAGTCCTGCATATAATATTACAGTGATTGACCAACATGTACAACAACAAACAATAACACTCTGTTTCTACACCCTTACCTAGTACCGTATATTTAATATAATTCACTCCATCTGATATCAATATTATTAGATGAGTTTGTAGCAAATATCTTAAGAAAATTCTATTATCATTATTTTCAAAATTTTAAACCTGAAACAGTCAAAATATTTTATTTTATAATAAAACTTTGAGAAGCTTTTTATGCAAAATAAAAGGGTCATATATCAAATGAGATTCTGTTATTTAATAAATGTAACTTTTCTTAGGTCACGCGATCAAGATCCCAAGCATGCAGAAGATGTACTATTTGATATGTTCAAAAATGAAGAAACAGGATTATTACCCATTGGAAAATTCCTAGCAGTATGTACTATTCGTTTTTCTCTTATCATCATCATCATTGGCGCTACAGCCCTGTGTGGGCCCTGGCCTCCTCCAGAATTCTTCTCCAGCCGTCCCTGTCCTCCACCGCTCTCCTCCAGTTTGTCATTCCGATCGCTCTCATGTCGTCTTCTGTATCGTCCAGCCATCTTAGCTTGGGCCTGCCTCTACTTCTTCTGCCCTCTGGATTGGTATTAAGAACCTTTTTGGGGATACGATCATCATTCATCCGGCTGACATGTCCCAACCACTGTAGTCTACGTACTTTTATGACTTGTACAATGTTGGGTTCGTCATATAATGCCTGCAGTTCGTGATTATATCGTATCCTCCAAAGTCCATTTTCATTTACTGGGCCAAAAATCTTTCTCAGGATTTTCCTTTCAAATATCAAGAGGCTGTTTTCGTCTCTTTTTGTTAAGACCCAGCATTCAGCTCCATACACTACGACAGGTCTGAGAAGAGTTTTATAAATTAGGATTTTTGTTTTCTTTGTTATTATAAATTAGGATTTTTGTTTTCTTTGTTAGTATTTTTGTTATACTATTCAAAATAAAAGAGTCGACTAAATAGATTATTCTGCCTGCTTAAATTGCTTTCCTTACTCATTTGATTTAACAAGTGTAATTTGTGAATACCTTTTACCTGTTGCTGGGATAAAATTTTAACTAAATCTTTGTTTTCTTATTCCATTATGTGATTCACATTTTGTTTCAATACATTTTTGATTTCAACATGTAAATAAAAAGGAAATTTCTTATTTACATTATCTTGTTCAATATACTTTTATAATTTAAGGCACTCAAGGGTACTGGAATTCGCAAAAATGATCCACGTATCAGAGATGTTATGCTGAACTTGCAAAAAATACACAGGAAGTCTGGCTTCGAAGGAGGTTCCCCCGAAACACAGAAACTAGATAGAGACACATTCAAAGAAGTCATTGCACCCAACATTGTTTTGATAACGAGAGCATTCAAGAGTCAGTTTGTTATTCCTGACTTTCAAGATTTCGTTAAAGACATTGAAGAGATGTATTGGATATGCAAGGCAAACACTGATGGAAAAGTGGCCAGTTACATTCCTCAATTGGCGAGGATGAATCCAGATTATTGGGGAATCAGTGTGTGCACGATTGACGGACAGCGCTTTTCTATTGGTGATGTTACAGTGCCATTTACCCTTCAATCTTGTAGCAAACCCTTGACTTATGCGATGGCTTTGGAAACTTTAGGACCCGAAATAGTGCACCAGTATGTGGGAACCGAACCCAGTGGAAGGAATTTTAATGAACTAGTATTGGATTTCAACAGTAAGTAATTGTAAATTTACCCTGAATGAAATATTTGAGTATATCGTACTGAAAGTATTTTCAGCTGCAAAGTTGTTTTGATATATGAAAAATGTTTTTTTTTTATTAATTTTATTTTTCAGTGAAGCCACACAATCCTATGATAAACGCTGGTGCCATTCTTATTTGTGCACTACTTAAGACATTGGTCAAACCAGAGATGACATTAGCTGAAAAATTTGATTACGTTATGGATTTTTTCAAGAAGATGGCGGGCAATGAACCTTTGAGTTTTAACAATGCCACATTCTTATCTGAACGTGAAGCCGCCGATCGTAATTATGCCTTGGGATTTTATATGCGTGAACATAAGTGTTACCCAGAAAAAACAAACCTAAGAGAATGCATGGACTTTTACTTTCAGGTGAATAATTTATTTACAAGATGCTTTTGCTAGCCATAAATTAGTTTCAAGAATAAACTTTTTTAATGAAGTATATTATTTTCAAGGTCAATTATTCAGATGGATCGATGGCAGAGCGTTTAGTGCATGAGTTTGAATCCTGCCTCAATTAATTCATTTACCTATTTATGGATAAGCATTTTAGATTAATTGGGACATATTTATTCCTGTTACATGGACATATTCATTTGTAAAATAAATAGTATTGACTATGAAGAACGAGTGCATAACTTAGACAAAGCATTTATTTAATTTTTCAGTGTTGTGCAATGGAGGGTAATTGTGATATAGCATCGGTGATAGCGGCAACATTAGCAAATGGAGGAATCTGCCCCATAACAGACGAAAAGATCCTGAAGGCAGAATCGGTCAGAAATGTATTATCGTTGATGCACAGCTGCGGAATGTACGACTACTCTGGGCAATTTGCTTTTAAGGTTGGACTCCCAGCCAAGTCTGGAGTGAGTGGAGGAATGCTGGTGGTCGTTCCGAATGTCATGGGTATCTGCGTATGGTCCCCCTCTTTGGATGTCTTAGGTAATAGCTGTAGAGGCGTACAATTTTGTGTGGTGAGTTGCATTTTTTTATTTACAATGAATCAATAATATTATGAACATTTTTTTAAAAGTAGTATAACATTTAAGACTAAACAGTTACAAATGTTTATTTCCTTTATTAAAGATTATAAAATCTTTCTTTGGTGCCAACAATGTAGTTTTATTTATGTTTTTTAAGAAATTGATCCATAAGTTAGGTTAATCGATTGCCAATTCTTTATAGAACTAAAACCAATTTTATTTATATTTAAGCAATGAAATCAATCCCTTGGACCACACTGCCGCCTTGGAATTGACCATCGGGGCTCATATCTAATATGAAGTCACAAACTCAAAACTGTTAATTATTTTAACTCCAAAAAAGTCATGTCCATCAGATTAATATGTTTATCTAACTGAAATGTAGATTTTTTAAGGAAATCAACCAGTAATATCCCCAGATATATAATAAATTAAAACAGTAATATGTATTATTTAAATATATTGTTTTGTAATTTCCAGGATTTGGTTGAAAGATTTAATTTCCACCGATATGATAATTTGCGGTATGCAGCTAACAAAAAGAATCCAAGAAGATACAAATTTGAAACAACTGGATTAAGCATTGTCAATCTTTTATTCTCAGCCGCAAGTGGAGATCTTAGTGCACTTAGAAGGTAAATTTCAATTATTAGTCAAGTCATGGAAATTAATCTTATCCAACATCTAAAATTTTTATAAGACATTTTTAAATCAAGTATTTTCAATGTTGATTGTTTTTGTTACTTCCAATCCTTTATCAGTTTTCATAGCTTCAACTAAGATTTTGAATAGATTAATCCATTTTACATTCAATCTTGTGGCAGCCCACATCTAGAAATTCCTTTCGAGCGCGCGCCTAGTGACGGCAAGTGTATTTGTTTGTCGCTAGGCCGAGTTCATCGCCCGAACTATAATCCTTAACTGGGTATGACAGTTTCAATGAAATGGTCTAGAATTCTATTCTATTTTAATTCTATTCTTTCTTCTTCTCTCTAAACCACTGTTCTTGTGTTCTTATTTCAAATCATATCAAATCACTTTGATTTGATATTAAACTGTTAACCACTTGGTTAACCAACCCACTTAATTGGGATATAGCAAACTCTCTTTATTGGTAACCCCTCTGGTTACCATTTATCTTTATTTATTAGTAACCCCTTTGGTTACTAAACACGCTTGAGATTGGTAACCCCTCTGGTTACTAATTAGCTAAACTAGTTTACTAATAGGTTCAAACTTACAATAAGTATATTGATCACAATTAACAGTTTTCTTAAAGGTAAATTTACAATTAATAAAATAACTTACAAAGGAACTTTCTCACGATGAGTAGGTATAACGAGCGAGTTAGCGAGTGTGTCGAAGTGTCCGGTTATTCGCATGGTGAAGTACCATCGTGCTTGCGAGGTCGAGAGTTAACCGGTGGTCGAGAGACGAAGTATCGGCGAGACGGTGTGGTCGAGAAGCCACCAGTGGTCACGTGGTCGTAACGGCGGCGTGAAGTGACGACGTGTACAGGTGTACACTCCCTTAAATAGTGCTGCGCCGGGGGTAGCTAGTTCAATGTCCTCGAACTTTCTAGACCATTTCATTGAACTTTCATACCCAGTTGAGGATTATTATTACTCGTTTGACATCACGGGCGATGAACTCGGCCTAGCGACAAACAAATACACTTGCCGTCGCTAGGCTCGCGCTCGAATTGAATTTCTAGGTGTGGGCTGCCACAATCTTAAATATTGGGTATAACTGTTGTCTCAGTAATTTGGTTATAAACAGAGTTATTCTTTCATAATTGACTCGATTTATAAACCATTTTATCGAATGAATTCAATTGATAAACAGAAATTCCACTATACCAAAAATATCCAATTGTATATTCTTATGATTGAATAACAAACTACTGTCTCAGTTCCGTAAAAAATATTAATATGATATTATTTACTTGATGTACACAGACATAGATTATCTGGCATGGATATGACCCTATCTGACTATGATGGACGAACAGCTTTGCATCTAGCTGCGGCCGAAGGTCATCTTCCGTGTGTGGAATTTTTACTTGAACACTGCAATGTCCCATACGATCCGCACGACAGGTGGGGCAGTACACCGTTAAATGAGGCAACCATATTTGGACACACAAACGTTATAAATTCATTAAAACAATGGGCGGAGCAACATCCCAACTCTTGTTCAGGACCAGCTGACCACAACTCTGTCACTGAAATTATGAAAATAAAAGATGCAGATACGGAAATAATCAAACAGCGTCATTTTGTTCGAAATCCCCTCGGTGATGATCCACCACTTGAAAATGGAACAAAAACAGATCCAGAAGACAAGAAAACTCCTTAAGCTATTAAACCAATTAAAAGTTTATTGTAAATTTTAAATAGGAAAAAAAATATGAAATTATTTTGCTGTATTAAAAGTTACAAGCATATAATATGTACAAAATAAGATATAAATGAAATTATGCTAGATGTTACGTCCTATTCTGATTCATTTAAATTTTAGTATATGTGAAATGTCACAAAGTTGACTGAATTTATATAGGAGTCATTACGTCACACCGCGCAGATAAAATCGTTTTATCCAGGGTTGCCTGTTGATTTAAACGTTTTCGTATTCTGAAACGTATCAGAATAGGACACATTGTATCCAGATAATTTGATGTATGCTACACTATATCAACCATTTGTCTAATTTACTTTAGTGAAATGTTTTATAACTAAAATAATTGGTGTATCAGAATCATGTATCATTTATTTTCTTTAAAACATCTTGCAATATAGCAAAAAGTTTAGTTGATAGTAGATAATGGATCTGTAACTTAATTCAATGGGAAATAACAAATTAATTCCATCATATTTTTCTATGACCAAAAAGTAAACAGTAAAATCTTTGAATAAATCATAATGTCAATTAAGTATATTTCAATTATTAATAATATTATGAAAATTTATGTATTAAAACAAATAATGAGAATATAATAAATGTTGTTATTCTAAAAAAGACATAACAACAAATTGAACAATTCTTATTCAATTATTTTATGGTTATTTCAAAATTTTCAAGGCCTGACGGGATTTCATTTTCTCCCGAAAATAGTAGCAAAAAACTCAAAAAAATAAGTGGTAATAGCAATTTTAAAAATTTAATCATGTGTTATTATGGTTACTACAAGGTTACCGGCGAAACAATGAATATTCTTAAAAATATTTATTATTAGTAAATAGGGAGTTTTGAACATTATCTCAAAAAATTTGCACAAAAACCTTATTGCCAATTAATTTTCTTAATGTCGCAATAGTCTGACCTCTAGTATTAGTGATGTTATTAATATTGCCATTATACACAACCAAATGTAATACTTTACTTAATAAATGTAAGAGTTATTACAAAACCAAATTTTGACCCAGATTTTAATAAATGCAATATTATGGGAACATAAATTTATTAATAGTTTTTTTTTTTTAAATGAATATGTCCTTGTTAAACAAGCACATATACATCTTCATATGTTCCTTATTTAATAAGCAAATAAATGCTTGTTATTTAACCAACTTTATTTAAAGAGTTATTTAAACAATCAAATTTGTTCCATCCGTGCGCTTTGTAAAGCACAATAATTAAAATACATATTAGATATGACTTATTAAGCAATTATGTTTATACTGTTTTTCAGTCAATATTTTATTCCCTGTATAAATAAATATTGACTGCTGTTAAATGTTGTGTCCTAATTATCATTGATGTTTTTAAAACATATTAAATGTGATTAAAAAAGACAATAATGTTTGATATATTAATTTTTCGAATTATTTATAATAAAAGAAAAATGATGAATTTTGTTTTTATTAAAATATAACCCGAATAATGTTGTTTTTGTGTAGTTTACATGCACTCATCAAAGTGTTTTTAAAAATAATTAAATATGCGGGGCGCTTCAATAAAAAGTGCCAGGATGATGTTCCAGCTGATAACAGGTTGTACGCTTTACGTGTACTAGTGTTCTATCGAAAATGTATTCTAATCAACATATTTTTCTGATATAAGTATGTTTATGCATTTAAGGATTCATAAAAAGTGTGTCATTGTGCGATATTCTTCTAAGGGTGGGTTGTCTACTATTAAAAAAAAAAAAAATTAATTGTGCGATATTGTGTCAGAGTTTATTGGAGTTCAATATGTTTTGCAATTTGTTTTACAATATAGTAAATACAAACAAATAGTACGAGAGATTGCAACGTTTTCGATGATAAATAATAATTTCATGATAAATAATAAGGAAATAAAATTTTTATCAGAGAAGTTTTTTATAAACTGCAATTTGGACCTACATTAAAAGGGATGCGCAGAAACAAACACAACCACTCTCAACTGTCAGACTTTCAACAAAATATCAAAAAACCTGCCATGCATAAATTAACTTTTTTTTAATGTTGCTATCTCTTATACTAAAATTAAATTTTGTGAACCACTGTCGAATAATTTAGCTTCTACTTGATTCAGAATTGTACCACTCTTTGGTCTGGACAGATTTATACTATAATTATACTCATTATAACACAAACGAATAGGAAGATAAGTTTGATTACTTTATATTTAGCACCAATTGTGTGTGAGAAACATAGAATTATAAGGTACAGAAGCCGCGTGTAGTACAAATTTCGAATTCAAATGTATGCCAAGTTTTTTTTACATGTGTGTGTGAGGCGGTAGATTGATTGATCTACGTATTATGAAGGTGTGCGTATCAGTAGGTGTACGTATACTATAAATTGGTCTGTTTCAGCGTAGTTTTAGTTGGCATACATTCATTGCGCTGTCTAGGTATCTGTATCATATATAATCTAAGGTGAGAAATATAAAAACAGTTTAACAAATCAATATCACTATTGTACCTACCCATTATCTTGGATAATAAGCAACCAGTTTGTGTATTAAATCTTTTATTTTTAAATTAATGAAAAAAGTTCAGTGTAAATTCAAGAAACAAGTGCTTGTAGGTGAATAAAATAAATAAAAAGCTTAATTTTAATAATGTTGCCCACTGGGGAAAGAACACTATCAAATAGCTTTCAGTTATTGACACAATTAAAAATAACAAGTAGACTTTGAATTTTATAAACAAATTTATTATAAAATAATACTAATTATGTACATATTATCATGCCATGTCCTATACGAGTAAGGTGACAGATAAAGCACCATACGCTTCTCTCCTTGCAAACATTAACATAAAATAATAACAGCAAATAATCACTTACATTCTTCGCTCATTATGATATCATTTTAGAAGTTTTTCTAGCTGGTGAGTAAACTAAATTGAGAAGTTTACAATCTGCTTCCAAGAGTGTGAGATCAGTGTCTGAACCCAAAAATCTAGAAGATAATTCCAAGTCTTTGATTAATAATCTCACTTTGGCTCCTCTGACATATTCTTCTGGATTTTTATTTGGTCTTGTACAAACACAATGAAATTTCCATCCAAAGTCAATATACAAATCATCATCTACTACTTGAAATATTTTTCCCAGAACAACCTTCCCTTCGGGATCACCAAGCTAAAAAAAACATATCTATTAGTACAAAGAAATACAACGATTTGTTAATCTGTAAATATAATTTATTTCCACCCAATCAAGACAAATAATAATAATAATGAACACTTCCTTGCACCCTGCGCAAGTGGCGAGTTTATTGCCGTATGGTAATTTCTTCCAACTAACCAGTGTTTCCCTTAAATAAATTATACTTGGTACGAAAAAAAATTGGATACCCTAATTTGAAAAGAGTATATAATACTTATGGATACTAGTTTGCATGAAATCAATTATACAAGTACCAATATACCAATGATTGATTATGTAAATTACAAAATTTAACTTACATCAATAAATTTTGAATTTCTGAAAAGTGCAGCGAACGTCAAATTTTCCTTTAGGATTTCCGGTTCCTTTAAATTCGAGTATTTTTGAAAAGCTTTTGCAAATCCTCCCAATTTATTTTCTTTTTCATTTAAAGATGATTCTTCCCCGGCCTGATCCGTTGAATACGGCAATGTTATGAAGAAACTACGATACAAGTCACCATTTCTAATTGTTCGAGCTATTGACGATACTCTCGATTTTACTGTTCGAACCAATAATGCAGACATTTCAATAATTTAGCTTTATTTAAAGCAATGGTAAAATTATATACCACTGGCCAATAAATTTTAACGAGGAAATGAAAAATCAACCACTATTCACTAATATTTAATATTATTTTAGGTTAGAATAGAATCGATAGAAACTAGAAACCTAAAAAAAACAGAAATTGACATTTGGTCACACCTCTATGTTGTTACACTTGTATTTTCTTCTTTGTATTATACTTTTTATGTATTTTAAGCATAAAAATATAATCCAGTATTTGATAATTTGTCTTGATTTTTTTTTCATTTCAGAATGGTGAAAGAGACGATGACTGGGAGGGAGAAATATTGTGCAAGAGAGGATTTATCCTCTTCTTTACACATTCAATCCTTACATCAGTAAATAGGTATTGCAAGCCTCCCTCATGAAAGTCATGAATAAGTAATGATTTTAGTCCTGTGTCTAAAGCGACACTCTGTCTTGAAAGTAAGCTAAAAATTACCAACTGCGACAAAAAGGCGGCCACTTCTCTCACGTTGCAACGGCGGATGCTCTCCCTAGTTATTTAACAAATATTTTCGACGACGCTGGAGGTCTATGTGACAGGACACGACACACGCATGGACGCTGCCGGTACTACGGAGGGCATCAACAGAGCAGAGGCGTCGAGGCAGGGCGCAGTGTTGGGCCACCGCAACAGGGAACGTGGCGGCTCGCAGATTAGACCACGAGGGGCTTTCCATGTCGCTGAGGTGAGAGATGCGCCGTCATAGCGTTGCCGTGTGGCACGGAGAGGTCAAGTGATTCTAAGGGACTAGATTGTGGCCATAGAGACCTAGTCAGTAAAGTTGGGGGTGGACACAGCCCCATCTTAGGATTCTGAACAAAATTTCAGTGCCCCTTTAATTCTTTCCTATGAAAAAGGGATATCCTAGGATGAACACCAGATTTTTTAAACATAACCTACAAAAGTATGGTAAAAATATGTTGGTCAGGTTTGTTTGTGGTTATAATTGCGACTGATGTAAGCCAGTCGCATTATATATCATAAAAAAGACTAGAGTCTACAATCTGAATCTACCCGTTTGCATTCTGTTTCCGGCTGACTCTCTGATTGGTTGAGATCTCGTAGTATTAAGTCAAATGAGTTGTGAAATTTTATATTAAATGCGAAAAATTAAAAGAATATTATATATTTAAAGAATGTAAGATGAAGAAAGATGTAGTAACTAGAATGAAAGTTAACACACTTAGATGGTTTGGTCACGTGGAAAGAATGAATGAAGAACGCTTGACGAAAAAAATATATAAGGCTGACAGGAATGGAAAAAGAGGTCGGGGGCGCCCAAGAAAAGGATGGCACGACCATGTGAATGATATTCTGAAAGAAGGAAATGTTAGAAGTCTGAACAATAGAAGAACATGCATGAGACGTAGCATGAATGTTGACGAGGCGGTGAATGTATGTCAAGATAGAATAGTGTGGCGTTCTGTTCTCTCTGCCTACCCCGCGAGGGACATGGCGTGATGGTATGTATGTATGTATGTATAATAATTTATAATTCAATTTATAAAGCAACTCGCTCACGCGAGTCGCTATTATTATTATACACAAACTTAAACCTAACCTAAGAATGCAGAAAAGAAACTCAGGGGCTAGACGCTACTTTTTATTCAACATATAATTTTTATTATTATCATATCGAAGAAGTACTGTAAACGTGGTGTAGTTCCTGTAAATTGCCAACACGAGTACTAACGGGTCCCCCAACATGACTGGTGGGCCATGTCCCGCTCGGCGGTAGCCCACCATGCTGTAGCCGACGCCGCGCTTGGCGCGGAAATCGAAGAACTGAAAGTACTGTCAACGCGTGGAAGTTCCCTGTCGAGTCACGTGTTACCTTGCACTGTTGTGTTGGAATACCCTCGCCATGACTGACGGGCCTCCACATTTGTGGTTGGACTCTTAGTCGTAGTGGTATGAAATATGCTTGATGATAGTTTCTTGTTTCGTTTGACGAGCAGCCGCTCCGGGAATGAAAAGAGCTATATGTTCTAATTCATTCCCTATGGAGTGGGGTAGGAGACTGCGAATACACTTAAGAGCAAGTGATTCTAACGAGAAGGCTCGCAGCACCGCTGACGTTCACCCGCATTCTTTTTGGTGTGGTTTTCCAGCTGACAGGATGTTGCATAAAACTTCTTTGTTGTTATTCCAAACTCGCTGATGTACGATATCCACAATTCTGTTACAACGCTGCGACAAACAATTTATCGAAAATCATTTTCCTTTCAAAGTGATTGGACAAGTACAACAACCAACATCCCTATGAGATCTATACAATTTGTATCGTATACATGTTTTTTTATCTATGAATAATCAAAATTGCAAACGTCAAAATCAAAAAATATTGTTTTGATTATCAAAACAATTTTTTTAAATACCTACATTAATATGGATTTAATTTGTTTAAGAACAATTGAGGCAAAACAAGGCGCCATTAGAGCTGTTCGATTTAACGGTTGGTGTTGATTTTGTTATTTAATTTATAAAATAAAAAACCTGTAAAACTGTATCATAATATTCTTAGTTGATGGGTTTTATATTTTTAGTTGATGGGTCTTATTGTCTTACCTGCGGTGCAGATAAAAAAATTAAATTATGGAACCCCCACAGAAACCTTATGCTTAAAATATATGGTGGTCATGGCAATGAAGTACTAGATGTTGCGGGATCCTGCGACAGCAGTCAGATAGTCTCTTGTGGGTTAGACAAATCTGTAATATTATGGGATGTTAGTACTGGACAACCGATGAGAAGATTTCGTGGTCATGCCAGTACAGTTTCGTGCATTAAGTAAGTTGAATTTATTCATAGAATTTATTTACAGATACTTGTCTATACAGGTTCATCAGGGATACATTCTGATCAATAAGCAAAATTCCGCGATGAACGGGGATTTAAAAAAACCTTTAATAACACTATACTGAACTAGTTAAAATTCAACAAGGGATTTGTTAAGGCTGTATTCTGACACCACTTTTGTTTAACCCATGGGGGTATAATGTTTAACCTGTATACTGTCAGACTGTTCAAACAGGCTACATATAATACAGAAGCAGGAGTAAAAGTGAACGAAGTACTAATTTATTAATGCTCTGAGATAAGCAGACGATACCTTAGTACTGTCTAATAAAGCAGTGACTGGTGAAGTGCTACATATGATCCAAACATGTATATGGAGTTATAACCTGGACCATAAAGGTTAATATGCTTTACCGTCTGGAAGCCTTTGTAATGTGGCTGCATCGCCGCATGCTGAAAATTTCCTGGGTCGATAAAATATCAAATGTAGAAGTACTCAGTAGAGCAAATGTCAAGTACGAGCTAGTTGACACAGTTAAGCTACGAAAGATATCATATTTGAGTCACGTTCTGCGAGGCAAAAAGTACAGACTGCTCCAACTGATTATGAAGAGCAAAATAGAGGGACGCTAGGGATACGAAGACGTTAGATGTCATGGGTGCGCAACATTCGTGAGTGGACCGACATCAGAAAAGTCGGCAAATTGTTCCAGACGGCGGCGGATATGGCACGAAGAAGAATAACACTATAAAATACCTTATTTAGGAGAAATTTATTTAAATTCGTTTCTCACGCAAACATTGCTTCTCTGGGCTGAAAACACTGGTTATTTGGAAGAAATTGACATAAGGCAATAAACTCGCCACTTGCGCGGGGTGCAAGGAAGTGTTAATTATTATAACATTTAATATTTATAAAATACTCATTACAAAAATGTATGTAGATTTACTTGTTTGGCTTTTCTACATTTATTAAGTAAAATTTGTGTTACACTGTCAAATAATATGCAAAAACCACGCTTTACAGTACTCACTCATTCATAATCTTCATCATTTTCTTCAACAACTGCATGCACTGAAAGTGAAAAGACCTTTTTGTTTATTTTGACAGGTTCTGAGATGTCCAACATACATTTACCGGCACAGCGTAGAAAAAATATATCAGTCTGAGAATGCAGCGATAAAAAAAATAGAAAAATAAAAGAATGCTATGGGCGGGCATTGCAGTCTCTTTGACGCGGACAAAAATCAAGAAACAAAGCACAAAGAATATTTAAAAAGACTCCACACAGCATTTGTCACCCGTCGCAGGTTTCGCGTGCGTTGAGGATATTTACATTTTTTGTCAGTCACGCTCCCGAATATACTAATTATGTAATGTGTATCATGTGAATGAGAAAAAAAAGATAGTTCACAAGTATTAACACACATGATGATTCCTAGAATATCTAGAAACCGAATAAAAGTATTGAGATAAAAAAAACAAAAAAAATGTTATAACGAATCCACACTCCTCACAGTCGTAATGAACAGAAGGTTATCTGTATATTTACTTTCTACATGGAATGACAACTTAATGTATTTGGTTTGAAGGATACAAACCTCACCAGATTTTCGGATCCCATTAATATTAAACAGAAAACACAAATATTTATCTAAAAAATATTGTCAATGTCAATATATTTATTTTTATTTTTAACAGATTTAACGAAGAGTCAACGGTTGCTATTTCTGGATCCCATGACAATACTGTTATGTGTTGGGATTTGAGATCAAGAAGAAATGAACCTATACAGGTGAATGTAAAAATATTTAGTCTTAAGTTTTATTGTGTAAAATCAATAAACACATCCTTGTTGATATTAATTATTTTTAATCATTTTCAGTCATTATCAGATGCTAAAGATTGTATAACTAGTATTCAAGTGACAGATCACGAAATATTAACCAGTTCAATGGATTGTCATACTAGACTTTATGATTTACGAATGGGACAGATGACATCTGATTTTATTGGAGGTATAAAATTAGTTTTATTATTACATATACATACGTATTTTATACAATCACGTCCAGAAAAAATGATTTAACTGCGCATTAATATTTGTATTTTTTACTATAAAAGTTGTATTAATAATGTACAAATAACCAATATTTGTCTTTTATATTTTAGATGGCATCACCTGTGCAACTCTAACTCATGATGGCCAATGCGTAGTTGTTTCCTGCACTGATGAAAAAATAAGACTGATTGATAAAAGTAGCGGGGAACATTTATCAATGTATGTAATTTAACACATTTATTACAGAGTATTATTTAATTCATTTTTAAAAATCTTGCTAAAAAACATTTAGAGACTAAATATTAAAATTTGATTTTACATTATTTACAAAATAAAACCTTTTTTTCTTTTCAATTTTTAAAAATATTACAAACTAATACTGGATTGACTATTTATTCTATGTTATATTATTTATAAAATTAAAAAAAAATAAAAGCACTTCTTCAATGATTTCACTATTTATTTTTAATATATACAGGACATGAGGGGAGATCACCCGAAGCTGGGTGGTAGGGGACATCAATACCTATCGATTTAACCCACATGTGTGTTCAGCGATATTGGGTGGTTCAAAAGTTATGTAGACTTTTGTGAAATTTGAATAAAAATTGGATTTCAGACTAAGCTTCATCACTGTAGCTAATCTATTAGGTCTACGATCATGATTTTCCACTAACTTTCAATTGCTCTTGGAACAATAATTTCACATAAGTTTTTTTCTACAAGTTGTCTTAAAAATGACATCCATTCATAAAGAGCTAATGCTGCAAATTTTATTCGGCTTGTATTAGAGGGATCATGTTGAAAAGTTCACTTATATTGTAGGAGTGCCAAAACTCAAACAAAAATATATTTTCTTAAAACATTGTTTTTAAAATTCTTAATTTTAAAAACTCAAACAAAAATATATTTTCTTAAAACATTGTTTTTAAAATTCTTAATTTAATTTTTTGTTCTTAAAGATTGTTTTTAAATTATTGGTGTAGGTTACCCATTAGTTCTACGTATTATTTTTCAGTCGTACAACGTCTGTCTTTGCCTACGTGAAATTATTTTTTAAAGCACTTGAAAGCTACTGGAAAATTGAGGCTTGCAAAAATTTTCAAGATAATTTTTTTTTAATTATTCAGTGCTGACTCGCAGCAGTATTGTTTTGTTATTAGGGTCACTATTGAACTATTCTCAGAAAGAAAATCATGATCATAATTTAGCTACAGTTATGAAGTTAAATCTACAGTCCGATTTTTATTAAAATTTCACAAAAGTCTACATAACTTTTGATCCACCCAATATCACTGAACATACATGTGTGTTTAATCGATAGGTATTGAAGTCCACTACCGCCTTGCTTCGGATGATCCACCCCTCATGATACACCCTGCATACATATATTTTTTTTATTAGAAATGAAATTCCATCAAGTATTTTTTATATTATTTTAAAAAATTGACAAATGAAAGAGGATCTGCGATGCCGAGGATGTCGTGCGATGGGGTAGAAACAGAAGACGTTACTGGAGAGATCACGTCGAAAGAGCGGATTCAGTGAGAGTGGTGAAAATAGCGGCAGACGAGATACCGTCAACCAGCAGACCCCCTGGACGACCGCCAAAGAGATGGAAGGACAGCTGGACATCCGCGTCCCAGGAGTGAATCCGAGAACAAACAGTACCCAGTACTAGAACAAGCAGAAGAAGAAGACAAATGAAAGACTTTCCTTCACTTTTTATCTTGTTTCAATTAATCTGTTTGATACTACAAATATATTTTTTTACTTATGACAGTCTTATTGTTTTCTTAGGTACACAGGACATCAAGCAAAGGATTATTCATTAGAAAATATTGTAAGCAACAAAGACACTCATATTTTGTCTGGATCAGCTACGGGAGAAATATGGTGTTGGGACCTTATTTCGGGCAACGTTGTAAAAAAGTTTGTTCATAATATCAACTCTGTAGTTCATTCGTTGAGTGGTCATCCTAGCCTTTCCATGTTTCTGAGTGCATCGGGGGGTGATTTCAAAATGTGGGGGGTGCCTCTAGAAGATGAATAAAATTATTATTACAAGTATTAGTCTATTTATTTATCCAATAAAAAATCAAAGAATGATAAAAAAACGTACCAAAGAGATTTGTTTGACCTTTAAATTTTATTTTAATTAAAAGAACCTTAAAATGAAATTAAAAAAAAAAAAAAATATATATATATATATATATATATATATATATATATATATATATATATATATATATATATATATATATATATATATATATATATATATATATATATATATATATATATATATATATATATATATATATATATATATATATATATATATATATATATATATATATATATATATATATATATATATATATATATAATTCTTATCAATATAATCTAAGGAGCCTGAGCCAAGTTGAAAACGCTTAACAATATCGCCAAACGCTATTTTATATATGGGAATTGACGTTTGTTGTAGAATTTTTTTCTACAATAACAAACGTCAATTCCCATACAAAAAAAAATGCGTTTGGCGATATCGTTAAGCGTTTTCGATTTGACTCAGGGGCAAGAATGTTGAAATACATTGGTATTTATTAAAATTCTTGATAAATGAAATATTTTTGTTCCATAAGTTCCTGCTGCATTTACCTACTTTTTGAATATTAACCTGTAGGTAAGGCGGTTAAAAATGTGTTTGATTTCAGCTGATTTTTTTATATATTGACCAAAGTATTTTTAATCACATGAAAGTATGTTCTTTCCTCTACAAATTTATTGCTTCTTAATTTTTGAAACAATTTATTTATCCAAACAACACAAATGCTTTGAACAGGTGTTTGATTACAGCTTAAAAACTAAGGACAGCAAATTAATGTCAGTGCATTTTTTAACACCGGTATTTTCTGTTTAGAATGCTTGAAAATTGGATAAATAATTGTTTTGGGAATACAAAAAGTTTGTATCAAATTTAAAAATATTTTTGCATATATATAAAAAAATGGGTACCTACAGTTAAATATATTTTTAATTCGGCGGATACTTATGTTAAAACCTAATACAAAAATATTATTTGAATAGTAACAATTGTTGAAATAGAACAAAGTTAGTCGTCCATGAATGGATTTTCTGTGAAGCTTGGAGACTTGATGTAATCAACTGCAGGATCAGACATATCAAAGAGACAATCATAGACTCCTCTTCTTCTTGCAATATCCCTTGGATAATCGTCGCTATGATTTTTTATGTGTGAATTTATATCGGGATGCATCAATAATAGCTGAAGCATTCTCTTGCAATGACTGCTGGAAGTAGCTATATGAAGTGGTGTTTGGTCTAAAACAAAATAATAATGTATTTTGTTTTATTTGTACAAATTATTCTAAAATTAACAGATATAATAATAAAATACTTTAATACACTATGCCCCCAAGTCAAATTGAAAACGCTGTTCGTTATCGCCAAGCGCTAATTTTTTTTTGTATGGGATTTGACGTTTGTTGTTTGTTATTGTAGAAAAAATTTCTACAACAAACGTCAAATCACATACAAAAAAAAATAGCGCTTGGCGATAACGAACAGCGTTTTCAATTTGACTCAGGGCCTATGTGACAGACTTATTGCTTGTTTACAATTACTTCTATATTTAATTTTTCTTGTTGATTGCCTGACATTCTAACATTAAAAATCTAGATGATGTCCAAATAAAAAAAATTTAATATTTTGAATTCCAAGATATTTTTTTAATTAGCAGACGCCCAGGTGCAAATTAATATACTCCTCCAGTCTTCCCTTTCATTACATTCATCATAAATAATTTATATATTGAAAATTATCAGTCTATAAATTTTTGATGAGCTCACCTCCATTACTGAGAGCATTAACATTAGCTCCAGCAGCCAACAATCTTGCAATACAATTTGGATGATTCCATTGACAAGCCGAATGTAAAGGCTCCCATCCCATCTTTGTGCGGGCACCAATGTCAGCACCATAAGATAAAAGCAAATTCACAACATTCACATGGTCGTTGTAACAAGCCCTGAAAATATATTCAATAAAACTACAATTATAGATACAACTGATTCATTGCAGATATATTATAGAGGTTTGTTGTATTTAAAAAAAATAGGGGAATACATTTAATTTTACATTAACAAAAATGAGTACCTATCTCAACTTACCTTTGAATATCTGATTATTGTAAATAATGAAGACCATGCGGGGAAAACAAGGAATGTCACTCAAAGTTAGTTTTGAGATAATTGAATTTTAAATTGCAGTCTATATTTTCCAGAAAAATAATGTTGAAATCATTTTGTTTTTGAGCATTGTTAGCTACATTTATTGACGAAGAAAATGTAATAAAATTTAAAATAGTAGAATAATCAAGTTTTCTAAATCAATATAAAAGGATTTTTATAAATTTTTTTTTTGATAAAATTTGCATGTACGTGTAGTTTTTATTAAAATATTCATATTATAAAAAAAAACTTGTTTTTGTATATCGTCATGCCCTAGTAACAATGACGGATCTGACATTTTGGCGAAAATTATTGCATAAAATTAATTATATGTGTATTATCATTACACAAGCTATTGTAAAAATAAAAATATACAATTTCATAATATTAATTTCGTCTATTTTACAAAATAACAACATCGGATATGTATTAAGGAGTCCATATAGTAATGATGTATATTAAAATTCTACATTGCTAGATGCGAAATCAGCCTTGTGCTGTGTGCATATCTACCATTTCCATCTAGGTTATAGGAATTGTGCCTTAGCCTACAGGTATTCGTTATAATGATTTTATGTCAAAATATAAAATATCCTTTTATGAGCTGTACAGTTTTAATATAGTGAATCAACTTTCCCAATAGTCATGTCGACTATGGTAGTTACAACAATGTTATTCGAACCTTCGATTGAATATTTAAAATGGATTTATTTATGAGATCCTTTAATCTTTCAACTAATTAAGTGACAGTTAAAATTTATTTTCTCTTTAACTACCATATCCGACAATGTTTTTTGTAAGAATAATATTTATAAACGCTGTAAGTAGCAGATCCGCCATTTTAACGTGGAATGTAAAAGACAAATGGTGTCACATCTGATATTGAAGTTTTTTTTCTTCACTTCACTCTCCTGTATATTTACATTTTTGTAGATCCGACATTGTTACTAGGGCATGTCTTATTTTTGCAAATTACTCATGAACATTTCTTGTTTACGCAAATTATTTATTGACGTTCCTTTTTTTAACAAGTTTATTTAATATCTTTTTTTTTTTTTTTTATTTAATAATTTATTGGATACAACAGCTATAACAGTTACACAATTAAAGTAGATACATTTCAATATTTATGGCGCCAATAACTGCATCCATCATTTTAACAATTACATAGAGAACATTTCAGTTTTTTTTTTTTTAAAAATACAAAACGCAAAAATAAAAGATAAAAAGAGGGAAAGGGAGAATACGGGAAGTATGGGGAAGGGAAGAATTTAGTCGTCAAATAAAGGTTTTAAGTGTGATAATGATTCGAAAAAGATATAAAAAATTTACGTAGATTTATTGTTTTATATATATTTTTTTTTAATATATGTAATCGTGAGTTAGTCAGTCAGTCAGTCCGCATGCTTATATTTGTAAGTGTGTGTGTACGTCATGTCTAGCCACAATTATAACACCAACACAGTGATACCGACAAAAAGAATTTTTTTTTTTTAAATCTACCCGACTTTGTGTAATAATCTTGGCAACAGTGTATTGAAGATCGCTGTCCGTTACTTGAGTTTTAAAAGGTTGTAGCACCCAAATTCGATACCATAATCAGTTTTTTTTTAAAAATGTTTAGACTTGTAGTGAACGGGTCTAGATCTCTACAGTTTCTATTGTAACTCCTACAAACTCTATTTATATACGAATTTTGATGATAGTTTGTTCTGGATGGATCGGAATAAAATAAGCGCGGGTCACGTTGTTCTCTGATCGGGCAATGGAATGGTAGGGCGCTTAATATGTCCGCACTATCTACGTTGTTATTCAAGATTTTGTGCAGGTAACACAGATCGATGATCAATCTTCGATTTTCCAGGGTATTAATTTTGTAATATTGGAGAGCCTGGTTGTAATGATCAAAATGTAATCTATTCCGGTAATTCATTTGTTTTATAAACTTCTTTTGAATGCGTTCGATGGCACTAGTGTGAATTAAGTAATTAGGATTCCATATTATTGATCCGAACTCCAGGCCGCTCCGGATCAAGGAATTGAACAAAATCCTTAGAGAGTCTGGATTTTTAAAATGTTTCGTACTTCTGTTAATAAACCCAAGCAAACTGAAGGCTCGAGAAGTAATGTGTTCAATGTGTTTAGTGAAGCTAAGACTTTCATCTAGTATAACACCAAGGTCTCGTATTTCTGTTTTACTCTGAATCTCTACGCCATTAATCTTGTAATAATATGTGATTTTCTTGCGGTTACGTGTGTACGATATTTTATTACATTTATCAGGATTCAGAAATAATTGATTCCGCTCACAATATATCTGTAAACCATTTAGATCCTGTTGCAGCTCCTCGCAGTCGCTCACTACATCTATTTCTTTATATATCTTTGCATCATCGGCGAAGAGTAGTATTTTTGAATATTTTATGCATTTATCGATGTCATTGATATATATTGAGAATAGTAAAGGTCCCAGGTGTGATCCCTGAGGTACACCAGAGTAAATTAGTTTAAAGTCAGACTCATATCCATGTAACACCACTGCCTGCATCCTATTTGTTATATATGATTTGAACCAAACTAACAATTTACCAGCAATTCCGATGTTTGCAATTTTTTTAAGTAAAATTTTGTGGTTTATTTTGTCAAATGCTTTGCTAAAATCAGTATAAACTGTATCAACTTGAGCTTTTTTATGCATTGATTGAGTTACAGCGTGAGTGAATTCTAGTAAGTTCGAGTCTACTGACTTTCTGCTCCGGAAACCATGTTGGTTATTTATAATATGAGGGTTTAATTTGGGGCTTATTTGATCGATAATTATTTTTTCTAGGATTTTACTCATTATTGGTAGTTTAGAGATAGGTCTATAATTCGTCACGTCATTGCGGTCTCCATTCTTGAAAATTGGTGAAATTTGCGTTTTTTTCCAATGGAATCTTCAGGAAGTATATTAAAACTTTAATTTATTTAGGCATTTTAGCTACGAACATTGTTTTTGTTAAAAATAAATTGTTTAGGAGATAATTTCCTTTAATGGCATCACTGGCTCAATTTGACGAAAAAAACTGGTATTGATTGACTGGCTGGATAGGGAGCAAGAAACGCGGAAGGGAAGAGGATAGTATGTGTGTGGTATGTGCGCAAGTATATTTTAATAAACTACCTGTGTAGAGGAGAATAGCCATCATCATCGATAACCTTCACTAGCTCTGGATTGATCCGCAATAAATTTTGGACTGTATCAATTTTTCCCTTTTCGGCTGCCCATAAAATTTCTTTCTCGGGTGTTTCTGAAAAGTAAATATGATAAAATGTATAGGAAGGGGGCATTTTGTGTCATGACTGCTTAGAGGAAGTGTTCTGTCTCGTTGAAATACATATAAAATATTACCATGGGGATGTTTTTCTTCAACAATCCCTTCATCATCGTCGTCCCACCCAGACACAAACATTCCGCTAGTTTCAACATTTTGCTTCCGTCTCTCTATTTCCTTTTGTATTTTTATCATATTTTGTGGGTTAAACATGCCTCTCTCGTCATCATCGTCTGACATTTTTAATAATTATATTTATTCAATAATAAACTTCCAAACTTAGATTATATACGATATATACATATATATAATTCTATCCAAACAATTTCGAATGTGATAAACAGTAGGTAAACAGGGAGAAATAATCACAGAAATAATGACTTTCAGATTATATACATAGAAAATTATATTCTGACGTATGGAGATGTGTACGTCAAAAAACTTCGAAAAGATTCATTTCTCAATCGAATGGTTACTTTTTACGATTGAATGTGGAACACAACAACGATTAAAAAAGACATAGAAAAGAGATAGACAAACGTTTTGCGCATAGAAAAAAAGGTTTTACGTTTTTCAAAACATACCTCTAAAGTGTCAAAAATACGAAAACTCAATACTATAAGCAATATTTAGGTTATTGAGACACATTTAAACATATTACTATTTATTTCTTTACTTCCATTGTTGATTCAATCATTATATAAGGTAAACTTTTTTGTAAATAAACATTTAGTATCATTATTTTAGGTTACATTAGCACGCGAATACGATTATTAAGTTGAATGTTTATTGATAGTTTAGTGTGTTCTGTGGTTTAATGTTCTTGGTAATTTATTGACCTTCAGAAAGCCGGTGTGCTAAATCGGAGAGAGAAGGCCATGAACAGGGTTCAATGGAGACGATTCCTTGAGGCCAAGGCCCTTCCTGGGTTGTGGAGGCACTGATGATGATGTTTATTGATAATTACTATATTTTCAGATCAAAATGCCTCAAGGTAAAATGAAAGTGAAATCCAAACTGCCAGATAAAGTGAAAAATAAGAAAAACAAGGGCCCAGCTATTTCAAAGAGAAGTAATGCACCAATACAACCCAAAAAAGCTAAATTCGAAGAATCACACAAATTGAAAAAAATGATTTCAAAAACAGTAAATAAAAAAATGGAGGAAGAAATGCGATCCAGAGCTTTAGAAAGGAATACTACACTGTCAAAAGCACAACAAGCAGTTGTTACGCATAATGCTGCCAAATCTGCAACATCTTAAATAGATTTTATTTATTTTTATTGTGTTGAATATTGAGTTTATTTTTCTATCTGTTTTTCCTAACAAACTTATTTTTAAATAGGAAAAAAGTTAAATTAGCTATGAGATACAATCAATTATGAAAGCCAATATTTTATAATATTCAATGTAATTTAAGATTCATTTATCTATTACATTATATACCTTTCTATAATATTTAATGCTTATGTACTTATATTTATTTTTGTAAGAAAATATACCAAATACATGTACATATTAATTCAAATTAATATTCATTAAACCTGAAATGACCTAGAAGTTTCACATCCTGTGTCTAATATTCAGTTTTGTCTGTTTTAAATGACTTGTTTTTTTTTAATTATCACCTTCATCGAGTGTCTTGCAGAATTTGTTAATCGTTTAAAATCATGAGTATAACTCACGAAGAATAGTTATACTCATGATTTCAAAGGATTCAACGGGAAAAAAAACAAAGTGGTCATGTTTAATTCAATGCAACAGTATTTTTTTCGACAATTTTCAATAGCTGCTTCTTTTTATACTTGGTACAAAATTTTTTACTAAACTTAATATTTGTCATAAAGTGAATTTTTAATAAATTTATCATGTAACTTGTCATAAGATGGGCCTCAAATTTAATGTACCTAAAGAATCATTGAATAAAATACTTTTTAGCATGTCAATGCTTTCTTTATATTGTTTTATACATGAAGGTATTAAAATAATTTTATACATACTTCCATACACCAATAAGTATAAATAGCAAGTTAATGGGAATTTCTTAGACTATGGGAATTTACTATATGAATTTAAGTATTCAATTTTTTTTTCCAATTCCATAAGAATCTTATGTAGAACGCTAGCATGAATGAAATATATCATTTTTCTATGCATGAATGACTCATCATGTTGTTGCAATTAAAAGGTTTAATAAAACAAATCATATCACAGAGTAAAGAATATACTGACTATGATATTTCCATAGGTATTGTGATCGATATATTTCCATGCATTATAATATCAAAGAAACCCAATAACCATTATTTTACTTTGGCCTGATGTATTTCTTTTATAAATTCTAAGTACGGATTATAGCGGCCCCCCAGGCCTTGTTTATATATTTAAGCATTGTCTTTTCTATTGAAAATAAATTTGAAATGTAAAATGCATTTGGCAGATTCCTGGAATCTTGGTTGGCACCCGGCGGTACGGATTGATTCTTCAGTTTAACCACTCCCCCCTCCCCTACTCCATGTTTCACGGGTGCTGGGTCGCCCTGCTGTGGCCAATCAGTTGTCCTTCGGTAGTTGTGAGTGTGAGTTGTCATTCGGTAGGCGTCAGTGGTTGGTCGGGAGTTGTAGAGACCCGCGTGCGAGAGTGCGAGGTTGCTAGGCTATCGGACGGCCTTAGCAGTTTTTTTTTTTTTTTAATTGTATAAAGTAGTGATTAAGTTCTTTTCAGGTCCATATAACCAACGAGGGGTGAATTTAAGCTAGTTTTAAGTTATTTTTAAATACTAAAAAGTGATATGTAGTGTAAGTGTTTCCTCTACAGTCCCGTTACGATAGCAGCAGTTTGGTAAGATCTTTCCAGTTATGTATATATTATTTTTACCATGCCTGTATTTGTATGTATTTGTCTTTTCAGGCACATCGCAGCCGATTATGTTTTATTTGATTTTAATTTTCAGGGGCAGAGTTTAATGTTTATTTTTATTATGCTTTTCAGCTTCTTTAGTTATCAATTTCGCGTCCCAACATGGGACCAATATATTTCTTCCCAGCCTCCTTATATCAATCTCGCGTCCCATCGTGGGACTAGTATTTTTCTCCGCCTTCTCTAGATATCAATTTCGCGTCCCAACGTGGGACGAGTATATTCTCCGCCCTTCTCTCTTCGGATATCAATTGGCCCCCAAAACGTGGGACATTTTAAAAACAGTAGTTTTTAACGAACCGCCCTGAGATTTAAGTTTTGTTTGTAGATAGCTGTGTTTTTTTTGAAGCGTGTAATTTTTAAGAATGATTTTTAGGTATATTTATTTTACTGATATTGAAATATTTATTTGTCGGGATACTTGAGCGTGTTTTAATAACTTTTGTTTTCACAGACCACGTGGAGATTTTCAGTTGTAGAATTTTTTTACTGTTTTGATAGTTATGTTTTTTTGAGGTGGATTTTCTTTATATATTTTCGGTCATTATATATGTATGTAATTATCGAATAGTAGAACGTGATGACGAAATCAGTGGTATCCTTATAAAAATATGAGACTAGATTTGTAGCGAATAATATAAATGATAATATATACCGCTATTTTATAGATTTGCTGTTATATGTTAGCCCGGGAATATGATGTTTATTTTATTTCTAAATATTTTAAACTTATGTTAAATCAATAGAATATTTAGTACTATTTTTACAAAGTCGGATAGTAAAGGATATGTAAGCGTTTTTTTTTTCGAAGAAATTTTTGTTGCTGTTGTTGTGAGTTGTTCTAAATAAATATAACCTGCGTTCCACCAGGTAAAAACACGTGGAACTGGCGCCCTGATTATGATGATGATAATAATACTGTAATGACGTTTGAAGATATCGTGACCTCACGGGAGGCTGTAAGAATTTGTAGGTGAAGTTTTAGAAAAATAACTCTGTATATGAATATTGATGAATAATAACTCTGTAGGTGACGAATTTATTATAACTCTGACGAAGTATCGTGGATTATAATTCTGTAGGCAAAGCATAATTCTGTAGGTGAAGAATTTAAAATAACTCTGACGATGGAGGTGGAGAATAAATCTGTAGCTGATGAAGTTGTTGTGGTTTATAACTCTGACGATGAAGGTGAATTATAAATCTGTAGATCATGATGTTATGGTGGTTTATAGCTCTGACGATGGATGATGATAATAAATCTGTAGTTAATGAAGCATGGTGGTTTATAACTCTGACGATGAAGGTGGATAATAAATCTGTAGATGATGAAGTTATAGTGGTTTATAACTCTGACGATGAAGGTGATTTATAAATCTGTAGATGGTTTTGATGAGTAATAAAAACTCTGTGAATGAAGAATGAAGTTGTTTGGAGGATAATGATGATCCCAATTCTGTAGATTTTGCTGTAGTGGTTGTGGAGGCTGTATGTGCATAGAGAGGATGATGACGATGTAAAGACCGTGGAGGCTAATAGCGAGAAGATACGCATCATAAGAAGTAGTTCAGAATTCGCGTCGGAAGTAGAACTGGTAGTCGCGCCAGATACGTCGAGCAGTAGGAAGCTGATAGTTGATTAGATACGTAGGATGAAAGGAAGCAAGCAGATACGTCGATAGGTAGCAAGATGATGATGAAGATACGTCGGATGAAAGGAAGCAAGTAGAAACGTCGAGAGGTAGCAAAATGATGATGATGATACGTCGGATGATGAGAAGATCCTGAGAAATTCGAAGAGAGAAGACCGGTAGTCGCGCCGGATCATGAGTTAGGTACGCCAGTAGTTGCGCTGAGTAGTAATGAGATGAATAGGTACGAAGAGGAGTAGAATGACGGAATTGCGAATAAGAATACAATATAGACGATCTATGTGTTATTGGTAGGATTAGCCTCCCCGCAGATAAACTAGACGATTGATGATTCTCTCTATGTAGCATTGATAGACTCTACAGCCACTCGCAGTTTAATTCGCGCAGATTTGGATGGACATTTGACCCAAAGAGATAACGATTTGTAACGAAAGCAGAATTAGACTACTCGAAATCGAACGTTTAGATGAAAGGAATAAGTTTTAGTAGTAGCCGGTTAACGAAATGTAATAAGATGAAATAATGACGCAATGAGATGAGATCTTGACGAAGTAAGATAAGCTAACTATATAATAAGACGAGATAATGACGCAATATGATGAGATAATGACGTAAAAGGATGAGATAATGACGTAATCGGATGAGATAATGATTTAAAAAGATGAGACAAAGACGTGATAATTGATAGGTAAATAGCAGAATACGGCGTGATGGATTTTTAGTGTGTTATATGCCTTTGGGAAAAAGTGCGGTATTTTTATTATTTAATTGAGAGGACAACGTTAAGTAAATCACAGAGGAAAATGAGATAACGGATGGACACGAATGAATCAGCCGACGAAGTAGAGGTATTAGATAAAGGCACTTGCGGAAGATTTTGTATTGCGATTGAAGATAGATACGAGCGTAAAACTATGTAAATGCGTTATGACGTTGAGTTATCGGAAATCGAATTGTATTATGGATAGTTGTTATACGGTTTTGTTTGTTCGATGGTTGGAAGCGATTGCGGTATGGTATTGGCCCCATTATAATTAAGGTGAAGCTCCTTCGCGATGCGGTTTTCTGGAAGCGATATTAAGCGTTACATATACGTTTATCGGAAAAGAAAATGTTATTATGTAGAACATTGCGGTGGAAAGAAGAATCGTGTTTAGTCGTATACGTTCTCGCTCTGGTAATGCGTTAACTTTTGTCTAATTATACGATATTTGGTTTCTTTTGTCTTTGCATGGATTATCTCGATCATAAAAGGAGAGGCGATTGATATTTCCATAGGTATTGTGATCGATATATTTCCATGCATTATAATATCAAAGAAACCCAATAACCATTATTTTACTTTGGCCTGATGTATTTCTTTTATAAATTCTAAGTACGGATTATAGCGGCCCCCCAGGCCTTGTTTATATATTTAAGCATTGTCTTTTCTATTGAAAATAAATTTGAAATGTAAAATGCATTTGGCAGATTCCTGGAATCTTGGTTGGCACCCGGCGGTACGGATTGATTCTTCAGTTTAACCACTCCCCCCTCCCCTACTCCATGTTTCACGGGTGCTGGGTCGCCCTGCTGTGGCCAATCAGTTGTCCTTCGGTAGTTGTGAGTGTGAGTTGTCATTCGGTAGGCGTCAGTGGTTGGTCGGGAGTTGTAGAGACCCGCGTGCGAGAGTGCGAGGTTGCTAGGCTATCGGACGGCCTTAGCAGTTTTTTTTTTTTTTTAATTGTATAAAGTAGTGATTAAGTTCTTTTCAGGTCCATATAACCAACGAGGGGTGAATTTAAGCTAGTTTTAAGTTATTTTTAAATACTAAAAAGTGATATGTAGTGTAAGTGTTTCCTCTACAGTCCCGTTACGATAGCAGCAGTTTGGTAAGATCTTTCCAGTTATGTATATATTATTTTTACCATGCCTGTATTTGTATGTATTTGTCTTTTCAGGCACATCGCAGCCGATTATGTTTTATTTGATTTTAATTTTCAGGGGCAGAGTTTAATGTTTATTTTTATTATGCTTTTCAGCTTCTTTAGTTATCAATTTCGCGTCCCAACATGGGACCAATATATTTCTTCCCAGCCTCCTTATATCAATCTCGCGTCCCATCGTGGGACTAGTATTTTTCTCCGCCTTCTCTAGATATCAATTTCGCGTCCTAACGTGGGACGAGTATATTCTCCGCTTTCTCTTTAGATGTCAACTAGGTCAGGGAATTTGTGCACAAAGTGTGGACGAGCGGATAAATATAACACATACCTCCCACTCTGCCGCTACTAGTAATGTTGCCATTCCATAATAAATAGTTTTACTTAAAATAAAATTTTTGTTATACCTGTGGAAATGATATTATGGAATTGTCAAATGTACAACAGCTGTCAAAGTAGAAAGTATTTTATGGTCCACTGTTATCTTCATAGAATGTACCGCGGATAGTACAATAAATTATTACTATCACTTGCAGGATTTTCAATTTATTTTGTAGTTATATTATCACTAGCTAGATATTATTGTTTACGTACACCTACCATTTAATTATATTGATTCAAGGGCTCTTTGGCACAGGCTTCACGTATTAATATATAGATTGATGAGACCTCTCGTCTACCACGAGGAAACATCAAGCCAAGGTGTGGGGAAGAAAAGGAGAGAAATGATGGTGACACTATGAAATTGTAGTAGTACGGCGCATTTATTCAAAAAATCATTATAGTTGGTCCATGGCAATAAAAAAATAATAAAAAAAACAACAGACAACAAATAAAAACACGTGGCATCTACCGAAACGAACTGTCAAACACACGCGAACACACGAAAAGACGCCGACCAGAATATACCGCCCCAGGGTACAGCGACATCCTTACTCCAGGCATGTCACTGTCTTCCACGTGGTGACGGTAGATCTGTGGGGCCTAGCCTCTGCGTCAGGCTAGCAGGTCTTCCTCGTGTCCGGCGTGGTTTCTTCTTCTCCTCCTGATCTCCTCCAGACCGTCACCCATGGCTGGCTCTGTGCCCCACGGCACGCTATGACGGCGCATCTCGACAGAGGTGGCATACCAGTTGGGGCCTCACCGGAGGCGAACCGACGCTCCAGACGACACGGATTGCCCTTCGTGGTCCAATCTGCGAGCCGCCACGTTCCCTACGCGGTGGCCCCACACTGCGCTCTGCCTCCAACCTCCTGTCCTGTTGATGCCCTCATCTTGGTTCTGGGGCACCATCAGCGTCCATGCGCGTGACGGGTCCTGTCAAGCAGACCTCCTGCGCCGTCGAAAATATGGCCGCCATCGGGACGCGCGTGTCGACCGATGACGGCGTCACACCAAACCGTCCGTCCTTCACCAGCGTCGAATGCCAAGAGAGCGCGTGCCATAGCGCGTGCTAGCTGCCAGATGCAAGCACAGATAATATAGAAGTAAACTTTCAGTATACTTCAGATGTGTCACTCAATACATAGAAGCTGTAACCGGATAATCATAAGGTTTCTCGCATCTCCGCTACAGGGGCAATGAATACGCGACCGGTCCACGGCAAATTTAAATTTCCATTTTAAAATCTTTCCAGCTTTGAGGAATGGATTCAAGGATAACTTAAATAAAAAATAACCATTTTTCAATCATTATTTATTAAAAAAAAACACATATGATGGATTTTATTTGCAATATTTCAAAAATCATGCCAAATAATTCATAAAATACATGGTCCTAAATAAAATGTGCATTGTAGATTATTAGGTTTTTTTAATTTATTTTCCACAAAGAAAGATTTAATACTGATTTTCGGAAAACTATATAACTTCACTTCGCCGTATTTCATTTGACAATTTATTCAAAACACAGCAAAACTTGTCAGCCATCTTGCGAAGATAATCGAAAAACACAAAAAGCTGGCAATAGATTAACACCATCACCATCACATGGCGTGATGGTATGTATGTAGATGAACACCGAAAACAACAAGAATTTTACAAAATCACACGTGTTATATTTATTATCTGGTTTACTTCAAGATTTTAAAGGATCAAAATTTTCGCGTCACAACAAACAACAAAACACAACTGAAGTATGCTGAAGGTCTGAAAATTTTACATTGCATTTTCAAAAATACCAACATAAAAAAAAAAAATAGCGCCACCTTTGGAGATGTAAGCGTAAAGTAAAGCCAGTGCTACCAATAGAGTGCCACCGGCGTGGATGCAAGTTTCGTTTTTCGCCCGCAACGAGCGCTAGCTGTTTTCCGAAATGTTGCCGTGGAACAAAATAAAAATCATTGTTTTTCGGCATTATTTTTTTCGGGCATAACAAGATACTTATTGGTTTCCTATAATTATATCAGTAACTCACAATAAAGTGAAAACTCCCTACTTTTTGTTTTTTTTTCATACTTTGATATCCGAAGAGAAGAAGGAGAATATACTCGTCCCACGTTGGGACGCGAAATTGATATCTAGAGAAAGGCGGAGAAGAGTATATTAGTCCCATGTTGGGACACGAAATTGATAACTAAAGAGGCTGAAAAAAAATAGAAATAAACATTAAACTCTGCCCCTGAAAATAAAAATCTAATAAAACATAATCGGCTGCGATGTGCCTGAAAAGACAAATACATACATACAAATACAGGCATGGTAAAAATAATATATACATAACTGGAAAGATCTTACCAAATTGCTGCTCACGTAATGGAACTGTAGAGGAAACACTTACACTACATATCACTTTTTATTAATTAAAAATAACTTAAAACTAGCTTAAATTCACCCCTCATTGGTTATATGGACCTGAAACACACTTATTCACTATTATGCGATTATTTTTATTCTTAAAGTTATTTTTAATAGTAACTTAAACTATCTTAAATTCACCCCCGATGATTAGATGGATCTGAAACACACTTAGTCTCTACCATGCAATCAATATATTAGTATACACAGAAAAAAAACTAGAGCCATCCGAGAGCCCTAGCACGTGGCACTATATACTGTACAACTTTATAAGATAGACCGCTCGACACGCGTTAGACTCGATATACCACTGGCCGACCACTCACACTGACACTACCGAATGACAACTGACTGACTACAGCCGGGCGACCCAGCGCCCGTGAAACATGGAGTAGGGGTGGGGGGGGGGGGTGGTTAAACTGAAGAATCAATCCGCACCACCGGGTGCCAACCAAGATTCCAGGAATCTGCCAAATGCACCTCACATTTCAAATTTATTCTCAATAGAAAAGACAATGCTTAAACATATAAACAAGGCCTGGGAGGCCGCTACAATCCGCTCCCAGAATTAATAGAAGAAATACATTAGGCCGAAGCAAAACAATGGCTATTGGGCCTCCTTGATATCACAATGCATGGAAACACATCGATCACAACACCCATGGAAATATCAATCGCCTCTCCTTTTATGATCGAGATAATCCATGCAAAGACAAAATAAACCAAATATCGTATAATCAGACAAAAGAAAACGCATTACCAGGGCGAGAACGTACATGACTAAACACGATTCTTCTTTCCACCGCAATGTTCTACATAATAACATTTTCTTTTCCGATAAACGTATATGTAACGCTTAATATCGCTTCCAGAAAACCGCATCGCGAAGAAGCTTCACCTTAATTATTATGGGGCCAATACCATACCGCAATCGCTTCCAACCATCGAACAAACAAAACCGTATAACAACTATCCATAATACAATTCGATTTCCGATAACTCAACGTCATAACGCATTTACATAGTTTTACGCTCGTATCTATCTTTAATCGCAATACAACATCTTCCGCAAGTCCCTTTATCTAATACGTCTACTTCGTCGGCTGATTCATTCGTGTCCATCCGTTATCTCATTTTCCTTGGTGATTTACTTACGCTGTCCTCTTTATTAAATAATAAAAATACCGCACTTTTTCCTACAATAATATAACACACTAAAAATCCATCACGACGTATTCTGCTATTTACCTATCAATTATTACGTCATTATCTCATCTTTTAAGTCATTATATCATCGTACTGCGTCATTATCTTACCCGATTACGTCATTATCTCATACTACTACGTCATTATGTCATCTTCTATCGTTAGCTTATCGTAATTAATCTCGACTTCATCTCATTGCATTATTACTCATCTTATTACATCTCGTTAACCGGCTACTACTAAACTTATTCCTTTCATCTAATTATTCGCTTTCGAGTAGTCTAATTCGTTACAAATTGTTGTCTCTTTGGGTCACAGATTTCTCCAAATCTGCGCTTATTTAACTGCGAGTGGCTGTAGAGTTTATCAATGCTACATAAAGAGAATCATCAATCGTCTAGTTTATCTTCGGGGAGGCTAATCCTACCAATAACACATAGATCGTCTATATTGTATTCTTATTCGCAATTCCGTCAGACTTATAAACCACCATAACTTCATCATCTACAGATTTATTATCCACCTTCATCGTCAGAGTTATAAACCACCATGCTTCATTAACTACAGATTTATTATCATCATCCATCGTCAGAGCTATAAGCCACCATAACATCATGATCTACAGATTTATAATTCACCTTCATCGTCAGAGTTATAAACCACAACAACTTCATCAGCTACAGATTTATTCTCCACCTCCATCGTCAGAGTTATTTTAAATTCTTCACCTACAGAATTATGCTGCCTACAGAATTATAATCCACGATACTTCGTCAGAGTTATAATAAATTCGTCACCTACAGAGTTATTATTCATCAATATTCATATACAGAGTTATTTTTCTAAAACTTCACCTACAAATTCAATAATAATTACAGCCTCCTGTGAGGTCACGATATCTTCAAACAATCGTTATATTATTATTATTAGGGCGCCAGTTCCACGTGTATAGACCTGGTGGAACACAGGTTCAATTTATTCAGATACTCGTTAGACCATTTGCAATAAAAAATCTCATTCGATAAAAAAACGCTATCATATCCTCTACTATCCGACGTCGTAAAAATAGTACTAAATATTCTATTAATTTAACATATTTAAAAATAAAATAAATATCTAACTCCGGCTAACAAATAACAGCAATTCTATATTACCGCGGCTCATATTATCATTTATATTATTCGCTACAAACCTAGTCTCATATTTTTATAAGTATACCATAAATTTCGTCATCACGTTCTACTATCCAATAATTGCATATATATATAACGACCGAAAATATATAAAGAAAATCCACCTCAAAAAAACATAACTATCGAAACAGTAATAAATTTCTACAACTGAAAATCTCCACGTGGTCTGTGAAAACAACAGTTATTAAAACGCGCTCAAGTATCCCGACAAATAAATATTTCAATATCAGTAAAATAAGTATACCTAAAAATCATTCTTAAAAATTACACGCTTCAAAAAAACACAGCTATCTACAAACAAAACTTAAATCTCAGGGCGGTTCGTTAAAAACTACTGTTTTTAAAATGCCCCACGTTGGGCGCCAATTGATATCTAAAGAAAGACGGAGAATATACTCGTCCCACGTTGGGACGCGAAATTGATATCTAGAGAAGGCGGAGAAAAATACTAGTCCCAAGTTGGGACGCGAGATTGATATAAGGAGGCTGGGAAGAAATATATTGGTCCCATGTTGGGACGCGAAATTGATAACTAAAGAAGCTGAAAAGCATAATAAAAATAAACATTAAACTCTGCCCCTGAAAATAAAAATCAAATAAAACACATTTTACATTTCAAATTTATTTTCAATAGAAAAGACAATGCTTAAATATATAAACAAGGCCTGGGAGGCCGCTATAATCCGTTCCTAGAATTAATAGAAGAAATACATTAGGCCAAAGTAAAATAATGGTTTTTGGGTTTCTTTGATATCATAATGCATGGAAATATATCGATCACAATACCTATGGAAATATCAAGTATAACTTCAATTTCTGACTGATAATTTTTCAAGGCTAAATATTTCCTTGCCATAGGTATAATAATAATTTTATTTAAAATAAAATTATTATTATGACAAGGCATTTATTTAAATAAAATTATGGCAACACTATAGCGGTAGAGTGGGGGGTATGCGCAACATTTAGCCGCTCGTCAAGTATCGTAGCACTGTATTTTTTTTTACATGGCAACATTTTTGAAATGTCAAGAAATATATTTCTTTTCTATGTGTCAAGTTGTCAATAATATTATTTGATAATTTATTTCTTTTCTAATACTTGTCACTGTGGTGCAAAGTTTGCTTTTGTATTCGGAATAAAATAACTAATAATAAAAAAAACTTAATATTAAAGACATGCGTTTTTTGTATTAAAATTATTGGACATTCATAAATTTATTTATTGTTATAATAGTAAACATGACGGAAGATGATAAAATATCTCCAGAAACAGAGACTGCTCCTAAAGGAACATCTTTCAAGGAAAGAGCCAAGGAAAAAAGAGAAAAGAGTCGACCACTCACTAAAGTAAGTAAAATAAAATAGTTTATTTTATATTTGAAGTGGATTGTGTTAATATAATATTCATATTTATAAATTTCTTAGTATTGATATGGTTTTTATTGTCTAGAAAGAAGATGGATTTCTTAAAATAAAAGTTAGACTTTTGATAGACTGAAAAATGACGTTGAGGTGACACAATTTTTAACTACCCAGGTTTGCCCTGTGCTACAAAACATACGAAAAGTAAAAAAAAAATAACACAAACACAAATTAATAAATATTTTAAGATATTTTGTTTTCTATATAAAACATGTAGGTATGTCAAGATAGGATAGTATGGAGGTCAGACTGTTTTTCCTACCCAGGATATAAAAACAACATGATGTATGTTTGGAGATTTAAGGCTAGCGTCCATACATGCGCATCAGACGGATTTGTTTATGGCAGTGCGTCCACAGAGGCGCACCAATCGGACTGCCGACACAACTGTCATTTAGATTTGTTGACAATTTTCCATTGAAAATGCAAATACACAAATGATTCTTCGGCTTGGTTATCCCATGCTTGGCTCGTACATTATTTTATTCAATGAAAATATTTAATGAAAATTAATTAGAATGAATTTAAAAATATATAGCCCATAGCCTTTTATAGGATATACCAATATATCTTAATATCAAATTTCATCCTAAATCTTTCAGCCATTTTCGCGTGATTTCTGAGTAAAAAACATGTATGCATCCAAAGATTTGAATTTATATTATAGTGGTTTATTTAAATATAGTTTTAATGATATTCTTTAAAAAAGGCGATATGGTATCACCAAAGAAAATGCACATACAAAAATGATAGATCTGAGCGGATTATTTCTTCTCCTAGCAACGGTGTCAGCATTCCGACGATCAGATGTGCGCGCTCCGTCCAATGCCGATCAGTGGACGCACTTGTACGAATTCCTATACAAAGAATTCTGAAAATCCGTCTGATGCACTCCGTCCACTACGCCTGTATTAATGCTAGCCTTTAGTAGGTATCAAACTATTTAGTGAGATATTGTGTAGTGTTTTCTGCCTTACAAATTGTATGAAAGAATGTCGTCACTGAATTCAATTTTTACAAAAAATGTTAAAAAAAGTTTGAGATGTACTACTATATTATGCATATTTTTTTATAGAAAATTAAATTATCTAGTTGTGGTGTTTTGGCTTTTTTCGATATTTTTAAAAATTTTGGAAATATAGGCAGTTAAACTTAAAATTTATCATAAATAATGTTTTTCTTAATAAGAAATGTTTGAGAAACTGAAATTTTTAAAAAAAAATCAAATATGAGATTTTGTATTTGTCTATATTGATACCAATTTTCAGAGTTCTAGCTTTTATGGTTTTTGAGATAAGTATATGGAAAAACAAAATAAAAATTCAAAAGTTGATAAGCCCTGACTGGAACAAAAATTCAAATTTCTGACCATTAAAGTTTTGTAGGCCTATAACTTTCTATATATTCTGAAATTTTAGGCTCTGTGCATTGAGCGGATCAAAAGTTATAAGGGACACACACACTAAATATTCTACTCAGAATTCTGAGTAAATCCATGTATGGAACATGTATGCTGCAAAGCCTCTAAGTAGGTGTTTTTTGACTTCAAAGTTGAAAAAACTGAAAATATAGACCTGGCATACAAATCTCGCGTATCTTGGCTTGAAACTTTGTCAATATGTTAAGAGAAATAAATTCTCTTGAACAAATCGACAGTTGGATTATATATCCAGATAATATTAATATCATATTTTTTGGGTAAATATCAAAATATATTGATGACAACTAATTTGATGATTTTATTATTTCAGTACTTAATACACAGAAAAGACTAAAAATCACCTCATTTGTCCACAGTTTTTGTCATTCCATATACTATAATTAATTTAAGAGTTATAATGTATTATTAAAGTAACATATTTGCATTATTTCATTGCGTCAGGCCTGTATTAATGATTTTTTACTGTATTTAGCACAATTTTTTGTCCATATGATAATAATAATAATAAACACTTCCTTGCACCCTGCGCAAGTTGCGAGTTTATTGCAATTTCTTCCAACTAACCAGTGTTTCCAGCCCAGAGAAGCAATATTTGAGAAATGAATTTAAATAAATTTCTCCTCTGCTGGGGATCGAACCTAGGACGCCCGCACAGAAATCGAACGGCTTACCAACTGTGCCACGGCGGTCGGCATATGAAGACAAATATTTAGAAAACCTGTTGTATTATAAAACTGGAGTACTTTACTACAAAGTGAAAACATTATAACCAACGAATTGTGTACACAGTGTTATATTCTTACCCAGCTTATCCAACTTTATCCAGCTATTATATATTCTTTCCTTAATCAAATTCCCTGAAATACTTTAACAAAATTAAATACATAAATAATATTCTTACAGATAGTTTGCAGAAGACTTCCACCTTCAATGACTGAGGAATCATTCCTTGAGCAGGTGGCTCCTATACCTGAACATGATTATTTTTATTTTGCCAAACCTGATTATACTCTCACTCCAGACATTTTCTCTCGGGCTTATATTAATTTTGTCAATGTCGAAGATATTTACATATTCCGAGACAAGTTTGATGAATATATATTTCTCGATGAAAAAGGTATGTACCTAAATAAGACTGTATTATGATTGATTTTTAACTTACACTTGTATTATATGTGAGTTTTATAAATGTGATATATTAGTATACATATCATATAAATGAATTGAATAAATGTTGTAACTTGTATTTATGAGATAATATGCTCATTTTTAATTTTTTTATAAATATTTACTATAGTAGTATCTAATACATAAAAGTATGGTAAGGCCACGTAGACTTGAACCTCAACGATTTATTACACACAGATATCTACAGATTTATATTGATTTATATATAGATTGATATTTTTATTTATTTTTTAAGTACTGTCTGTATATTTTACCATCTGTTAACCTTAATTTATAAAAACTAAATAAATCAAGGCTATTTATTGCTTAATAATATATTTTAAAGAAAATTGATTAACTTCAACCCATTATTCATCCTATTAATAAATTTAATAATTTGTTATATCTTCTTTATTCTTGAAATTAAAATTACAAGATTACAAATTTTTAATCTTTTTTTATATGGCGATGGCCGATTTATTAATGATATTAATAATAATTAAGCACTACAAATAATAACACTCAATTATTATTATTACCATTATACACTTCCTCAAAAGAATTAGCAGATCAATGCGTAAATTGTAAATTATTTAATAAATCAAAATAAAATGCAAAAAACGCACTGATCAAACAAGGATCAAACCTTCAATTGGGAATTAGTCACCCATCCAGATACTTAACATATCAAAGGATTAGACTTCTGTGGATGTTGCTTAGCTACCAATCAACCCTAATGATTCCTGATTGTTAACGTTTAAAAAATCTTGAATGGTTCTACAAGTATTCATTATTACTGATTTTTGCATTTTATTATTTTTTTCGATAAATCTAAATTTTGATAAATATATAAATTTATAACTCTAAATTTTGATAAATATGTAAATTAAATATGGCAAAATTTCGGAATAATGCCAATGTAATGTTTATTCTATTTTTTACTACTTTCTATTTATTTTAGGTAATGAATATCCCGCTATCGTTGAATATGCTCCATTTCAACGTCTACCCAAAAAACGCAGGAAGAAAGATCCACGAAGCGGAACTATTGAATCCGATGTCACGTATTTAGAATTCTTGGAAAGTCTCAAGGAAACTGACAGCGATTCGAGAGAGCCTAAAATGGAGTATTCATATCAAATCACAGAAGGTATGTTCATGTTTACTAATAAATAATAAACAAATATTTTTATTAATTTAATCTTTCTTCTCCGATAGAATGTTGTCAAGTTTGCGGTGTTTCATTTATTTTACTTATACATTTTATTGTTTGTTTGTATTTTCAGAAAAAAAGGAAACCACAACTCCATTACTTGAATTCTTAGCAGCTAGAAGAAGGGAAGAGAAGCGACGAAAAGAGGAACGTCAGAGACGCAGAACAAGGAATCGAATTACAAAGGTTTTATTTTTGAGTGTTTTATATAAAAGATGATTTAATTAAACTGCTTGGAATACCTTAAATTGTATTCCATTAAAATGATCTTCTAAATTTTGGATAATCTCTTCCCTAACCATACCTGTAACTTTACTCTTGAAACTCGAATCCGATCCCAATTTCAAATTTACATTTATAACTTACATACCTGTCATCTATGTACATTAAAATGAACGACTATTACTTAGTGCAGGAAACTAAAATCGATGTTTAATATGTTTGTTTACGTTCAAACTGTCATACTTATGTTTGGATTCGTTTGTGGTGTTCACTGTATCCGCAACTGTCGATTTGCCGACGCAACTGTCATTCGGATTTGTCAACAATTTTCCATAGAAAAAATGTGGGAAGACATATAAAATGCACATACAAAAAAGATGGGAGTGCGTCCACTGATTGGTAATCCGTATGACGTCATTAGCACATATCATATTTTCGCCTCACCAGACAATGGTCTAGTCTGGAGAGTGATTTGATGCCTGCGGTCCATACGATGTCGATCAGTGAACGCACTTTTATAAACTCTTATACAAAGAATGCTGTGAACTTTGGACGCTTACCATTATACAATATAAAAAGATAAATTCAAATATAGAACACGTTAAAGAAAAAACATATCTACTGTGAAACAAAATTATAAATGTTACTTAATCAATAATATAGTTTATTAAATATATAAGAATAGAAAACTTTATACTGTTTTATGAGTATAATTGAAATTTAATTTTTTCATATTTGTACACGCTCGCAGCTTACGTAATAGCAAGTTTAAAAAATATATATAATCAATGATTATAGAGGTATACTCTGGCAAAAGAATCTCAATTACCTTCAAAATTTTTTTTTTATGAATAATGGTTGAATTTTGACCACTGGGCAATCACTAGTATAAAATAAATGTGCTCTATCTTCTGGATAATTATGTTACCAAAATATAATATCTTATTTTAGGATGATGATATCTTTGAAGAAGATGTAAAAAAAATAAAGCCTCGTGATAATGATAAACCACGTGAAATAGAAAAAACTCCCAATAAGAAACGAGATGAAGATAGTTCTATAAATAAAAGTGAGAATGTTGATGTAAAAGAATCTAAATATCCAGTTAAAGGAGGTAAGAATTTTAGAGAACCACGAAAATCTATTGATGACCGTAAGAAATCAGAATATGATAAAAAAGATTACAGCAAAGGAAAAGATTTGGAATCTGTTGTAGAAGAAAAAGGAAATCGTCGTGAAAGAAGGGATCGTCAGCGAGAACCGCCCAAAGAAAGAGTTAAAGAAGTAAAAAAATATAGCGATACTAGAAAGGAGAAACTGAAACCGTCCGACAAAAAAGTTGATAAATTACCTTCGTTTCGGCAAATTGACGAAAATGAACAAAACGAAATCATTTCTTTGACTGTTGAAAACAAATTTTCTCAAAAAAATCCTAGCACTTCAGAAAATAATAAAGCCCCTCCCAAAGCTGCTTTGGTGAGCAGCAATATAAAACCTTTTACGCAACTACCACAATACAAAGCAGAAGATCTTAACAAGGTTATCGAAGAATTAGACAAAAGCGTTAACAAAATTAAACTGGAAAGTTTTAAAACTGATTTGGATTCTAATTCACAGAACATACATAAAGACAACATTTCTGATTCTAAATCAAATAAACCGACCATTGAACCTATTCCTAAGAGTAACTTTGCCGATAAAAAATCAGCGTTTGTTTCTAAAGTCTCTGAAAGCATCGAAAGGAATACTAAAGATGTAGATAGTTCCACTTCTAAAATATTAGACAGAGGTCATAGTGTTCCAGAAAATGTGAAATCATCTGATGATCACATTGAAACCCCGGATTCATCTCAACAACCTCGTCGCAGCAGTTTGGAGTCAAGTGAAATAAAAACTGTAATGGACGACACTCCTCTTCGCAGGCATAAATCTTTAGATGATAAATCACAAGACGTTGATGATAGAAAAGAGACATATAAAGAGAAATCAAGTGAACCAAGGAAAGAACGTAGAATCAGGAATAAGGTACGTTTTTATTAATGTGTAGTTAAATATTTTTCAATTAACACTTACCAATATATAATTATATAAATAAACATTCTCATTACTATGTTGCTATCAGTGGCGTGCGAGGGGTCATTCAGCTGTGTATGCCCAAAAAACTACATCCTCTGTTTAGTCAACAGAGTACTATACACATAGCACCATTTACACGCATTGCTTGAATGTAGGAGCTAATAATCAAAATTGCATAATATTATAAATATTTCAATTCTATTAATGAATATATTTTTAAAATATTTTGAATGTAGCCCTTTTCAAAAAAAAAGTTTTTAATAACTAACTGTTAATATCATGTATATTGTTAGTTAAAATATAATTGCTCAGAATTATTCAACGACATCTATGAGCAATCTTTCCAACCATTATCATAACAAATTTACTAACAGCGATTTTTTTCATCCATTATTTGTTCATAGATGTCGTGATATATCGATATATTACTCAAACATATTTACGCAAAGGTTCTTTTTCTTATATTTGAATAATATTTATGAATTCCTTACAAATTGTACAAACCATTATTTTATGAAATTCCTTACAAATTATACAAAACTTTCTTTCTTTTTTACAATGAAATTGAATTTATAAACTGATTTGAATTACGTGGCACATAATCTTGATTTTTGCATAAATATCAAATGCAAAATACTAATAATATTTTGAATAGTTAATAAAAAATAGCCTTTTTATCTAAATTTCTATTTAACTTGGCATTTCAGGATCGTCCCAGTATTGTGATATACCAACCTGGTATGGGCAAATTTAGTAAACAACGACTCGCAAAAGATTCACCAACTGGTACTTACAAACCTCTGGATCCCAACGCCCAGTCAAGTTCAAAAACTGCAAGCGAATCTTCAGACAAAAGTGCTGAAAGCTAAAATAGCAAAATTTATATTTAATTGTTTTTTTTTTTTGCTCTGGAGCATTTTTATTTCAGATTTATTAGAATGTTTTCTACATTTTGTTGATGAATTTATTCAATTCACAGATTAAATATTATTGTTTTTATTATTCATCTTTTATGTGTACTATTATGTTGTAGAAGTACTAACTTGATTAAATAAACTTTTTCTTGGAATATCTATGTTTTCATGTGTCATCTTATTTGATTTATTAAATCATGTTGTTAAATTTTACAGAGATAGATGTGTTCTTGCTTTGGTCCACAGAGATATTTTTCTAAGCCATATTCACTATAAAATAACATAATCACTGAGAAAATACCAACACGGAAATACTAAAATTCCTAAAAAAATATTGTTTCAATTTAGTTAATTGCAATTGCCCTTGAAAAATTATGTGGGCTGTGCAGAACACAAATTTGTTATTTTTACTTGGTTGCTAGTTGTCAGAACCCCTCTCCGCTGAAAATTATCAAGGTATTTGCTGATACCTACATATATTTGAACTTCATTCAATTTTTATTAGTTTTGTAGGAGGAACACATTTAAGTAATTAATGGTATCATAAATACAAGAAATAAAATATTTAGCTTTTATTTACATTTTACACAATTAAGTTTCATTCACAGATAATCTGTACTTAATAATATAATAACCTACTCTAGATGTACTATTTTAAAAATCTCATGATTTTGTGTATTTATTTTGTATTTAATAGTATGTATCCTTTTAATAAGCCTAAATATATGAAGTGAAATTCTAGAATAACTCTAATTTACACATTGTTATACAATCGTTTACAGAATGAGTACATCATAGATATTATAGAACTCTATAAGATAATTATATCCATGATATGGGTAAACATGGATGGTTTCGATTCCGTCAGTTGACCAGACTTGTCCCCCAGGTCTGTAAATCCAAAAATTGTGTTAGCATTGAAAAAATAAATTACGTGAAAAAAGAGTTTATCTCAGACTAAAATAAAAAGTTTGGTTTAAGCATAGCGTCTACAGAGGCGCAACGGACGGATCTGATTGTTGTCTCCTAGCAACAACAACATCCGATGATCCGATGCGCGTGCATGATTTCCTATATAGAATATTAAAATCTGTCTGATGCGCTGCATTCGCTGCGCTTATGCGGACGCTAACTCTTAAGGTCTACAAATAAATTGATAGTGAATAGCAATAATGCTTTTCTATACTTTTCTATGTTTGCTTCACAATTTAAATATATATAGCATTTCGCATTATGTATTTCGTGCACTTAAAGTTATATGAAGTGTGAGAATTATTTAGATACAAAAAAGAAAATTATAAACATTGAAAAATTGTTGTATTAATTATTGACATCACAACATTATAGACATGATTCTTAAAACATATTTTCATCTGTGATGCTTGATCTATGGGGATTAAATCTAGATTCATTTGGTATTATTATTTATTTATTTACCTTTTATCACACCATATCTATAATGACAACAATAAGTATATTACTGCTGCCCAACTAGGAAATCCAGATACTTTGACTAAAATAGTACTGGAAAAACAAATAGTATTTTATAAAAGGATTACGTTGAAAATATTGTTTTATTTAAAAAAAGAGGCTTTTGCTGGTCAAATTTTATATAATATAAATATAAAAAAATTTAAACCATAATTTTAATGCTCAATCCATAAAAATCTAAATTTTGTTATTTAAAATGATTTAATATATTCTTTAAATATGCTAATGATAATCTAACAGTTATTACTACATAATATGGTCACTTTAAATCACATTTTTTTAGTTAGCGCATACCGCATTTCCTTCTTTTGTTTTTTGACATTTCACATAATCATAACTATCAAAAATTATTTATATTATTTAAATCACATATTTATTATTTGGTTACAAGTATTTATTTAAATTCTAATCAGTCATTTTTCATCTTCTCTTTTTATCTCGTGGAGTTTCGTTTATAAAAACTAAACTAGAAAATTGTTACACTTATTAACATATAATTCTCATAACCATTTCAAGAAGTTATTTAATAATTACAATCATAGTATATTATTGAGAAATATCACATAAATTATATATGTACATTTTCGCATGTCTATGAAATATCACTCAACAAATTAGTAGTATTATTATTTTTAATAGAGCTTTTTTCTAAGTTTATTTTTTTGTTTATTTGAGTTTGTTTCACATTTCTTTTGTGTAGCCAAAATAAAACAATTGCACAGAATGTCAAAACTGCAGCTAAACTTGCAACTATAATAATCCATGTTTTTTTTGCCACTTTCTCCATTTTCCGAGTTTTTATCGTTGAGTGACATTCCGTGTAAACCTTGATATCATCTTCCTCAAATGGGACATCTTTACATTTCCGTGCATCTATAACAGCAAAAGAAATAACATATTGTTATAATTAATTTAGAATTGGAACATTGAAATCTAATTTTTTTGAATAAATAAATTGATATGAAATATTTGTATCTTAAATACCTTCAGAATCTGGATTGAAAATTGTGTAGATGTCTGGAATAATGTTGACATGTTTTTCAGAAAACCATTGTGTTAATAATTTGTATGTGCAAAAATCATGCGCATATAGCGCACTAGTCAAATCCAATTCTTTCAAACTACACATTTTAGCAAAATCTCTTGGTAAAAGTCCTCTGAACTGATTTGATGATAAATTTAACTGTTCTAAATGTATGAGTATCCCAAAATCTGGCATTTCAGTTAACTGACAATTTGATATACTGAGAAAATTTAATGGGGCTGCTAGTGGTTTCTCCATATTTTTCAAATCCTTATTTAAGTTGATGAGAGCATTGTCGGATAAATATAGTTTTCTCAGTGAAGGAAGATTCAATATGAATTCTGGTATTGTAGTGAGAGCATTTAACGACAAATCCAACGTTTCTAATGATGAAAGATGTTCGAATGTTCCAGCTTCCATTGTCTGTATCATATTATCTCCAAGATATAAAAACCTCAATGAAGAGTATCTTTGGAATGTTGAGTTTCTTAGATCACGGATCCTATTAAATGAAGCATCCAGAATCTGAAACAAAATTATTGATAAGTACTTTGAGTAAAAAGCAATATAAAATAAAAACCTCTTTGAATTACGATGAAAAATATAGTTTTTGACTTAGCAAATATTATTTTTTTCAATCTCTTTACGTTTTTTACAGTCAAAATTATACCCTGCAATAATCTACTTTATGACTGCTGGAATGTGCTCCGAATTTCAATGTATAAGTTCGCCGATTAAAAGAATCCGAGTGACATTACACCGTGCATAGTCCAACATAGTTCAGGGATATTCTCTGATTTGAATTAACTAATAAAATCAGTTGATGTGCGACATTGTGTTGTGTTATCTATGTTGTCTATGTTGTGTTATCTTTAAAACCATAAAACTACACAGGTATGAAACTGTCACCCGCATTCTCTCTCTTCTCTTCCATTTAACGAGAATTTAACACCTAAAATTTATACCCTACGTGCAAGCGAATTGTACGAAGCCATCTGATGTTTTGAAAGAGATTTTCGAAATAAATTAAAGTTTTTTTTTAACTGAGGGTATGTTTTAATCATGATTTTTTAAAGAATTTCAAAATAATGCTCTGATAAGTGGTATTTAGTGATATGAAAAAAACTTTACGAAACTGACTGCGTGGCACTGCGAAATGGCAGTTGCTTGGGGGATACGGGGGTGGTTCAGATTATAGAGGTATTTCGGATAAGCTGGAGTTCGGATCTTTGATGCTCCACTGTATATAAAACAACAAAACTATAATATGAATAGGTACCTCTATAGATGACTTGAGGGTAGCTGGAATACTGTATAAATTTAATGCAGAACAATGTGCGCCAAGCATTCCAAATGCTCGATGATAGGAGCAGCGTTGTGGTCGATCTGGAACCGGTGTGAGGGCCAAACCTCTAACCACCTCAACTATCATTACCATCCATAAGAAAGATATCCAGTTTATTTTAACCTGTAAATAATTATATTTTATTATTAAATGCACTTTTTTAATTGAAATTTAGTTAAATTAAATTGTTATTGCAATTAAACGCCAATTACTTAGCTTCATACCATACCATTTAAACTCAACTGCTATTCATACCATTTAAACTCAACTGCTATTCATACCATTTCAACTCAACTACTATTCATCCCATTTCAACTCAACTACTGCTAATACCATTTCAACTCAACTACTATTCATACCATTTCAACTCAACTACTATTCATACCGTTTCAACTCAACTACTATTTATACCATTTCAACTCAACTACTATTCATACCATTTGAACTCAACTACTATTCATACTATTTCAACTCAACTACTATTCATACCATTTCAACTCAACTACTATTCATACCATTTCAACTCAGATACTGTTCTTACTATTCAAGCTTTATTAATTCTTCAATTGTATTTTTTTCTGATTATTTAATATCTGAAATGTGTAATGTAATAAGAGCCAAATTGTCAAGAAAACACGATAAAAAGGTACCAAAGAGCCGCATACATTTCTTTATTTATTTTATTTTAAAATAAGGTCATGTGACCTAACAGATTACCCCAATATACTTCGCTGGTTGAAAACAGGAATAAAAACAGTAAAATAATATAAATTGACGCGTGGCATAAGGATCTGTGAAGTATTATATTAAACTTTGATGATGTAACAGTTGCATTTCATTTATAAGCACATATTGAATTTTATTATAAATAAGTCTAAATTCGTTCGACGGCATATGTTATAAGAGTGCTTGAGAGAGGTGAAATTGGCGTTTAATGTCTGAAGAGCCACAATCGTCTAGATGCAAAGAGCCGCTTGTGGCTCGCGGGCAGCCTATACGGGCCCGCTTACCTAGACGACTGTAGAAGGCAGAGAGTTATACAAATTGTGTACAATCAGGAGTTTTTATTTGCACTACAATATTTGAGTAAAAATTATATTCGTGTTATTAACAGAATGTCGAAAATTATGTGTGTAAAATTTGGCTCTTCAAAAATGTACATTTATCTATACGGTGTATAAATATACATTATTGAATTTTAACGTAAATTATTTATAAACAATTGATTATCTATTTCCATTTTGAATAGGTTTGATTGTTTATATTAATTTTTCATCGGATGTTAGTATTATTGTTTAATTGAAGAGTAAATTGCATCGAGTTACACAATATTATCTGAGTTTGATTACATGTCTAAACATACATTAATAATAAGAAAAGTTCTTATCAAAAATGACGGGAGTCAAATAACATAAACCATAAACATTCAGTATCGTTTATTATCTTCTGTTAGAAAAAAAACAACTCATGAGATATTTATAGAGAGTAGGTACGTACTAATGTACTTTATTGTTTACATAAACAAAAAAGTACATTATTTGTGCATCTCAAGTATTTTATTTTTTACCTCTGCAATTGAACAAATAATACATATATATGGGGATAAATCGTAGTTTTGACTTACGCGATTACGATATTCGTATTATTAAAAATAACGAAGAACTCTCGAAAAAAGTGAAAAAACTGCAATATATTATCAACCAAGGAATCACGTGACATACACATTTCACGTTATTTTGCCTCTTGTATTTTCTGTTGCCCGCCTTTTACGGAACACACTGAAACGATTATAATGGAAATGACTGGAAGCACTATTCTATGTCGGTGCCTCTCACCAAAACACTCGCTTGGATATATTTTTATGATTTGGTCGTTTTAATTGTACAAAAGACACTACCATAGAATACAAGACCCAAAGCCAGTCATTGTTGAGAATTTGGTGTAAAAAATACAAAATCAAACTCTCCATTTTTACAAGGATACTCAATATACATTTGATGCATGAAGATAAAATACTTATTTGGTGCTTAAACATCGCTTTTCCAAATGTCGTTCGTTAGAGAGAATTTATTTATCTTAAACCATCGACAGAGTTTCAAACCAAGATCCGCAAGATTCTGTATGGCCATGTCTGCATTTTGCAACTTTGAACATGTGTACGTGTGTGTCCCTTATAACTTTTGATCTGCTTGATGCACAGAGCCTAAAATTTCTAAAAGCACAAAAAGTTGTAGACCTACAAAAGTTTTATACTCAGAATATAGAATTTTTATTCCACTCGGGGGTTATCAACATTTGAATTTTTATTTCATTTTTTCATATATCTCAAAAACCGTAAATGCTAGAACGCTGAAAATTTGTATGAATATATTAGGTATACAAATAAAATATCTCAAAAAGTTTCAGAGTTTCTCAAAAGTTTTTTTTAAATCATTTTTATGATAAATTTATGTAATTTAACTGCCTTTATTTCCAATATTTTTTTTAAAATATCCTATAACGCCGAAACACCCCAACTAGATAAATTAATTTTCTATAAAAATCACCTGCATCATAGGAGTACATCTAAAAACTATTTTCAACAATTTTTGTAAAAATTGAATTTAGAGGCATCGTTTCATAAAAATTTGTATGACAATAGTTTCTCAATAGTTTGATACGTTATATACATAAAAACATACCATCAAGCGGTTTATATATTCGGGATAGGAAAAAAGAACTGACCTCCAAACTATTCTATCTTGACATACATGTTTTGTATGGGAAACAAAATATCTTATAATATTGAATAAATTGGATGTAAAGGTTTATAGTTTGGTATGTATATTTCATCACTATACATACTATCCCCATCGACAGTTGGATCTCATGTGTAACATGCGACTTGTTAAATACGAAACATTGTCGTATCGCAAGACATTTGTGATATCAGTCATGTAGTTGTTGAAGGCTATCTGTTGTGATCACCTTTGTAACTATAACTCATATTTTTATCTATTGTTTTTAATGACGTGGTCGGTTTTATTTTTATTATTTTACGATTTGGTAGCATCTCGAATATTTTTATTTATTTTTTACTCGTTGTTATGTGTCATATATAGCTGCTATGATAATAATAAAAATTATATGTTGAATAAAAAGTAGCGTCTAGCCCCTGAGTTTCTTTTCTGCATTCTTAGGTTAGGTTTAAGTTTGTGTATAATAATAATAGCGACTCGCGTGAGCGAGTTGCTTTATAAATTGAATTATAAATTATTATAAATTAAATATATAATATTCTTTTAATTTTTCGCATTTAATATAAAATTTCACAGCTCATTTGACTTAATACTACGAGATCTCAACCAATCAGAGAGCCAACCGGAAACAGAATGCAAACGGGTAGATTCAGATTGTAGACTCTAGTGAATAAAATAGCAAATTTATGTTGATCAACATCTGAATATATTATTATATTATATATATATAAAACAAAGTTGGGTTAGTTACACCATTTATAATTCAAGAACGGCTGGACCAATTGAAATGATCTATTTGTTGGATTCGTCTCCGCCCCGAATAGCAGAAACACTATCAAAATATCGGAATAATTCTCCTTCTTCGTCGTGTATTTAGGTTATTTGAATGTAGAACTTCGGGATAGGTACCTATACTGCGATATAAATACTGGGAACACACCCAGTATCTATTATTGATAACTTTTGCATTGGTTAATAAAAATAATTTGAAAATAGAATCATTCCAAGAAGAAATATTGAAAAGGCACTGCCTCCCTGATCAGCCAGGATAGCCTAGGATGTACACCGATTTTTTAAACCTAACCTACAAAAGTTTGGTAAAAATAGGTTGGTTAGGTTTGTTTGTAGTTATAATTGCGACTGGCGTGAGCCAGTTGCATTACATATTAAAAAAGTAACTAAAATATTAAAATAAAATAACTAAATTGGTGTTGGTGAAATAATTTTTAACCTGCTGGCTGGTCAGGGAGGCAGTACCTATTGAAAAACAAAATGTAGTCATCTAAGAAAATTCCATAGATTTTTACTGTGGAAAATTTCTGACATTGTTTTTGGGGTTTTGTTCTTCTTCTTCATCGAGTATTAGGTCATTACTTCAATATTATCTGTGGGTCATTTGACCTATGTAGGTGGACTATTCTGCGAGAAGCAGGTCCTTCCGGGTAGCCTTCTATTGTTGGGTATTTCTGTCATTACAATTTTGACAATTCTGTTGTCGTCCATTAGTACGACGTGGACTCCTCTGAAGTGAACTAAGCCTTTTCATTCATTCATTCATACAATTCTGTTGTCCTCCATTAGTACGACGTGGACTCCTCTGAAGTGAAATAAGCCTTTTCATGTATTTAATATATCGCAAAGGAATGTATGGAAAATGATCGGCATAGGAATACGAACATATATGTATGTCATCACATGTGACTTTTTCTCTCTATCGATGGAGTAGACGGGAGGTAGAAGGCACTGAAGGGATGGAGGTACTGAAGGGCCGGGAATGCACTGAAGGGACCATTTTTAATTATACAGGCAATACGAAGATTGCCGTATTTCGCTAGAAATTATTATAATACCGGACTTAAATGAGTTATAAAAATAAAAATGATAAAAAAACAGTTAAACTTGTTTTCCTAATGGGAAATTGAGATACATTAATGACATACTATAAGGTGTACGTTATTTATGTGAAATTACGTTAAATGAAATTTTCTAGTTCGGAGGGCAAGTCCGGTCACACAGTGAAGTTTTGATTTCACATATCATGGATATAATTATCATACTATATCCATAATTATTTGGGTAATCATGAGGGTTTGATTTGACTGTTTGACCGGACTTGCTCCTCTGGTATTTCGGTTTTTTTTATAAATTTCTAACATTTTCGGAAATATCGACAGTTAAATAGGTAGGTACATAAATAAAAAAAAAATTGTGATTTTTTTTCCAACTGTCGCATGCACATACTGGTATTTGCCGAATCTAGCCGGTCAAAATTATTTCTTCAATACTTATAGTTGAAAATTACTTATAATTTTATTTTATTGAGCTCCAAGTTATCAGTGATTAAAAACAAGCTGATAAAATGAACACAAAATAAATTTTCAATATGTATATTCGTTATTCGGGTCAACACAAAGTGATATCTAAAAAAACAATCAATCAACAAATTTACATTAAATAACATTTCTACCAAATTAAATACTATGAAACAATATTTTCATTTAACATAATTAATTGTCTACTTAAAAATATAGTATAGTAATATTTTACTAATCAAAATTAAATTGATAATAATTAAGTTTGTGCTATAATTTTTTCATTTTTTGTTTGAATTTTTTACTATTTACAAGTCAACATTAATGTGTCGCGCTCTTCTTGAGTAATATTATTCAAAATATCTATCAAATAAGTTAATAATTCTGCAACAGTATGATCTAACAAATTCTATAAATTAATTTCAGTCAGATGATATTTATTTTTTTAATATTGCTTCTCGGGCATTAACAGGTAGGTACTATGTCAAATATTAATTTAACACGCATTCAATAACAGGTTGCCACATTCTGGAGACTTATGATATTAATCGTCACACAGATCCAGACTGAAAACACAATTGAAAACTGTCTCCACAGGGAATCGAACCCGAGACCTTTGGATCAGCAGTCAGATACCTAACCAACTGAGCCACGAAGGCCGACAAATATGATTTCATTTCGTGGATATCACTCTTTTATGTCTTTTGTAACACACTAACATTTAGAACTATTTAGGTACTATCTAACCGCATAGAAAGATCAGCTTCAACATTGATAGCTCCTGTAATAATGTTGTTAATTGTGTTTTATCACCTTGAAGAGACTTGTAACTAATATAATAATAAATAATAAGTCATATACTGGAAGCATCCCTTAGACCAAAATTTGTAACGATGTTTGGGTTGCATACACTAATACATCTTTCTCGATTTTTCTTCAGTTTTCCTCAGTTTACTTCTCCCAGACAATTCGGCAAAAAAAAATTCCGACCGGAACTGTGCGGCATTATTTTTGGAGCAATAATGGTTCTATATATGTAACAATTTTGTATTATATTTTAAGAAAACGTAGGTATTATTTTTATGTGATTTAATCCACTTTTACTGATTTTACATGTATATACGCCGATGCTGATTTATATATAAAAACTTGCGGGGAGTAGGAAGCGTCTCCACCAGGAATCAAATGGGGGCAAGTCTGGTCAACCGTCGAAATATAAACCCTCCATGTTTACCCATATCATGGATATAATATGTAGGTAGTTCTTTAATATCCTAGCATAGTATATAACTCTATATGGTAATTATATCCATGATATGGGTAAACATGGAGGGTTTTGATTTCGACGGTCAACCAGACTTGCCCCCCAGGATTTTTTTGGCTCAGCAGTCAGATATGTAATAAATAAAATGCCAAATAATCACTTTTCGACTGATGATATAATTATATTACATTTTGAATTCAATATGGCCAAAATGAATATTGAATCTATATGATGTTTTGATATTAGTAAGTAGGTATACGCATGATAGTTATTATTTTAATTATCGGAGTATTAACAATTCATAGTCACTAGAAATGCTTGTGTTAATAAGAACATCACGTTTTGATAAATCAACAATGATATCATCCGAGAGTAAGATAAAACTATACCAAAAATGACATGGTCGTATTCCTCAGAATTTCAAAGGTGCACTTGCGCTAGACATATGCACAACCGTTGAAAACAGTTCTTAGTAAAAATAAGAGACAAAAGTGAAAGATAATATTATTAGAAACACATATTTTAATTTATATCTTTTCTTTCATTCTCGTCTGATATTTTAACTTCTAACGTTTCCTTCTTTCAGAATACTGTTCACATTCTTCAAGTTACACTCAGCTATTATATTATATGTAGTTAAAAATATATTGTAAATATTTATAAGAATACAAGGCATTGCAATGAAATTATATATCATTGCCAATGACTTTAAAGTAGGGGTGATCGCTATAATTTTCATTGTGCAATTATACGTAGGGGAAGTACGTACAAAATGACATACGGTTTTGTTTTTGGGTTATTATTCTTTATTAGTAATTCACAGAACAGTGATATTCTACACCAATCATCTTTGGTTCTTTATTAATCGAAACTTATCAACATTTATGGAATAAAAACACAGATATAAAATATATTAATAGTTAAACTGAGATTAGCTAAAATCCATTTTGTCCATATACTATGGACAAAATGACATATACGTAAAAACTATACAATCACCTATTGACAAAGTTCACAAATAAACTGCTTTGTTTTTTTAGGAACATCAGCGCAAGAAACGTGAGCCCAATGCGAACAAATTTGGCACCGCAACCAGCTTTCTTTGGGCTTTGATCTTGAAAAAAGATCATTGCAGTATATACATGGACAGTCTTCCTCGTCATCTTGTGGAACCTTTTCTTCTTCACTGTTATCTTCAAACATCTTTTTGGTGACGTTTCGTTTTCTCTTTTCCGGGGGATCTGTCGGCTCATTTTTCGACTTAATCTCCGTCATATTAGGAGTGGAAGTTAAAACTAAGGAGGTCTGCCTTGCCTTTGGTTTGCGTTTTCCTTGTCCACTAATAAAATGACCTTTTGGTGCAGGAGAAATCTCCTCAATAGGGACAACAAGAGTAGACGATGATGGCTGTTCTTGATTTGAAAGAGGAATTGCTATAATTTCTTGACCTGTGTTTATTGATGGAACCTCAGGTATCTCGGAATAGGATGTCTGTAACTGAATCGTATGTTGCTCATTAGAAGTGTATTCTAGCGGTATGTTTGTAGTTTCCGCAGGTTCGTACATATATTCAGGAAATATATCAGAGTTTAGAGGCCAAATACCAGTGCTTTTAAATCCGTGACAACCATTTTGCACTGTCGCTGCCTTGCCGTATGCTTCCTTGAACAAGCCAGCAATTTGAAACTGAGTAACCACACGTCCAGGATGTCCTCTCAGCCACTTAGATATTTCTTGGTTGAAGTAAGTTTTCAGGGGACCGAAAAAAGAAACATCGAGTGGCTGCATTCGATGCGTACAATGTGGAGGCAGACATAAGACATGAATACCGTTTTGTTTCGCATATTCCAAAGTTTCGATTCCTTTGTGACTTGCATGCCCGTCAATAATCAAAATAACTTTATCATCGATACTTGCTTTTACAAAACTTTGAAAATGTTTCATCCATTTCAGAAATATTTCGGTCGTCATCCATCCTGATTGTTGGGCTAAACCTATAGTTCCAGGAGGAGCTTCGTCGACAAGTTCATTCTTCATGTTCTTCCTTGGAAATATCATCATCGGCGGGACAAACGTACCAACGGCATTAACACAACAAACAACGGTGGTGTTTATTCCACGTTCTGCACTAGTTATAACACCAACTTGCTTTCTTCCAGCCGAAGCCAAAATTTTTTGAGGTTTTTGTACTGAAGATAGGCCTGATTCATCAGCATTATAAATTCGATGTGGCATAAAGTCTACAGACGCCAACAGTGTCTCATAAAGATGGAAAAATTTTTGGACTTGAGGCCGATTGAAAGCCTGAGCACGGGCTGCTGAAGTAGCTTCGGGTTTGCGCAAAGAAATATCTGTATTCCGTCTTAAAAAACCATCCAACCATTCTTGTCCAGCTTTTTGCTTTTTTTTGTTAAATTTATGAGCAAAACCATTTTTTCAGCCAACTGAAAAGCTAGTTCTTGCACTGAAGCTCGCGTTAATCCAAATAAACGCGATTCAAGGAATTTTATATGCTGAACTAATTCCTTTTCAACATTTGGTGGAAATGTTGGTTTCCAATGTCCAAGACATTTAGAATTTGACATCAGACTTTTATTTCTACCCAATGCATGCCTCCGGAGCGTTGCTTGAGGGATACCAAATGTTTTTGATGCCATTAACCAGCCCATTTTTTTATCTCGAACTGCCTCTATAGCTTTCTGCATTGACTCTTCACTCCAAGTTTGGCGATCAGTCGTGCGCTTATACTTGCGTGGCATTTTACTACCTGTAAAGAAACGAACAGTTTAATTAAATTTTCCACAGTTAGGTAATCTTCTTGATTGAGCTTTTATGGACAAAATGACATACCTATGTCATAATACCCATTGTCTTCGTATGTCATTTTGTCCGTACAGCGTTATTAAAAAACAAAATTGAAAAAAAAATACATAGAGGATTTTTTGTGTGGAAAAGGTTATTTGAAAGCGACAACATATCATTGATAGATAAATTGAATCATATAAATATGCATAAAAGCGAAAAACTTACCGTTTATAAAGAAAACTTCCCGCAAAGAAAAAAAACTCGTGACGTGCACTGACACAATATCGGTCATAACACCGGAACACTTATTCTATGCACCGGAACGACTGAGATTGACGCGTTCATGTTATGACAGGATTTAGGGAGCCAGTCGGAACATGCGATGCGGCGGTCAGTGGTATGATAAAACCCGCCAAATTCGAAATAAGCCAATAATTCGTTTTGTCCGTATATGTCATTTTGTACGTATTTCCCCTACATACGTTTGCAGTATTCACGATATACATGTCATCCTATTATAATCACTTGACGGAAGAAAATTTAACCGTCAGGAAACATGAATAATCGATTTACGGATGACAAGTAAGTTTATCTACTTACTCATTTGAAATAATGTATACAATGAATCTTGTACGTTGTCTCTGATATTGATATTATAGAGAACCAAAATTCGAAATGACCTCGGAAGAAAATATTAGGGCCGATGTGTCGTCGTGGCTGTTCCTCCCCCACCATCAGCTCTCCTTATGGAGACTAATGCCAAAGAGAGCTGATTATAAAAAAAAGCTACTATGCTCACCATACGCCGAAAGTGAAGATAAGAGTTCACCGTATTTATATTAACATTTGAAAGTTTTGCTCTTCGCGGCTACAAGGACCGCATGCCCAATGGGTCCAAAAGAATTCCCTGAACATCGTTGGAACAGAGTTTATTTTGCACATTTCGATAAATTAAAATTCGGCGTAGCGAGAATTTTTTTTCTATTGTTTTGTGTGCGAAGGAATGAATGACTAAGTTTAAAGTTTTTTAGAAAGAATATTTTTGACGCATATTGCTTGCGGGCCGCACTGGCCGCGATTTACCCAGGGGCAGGACTGATATTATAGAGTGTGTGTTTGTACTTAGATGAGATGAATACTTGAGTCGTTTAAACAAATTAGAGGAAGTAGGTATATGTGAGTTGACAGTAAAATAATGTTTGATTGAATGTGTATAACATTATAAACAAGTCGATTCTAAATTAGATCAAATGGGTGGAGCACCATTGTGACGTGACATCTATGGAGGAAATCAAACGGAACAGTTTGGGTGTGTACTTATGTATGTATCATGATGGATGTACTAAGGTAATGGAACTCAGTAGCTAGTAGCTATTCTAAATAGGAAAATTTATAGAGCCTACTTCCATTCTAATAATCGATCACAACGAAATCTGTGGAAAAAACTTGCTTGAAAAATTTCATAGATGAACCTAATTTTTCAGAAAGTATAGAAAATTACAGGCCTACATATCTTCTATACTCAGTGAGGGGTTGTCAATTAATGAATTTTTACTTTATTTTTCCATATATCTCAAAACTCACAAGCTAGAATGCTGAAAGCATTGTAGACAAATACATAATCTCTAATAGTCTTTTTTTAAAAGTTCCAGAGTTTCTCCAAAATTTTTAGTAAGCAAAACTTGCTTAGTAAAACTCAACTATGCTTATTTTAATATGCTTATTGCATGTAAAAATGCATGCATTATTTCCATTTTTTTAAAAAGGAAATCTCAAACTTTTGGTAATAATTTTGTAAAAATTAAATTTAATGACGACATCGTTTCATATAATTTGTATGGCAGTATTCACTTCACAATATCTACGGGAACTCTCAATAGTTTGATAATTAATCTCCAAACATACATACATACCACCATATTCTGGGTAGGAAAAGAGGACTGACCTCCATACTATCCTATCCTGACATACATAGGTACCTACATTTTTCTATAGAAAACAAAATATCTTAAAATAATCAATAATTTGGAATTATGGGTTAATAATTTGATACATATATTTCAACAATACATACTATCGCCATCGAGAGTTGGATATCATGTGTTTCATCCAACTAGTTATTTTACTTTTTCAATCCATACAAGACGAAGACACTCGGAGTCGTCATAAAATCGAATAATTTATGCAAATAAATATAGTCCATGCTAATTGAAATATCTTTCATTTATCATTTCATCAGTTGTATAAATAATTTATCCACGAGGTATGTATCTACTTCTTCGTCTCTTTCTCACATCTATAGAGTTATTATACCTTTATATGTAAGTAACATATTATAACATTTGATAGTATCATACAAGGACAGTTATTTTTTTTTTGCTTTATAGTATCCGAATGATGTGTGGTGTTCTTGGTTATTATTTATGTTCCTGGAGAATATCAAATCCAAGTTGCATTTTACTTTGTAACATGATGGTAAACAAGTGCCTTTTTTCAAATAACTATATGATGTATAAGAACGGGAAAGATGAATAAAAATAAAATGAAATGAGTTTATTTCTAATACTTGTCACCTGTGGATAGAAGTGCTCTACCGAAACAAGTAGACTTTGCTAAATACCACTTAATGAGTATAAATTTATACTCATTCAGTGGTATTTAGCAAAGTATTTGCACCATTATTATTGTAATCATGGATTATTGTAATTGCCGTCAAATCCATCAATTCTATTTTATTTCCATTATTTTTTCATATTACAGTAACCAAAAATTACCATATTAAAAAAGACTATTGTAGCCGCCAATGTTCATATAGAGAACAAGTCTCGACAAGTGTTGGGAATCAAATGTCACGTGCTCGGTGGATGAGTGCGCTTATACGTGACATGCCATCTCTCTCTCTCCATCAGCCACACTCTTCACACGCGTACTAGATTATATGATTATAATTAATTATTGATTTTCTACTTTATCTATAAAATATTTATTATTTTGGTAACGGATTATTGTTAAATATTGAATGCAAAAATGAAAATCACGATATGTTTGGTAAAACAATTACGCGCCAGCCGAAACGAGAGAGTTGAAAATAACATAAAAATTATATTTAGAAAATAATTTCACAGATCAATAGAATACACAAAAATATTCATTTTAGTGAAAACCAGACGTTTATAGATTGAAATTTGACTGAGATATAAGCATTTCATTATTTTTACCAATTTTTACGAAGTTTGGTTTCGCGATCACCAGTTGGTCGTAGGTATGCACGGGCTAACAAAATACCTATTCATGTGGTACGACCGCGCGATGTTTGAATAAAAAATAATGAAATGTTTGGCAATTTTTTAACATATTTATTTTATTTATCTAATCGATTCTACTTCAAAAATGATTCATTTACTCGAGGCTCGGACATTGATATGTTGAATAATTACGGAGATATAAGACTTTAAAAATATTTGTACATTTTTGCCTCGACCAATCAGAGCGCGTGTTCTGGCCAGGAAGTTCATTTGAGCATTCAAATAAGCAAAAATCATAATCATTGATAGTGACAAAAATCGTATTTATCTGAAAATGTGTAAAGTTTTAAAATGAAATGGCCTTGTAGGATGTTGGATAATGCCTTACACTATAAATCTAACATTAATTTGAATTCATAAAAGTTATATTTAATATTTTATATATTTTTAAGTAGTCTAAATTTTTTAGTGTATTGATTATGAACCCATTTACTTTCCTGTATTTTGTATATAAGATTTTTTATAACCATGTATGTATATGTAGAAGAGACAGCAGAATCAACTTAACAGATTGATATAACCCAGAGAGCTATGCGATTTTTTGACTGCCAGTGAGATCAAAATGAATATCAAAAGAGTAATGAAAAAGGGCGTATTGATCGATAAAAGGGGAGTATCCAGTGATCCCTATAAATACGGAAGGGCATAGTTCACAGGGCAAGTTCGCTCTTACTCTCCGTACTGGGAGCAACATCAAGATTCTGCTGTCTCTTCGTTTAAATCAAGAAAAATTATAACAAATCGCTGCACTTCGTATAACTCAAAATAAAGCAGCTCTTCGAGAACTAACACTGGTGTTTCCTTGGCTTACTTGGCTACCTACTGCTCGGTGTCTCCATCAGAATCACAAGATGAACAAACATAATGGTCCTTCGTCGTCGGATATGGAACATCGCAGCACACTGGACCAAGAACCTGCAAGAGCACCCTCCTGTTGCAGCAAAGCAGAGACCCGCGCTTCCTGGAAAGAAGCGCAGATAGAAGCCTCAACTACAAAGCTTCGCATAACAAGAAGCAGAGCAAGGATAGCAATGGAACAGGCCAAGCTGGCAGCAGAAGAAGAAGTATTGCGAGCAGAAGAACTTCACGCAGAGAGACTCCAGGAGCTATCAAGAATCTCTTCACCAAGCATTACATCCACGATTGATCGTGTTAAGGAATGGGCAGAGAGGAGCAGTAGGATCATGGAACAAGGAACTCCTACCGCTTCAGAAATCACACAGTACCAGGACCTGCCAAGGGAGCATCACCTGGACCAACTGCCTACTGGGCAGTTCTCGCTCCCGAAGACATCTCAACTTCTGGAACAGCCGCCTGAGGGGCGGCACTCGCAGCCAAGGGAGCATCACCTGGACCAACTGCCTGGTGTGCAGTTCTCGCTCCCGAGGACATCTCAACTCCTGGAACAGCCGCCTGAGGGGCGGCACTCGCAGCCAAGGGAGCATCACCTGGACCAACTGCCTGGTGTGCAGTTCTCGCTCCCGAGGACATCTCAACTCCTGGAACAGCCGCCTGAGAGGCGGCACTCGCAGCCAAGGGAGCATCACCTGGACCAACTGCCTGGTGTGCAGTTCTCGCTCCCGAGGACATCTCAACTCCTGGAACAGCCGCCTGAGGGGCGGCACTCGCAGCCAAGGGAGCATCACCTGGACCAACTGCCTGGTGTGCAGTTCTCGCTCCCGAGGACATCTCAACTCCTGGAACAGCCGCCTGAGGGGCGGCACTCGCAGCCAAGGGAGCAGCACCTGGACCAACTGCCTGGTGTGCAGTTCTCGCTCCCGAGGACATCTCAACTCCTGGAACAGCCGCCTGAGGGGCGGCACTCGCAGCCAAGGGAGCAGCACCTGGACCAACTGCCTGGTGTGCAGTTCTCGCTCCCGAGGACATCTCAACTCCTGGAACAGCCGCCTGAGGGGCGGCACTCGCAGCCAAGGGAGCATCACCTGGACCAACTGCCTACTGGGCAGTTCTCGCTCCCGAGGACATCTCAACTCCTGGAACAGCCGCCTGAGGGGCGGCACTCGCAGCCAAGGGAGCATCACCTGGACCAACTGCCTACTGGGCAGTTCTCGCTCCCGAGGACATCCCACTCTCTGGCACAGCAGCCAACGCAGACACACCAGCCTTCTGTCAAAGCCACGAGAGCATCTCAGCACCAGTCACTTTTGGAGCGGCAACCGCTGCCTATAGGACAGCAACCTGCTACCGTCGGTCATCAATGGCCTGAGCAGAGCAACGACCAGCAGTGGCAGTCACCGTCATCCTTCAACGAGGAGCGACTAGCGGATTGTATAGGTAAGGCATTGTCTTTTCATTCTCCAAGGCCAAAAACTGATTTACCTTTATTTTCCGGCAATCCCATTGAGTGGATATCTTTCAAAGCTATTTTCGAACACACAACATCTTATTTGCATATTTCAAATAGCGAAAACTTGTATAGGTTGCAAAAGGCACTTAAAGGAGATGCCAGAGAAGCAGTGTCATCACTTTTGTTGGCACCCAATAATGTTCCGGGAATAATGTCCACATTAGAAAACATTTTTGGAAACCATGATTACATTATTGAACAAACGATTAACGACATCAAACGGATGGGAAAACTCGAAGAAAATTCGGGTACGGAAGCATTAATTAGATTTTCTTGTAAGATAAAAAATTTGGTTGGAATGTTACAATCATTATGCAATATTGGTCATTTATATAACCCGGAGCTATTGTCAAATTTGGTAAATAAGTTACCAAATAATTTGCGAGCACTTTGGCTTACTGACAATAATAGACAATTTAGTAATAAGCCTGTTATATGTTATTTGTCTGATTGGTTGGAAACAATTGTAATAAATTCTCGCAATTCGGGTATATCTTTAACTACTAATACAAGAAATAATAGTTCAAAAAATGTCCACGATAAAAATAATTTCATTCACAAACGAAATAAAAATTTTGACTCGTATAATAATAATAATAATAATAATAGTAAATTTGTATTAAATACGGTCGATAAGAAAACAATTTGCCTTATGTGCAAGGACACAAATCACGCGATATGGAATTGTGTCAAGTTTAAGAATTTACCTATCACTCAAAGATGGGAATTTATTAAGGGTTATAAAATATGTTTTAAATGTTTGTGTAAAAATCATTCACGGTTTTCATGTCATGCATATAAAAAGTTTCCAGAATTGAAATATCATAGTTTATTGTATGAAAAAGTTGCTAAGAGCGCCAATATTAATAATAATAATAATATACTACACTCTCCGGTAAACGTGAATCACCAACACGAGACAACTACCAGGGCCGGTGTAGGGTCAGGGAACGCCGAATTAGTAACAAATACGTGGGACAACAAAAAAGTATTACTTAAAGTCGTTCCCGTAACGGTCAGTGGACCATTGGGTAGTTCTGATATATACGCACTTCTGGACGATGGTAGTACTGTAACATTATTGGAGTCAGAGGTGGCCGAAGCCATAGGCGTAACGGGACCTATAACTAACCTTTCACTACAAGGGGTAAATGAAATGACCTCGGACGATCCGGGATCAATGAAAGTACAAGTCCGCGTCAAGGGTACCAATCAAGAGAAATCCTATTTAGCAAATGCCCGAACAGTCAGTAAGCTGAAATTGCCTGAACAAAGTGTAATGATAAAAGGAAATGACAAAAACACGGAACATGTACCTCTCTTAAAAGAAGGCGTGAAACCAAAAATGCTTATTGGACAAAATAACTGGGAGTTGATTATATCACGAAAATTGATATATGGAAAGAAAAATAATGTTTCCTTTTCACAAACATTATTAGGATGGGTTCCGTTAGGCTATGCGTCAAAGTCAGCGACCAAGGGAGAAATAAGTCTACATTTACAGGACTCACAGTTATGCGAAATTATTAAAAAAAGTTTCACACTAGACGATGTGGGAATAACAAGTCCTAAGATTTGTAACGAGGATAAGCGCGCGTACGAAATACTAAAAAACTCTACACGACTCCGGGAGGATTTAACGTGGGAAACGGGACTGCTATGGAAAGAAAATAACAATTATTTTCCAAACAGCTATGAAACAGCCAAGAATAGATTATTCTCTTTGGAAAAGAAAATGGACAAAGACGAAAAATTCGCCGATGCATACTGTGCCAAAATGGAACACTATTTAAACAAAGGTTATGCGAAAATATTCTGCTCAAGCGAAGAACTTAGCGATGACCAAAAATGGTTTTTACCGCATTTCGCGGTATACAATCCTAATAAACCAGGAAAATTAAGATTAGTATTTGACGCGGCGGCAACGTCTAAAGGTACGTCCCTGAACGATAGACTCTTAGTAGGGCCCGATTTGTATAATTCCTTGTTGGGAATCTTGTTCAAATTTAGAGAAGAAAAGATTGCGTTTACAGCGGATATCCAAGAAATGTTTCTTCAGATAAAGATTTGTGAAAACGATGTACCTTATCAGTTATTCTTGTGGCGGGGCAAAGACCGTAGCAATCCACCTGCTATTTATGCAATGCAGTCAATGATTTTTGGCGCTAAATCTTCCCCGTGTTCCGCGCAATATGTCAAGAACACGAATGCCGAACGATTTGAAACACAATATCCCGAAGCGGTTGACGCAATAAAAAGGAAGTTTTACATGGACGATTATTTGGATAGTACTAGTTCGGTAGAAAAGGCTAGAAAAATAATAAATCAAGTAAGAGAAATACACCGACAGGGCGGTTTCAATATAACAAGTTGGGCTTGTAATGCTCCAGAGGCTCTCAAGGATATTCCCGTTTCGGAACAAATGCAAGGAATAGTTAATTTTGAACGAAACGAACTACCTATTCAACGCACACTCGGCTTACAATGGGATCCCAATACAGACAGCTTATCGTTTGATTTAAGCTTTAAAAAAATACCGAGTGCTATAATGTCGGGAGAACAAAGACCGACGAAAAGAGAAATGTTAAAAGTAATCATGACAGTCTTCGATCCTCAAGGAATACTTTCTCCCTTCACAATCAAGTCAAAAATATTGCTTCAGAATGTTTGGAGATCGGGAGTGGATTGGGATTCTAGATTAAACGATAGAAATTTCACTGAATGGTTAAACTGGTTAGAAAATTTGCACTCGATTTATTCAGTGAAGGTTCCTCGATATTATGATATTAATTGCAACGAAATATGCGATCGACAATTACATATATTCTGTGACGCGAGTGAACAAGCAATGTGTTGTGTAGCATACGGTCGAGTACAACAACAAAACGGAAATATTTCGACATATTTTATCGCCAGCAAAACTAGAGTTTCGCCTATTAAGGCAACATCAATACCAAGATTGGAATTACAAGCGGCTCTATTGGGAAGCAGGTTAGCTAAAACAATTACAGATGAACACACTGTCACATACAATTCGTCATATTTTTGGACAGATTCAAAGACTGTCATGTGTTGGCTAAGATCAAACTCACGAAATTTTAAACCATTTGTAGCACATCGATTGGGCGAAATCGAAGAACTTGTAGGTACTGATTGCTGGCGATGGTTGCCATCGAAAGAAAATATCGCCGACGAAGCCACTCGTGAGTCAAGTGAAATAAATTTGTCTTCAAATGGTAGATGGCTGTCAGGACCCTCCTTTCTAAAAATGTCATATGAGAATTGGCCAAAAGAAAAAGAAGAAATAAAAGTCAATATAAATGACGAATTGCTGGAACTTAAACCCGCAGCTATATTTAGTTGCATTGAATTTTGTCTTATAGACTTATATCGATTCTCTAAGTACTTACGTTTGGTGAGAGCAGTGGCGTACGCATTACATTTCATAAAAAAATGTAGAAAATTAAATAACGGTAGTAGTGCCTCACTGACAGCAACTGACATGAGTAATGCTGAAGAAATTTTAATAAAAGATTCACAGAAAAGAAGTTTTCACAAAGAAATTGATCTCATTCGAAATAAAAAACCAGTGCAGAAAGAAAGTATTATTAAAGAATTGAATGCTTCCTTAGACCACAGAAATATACTACGATTACAAGGACGTATATCAGAAATTGAAGACATTGCTTTAAGTACAATGTTCCCTATTATTCTTGACCACAGAGATAGATTATCACATTTAATAACTGCATATTATCACGAAAAATCTGGACATGCGGGGGTCGAGCACGTACTCAATTGTATCAGGCAAAAATATTGGATCACTAACGGTCGGCAACTAGTAAAAAAGATCAATTTTATGTGTCAACGATGTAAAAACGTAAGAGCCATACCAAAGGCACCAATTATGGCTAGCTTACCTAGTGAGAGGTTACAACATCATATTCGGCCATTTTCTTATACAGGAATGGATTTCTTTGGTCATATCAACGTAACAATCGGAAGACGTAAAGAAAAAAGATATGGAATATTATTTACATGTTTATCGACACGAGCAATTCACATTGAGATAGCAGAATCCTTGAGCACCGACTCTGCTATTCTAGGTATTCGCCGATTCATAGCAAGGAGATCCTGTCCCACAGTTATATATAGTGATAATGGCACTAACCTTAGAGGAAGCGACAAAGAATTGAGAAACTCAATAGCAGCCATTGATACTGAAAAGTTGTCAAATGAAATGTGTATAAGGAAAATTGATTGGAAATTCATAACACCAGGATCACCTCATCACGGCGGTGCGTGGGAAAGTTTAATAAAATCCGTAAAAAGGACTTTACACGTCATAATGAAAGATCAAGCACCACGTCCGGAAACATTGCATACTTTACTACTGGAAGCAGAAAACATAGTAAACAGTAGACCGCTCACTCACGTTTCACTTGATAGCCGAGATTCAGAAAGCCTGACGCCTAATCACTTTTTACTGGGTTATAATTACGACTCTCCTATTATTGGAGAATTTGACGCCAATGAACTTTGCTTAAAAAAGCAATGGCGAATCGCCCAATACTTTGCTGATCAATTTTGGACCAGATGGGTCAAGGAATATTTGCCCACATTAGTGAAAAGACCAAAATGGTTCGATATACTTCCACCTGTGCAAGTAGGTGACATCGCAATTCTGTGCGACAGTTCGTTTCCTCGTAATACATGGCCAAGAGGAATCATTACGGCGGTGTACCCAGGAAAAGATAATCAAGTGAGAGTAGTAGACATTAAAACAAAATCAGGAACATATCGCAGGCCAGTGACAAAGATAGCAATATTGGACGTTAAAACGCAACATTGACGGCCTTCTTTTAGTGAATTGTATTCACGAGGGGCGGAAATGTAGCCGCCAATGTTCATATAGAGAACAAGTCTCGACAAGTGTTGGGAATCAAATGTCACGTGCTCGGTGGATGAGTGCGCTTATACGTGACATGCCATCTCTCTCTCTCCATCAGCCACACTCTTCACACGCGTACTAGATTATATGATTATAATTAATTATTGATTTTCTACTTTATCTATAAAATATTTATTATTTTGGTAACGGATTATTGTTAAATATTGAATGCAAAAATGAAAATCACGATATGTTTGGTAAAACAATTACGCGCCAGCCGAAACGAGAGAGTTGAAAATAACATAAAAATTATATTTAGAAAATAATTTCACAGATCAATAGAATACACAAAAATATTCATTTTAGTGAAAACCAGACGTTTATAGATTGAAATTTGACTGAGATATAAGCATTTCATTATTTTTACCAATTTTTACGAAGTTTGGTTTCGCGATCACCAGTTGGTCGTAGGTATGCACGGGCTAACAAAATACCTATTCATGTGGTACGACCGCGCGATGTTTGAATAAAAAATAATGAAATGTTTGGCAATTTTTTAACATATTTATTTTATTTATCTAATCGATTCTACTTCAAAAATGATTCATTTACTCGAGGCTCGGACATTGATATGTTGAATAATTACGGAGATATAAGACTTTAAAAATATTTGTACATTTTTGCCTCGACCAATCAGAGCGCGTGTTCTGGCCAGGAAGTTCATTTGAGCATTCAAATAAGCAAAAATCATAATCATTGATAGTGACAAAAATCGTATTTATCTGAAAATGTGTAAAGTTTTAAAATGAAATGGCCTTGTAGGATGTTGGATAATGCCTTACACTATAAATCTAACATTAATTTGAATTCATAAAAGTTATATTTAATATTTTATATATTTTTAAGTAGTCTAAATTTTTTAGTGTATTGATTATGAACCCATTTACTTTCCTGTATTTTGTATATAAGATTTTTTATAACCATGTATGTATATGTAGAAGAGACAGCAGAATCAACTTAACAGATTGATATAACCCAGAGAGCTATGCGATTTTTTGACTGCCAGTGAGATCAAAATGAATATCAAAAGAGTAATGAAAAAGGGCGTATTGATCGATAAAAGGGGAGTATCCAGTGATCCCTATAAATACGGAAGGGCATAGTTCACAGGGCAAGTTCGCTCTTACTCTCCGTACTGGGAGCAACATCAAGATTCTGCTGTCTCTTCGTTTAAATCAAGAAAAATTATAACAAATCGCTGCACTTCGTATAACTCAAAATAAAGCAGCTCTTCGAGAACTAACACTGGTGTTTCCTTGGCTTACTTGGCTACCTACTGCTCGGTGTCTCCATCAGAATCACAAGATGAACAAACAACTATAATGAACATATGTGAAACGAAATGTTCCTTATTTGGAAATTTACTGCCTCACATGACGAGTCTGTTCTGTGACAGTACCTTTTCAATTTGATCTATGGTTTCATGTTATTAAATACAATATAATGAACATAAATAATTAAAAACTAAAATAAATATAAAAATAATATTATAATAATAAAAACTTTCCCCGATTTGTTAAAAATCACCTAGTTATGATGGTTTGTGTAGAATGATGTAAAATGTTTTTTGACAAATGAAGGTGAAACAATAGTTAATCAAATAAAATAAATACAAAACTATGTATACACATTATTGCTATGTATTGTTACGATACCATTTCAACTGTCAAATTATGATACCAAAAATAAACATGAATCGTGAATGACATCCGTTTAATTAAAAAAAAACAATATCAGAGTACCTTAGTAGGTACTAACTGATATTTAGCTAAATATATAATTACCTACGTAAAAAAAAGAATTTTCATCATTAATACTATTCTTAGTTGGATAATAATCCATAGATTTTCATATAATATTATACTAGATGGAATACTCCGTTCAATAAGTGAGTATGGTATATCGCGCGTTTGACGTTTTGGTTGGCCACATATTGCAGTTTTCCTTAAATTTCAACACATCTTAGATAACTGTTCTCTAAATCTTAATGAATAAAGTGTCTTTTTCGACAAATAAATCCGAAAACAATTCACATTAGTCGTTATTTCTCTATAGAAAAACGATGTGGTCTGCGAACCAAGTTGTCAAAATTCCCGCGGAAAAAAGCCTCATTTCGATTCATACAAAATTTGCTAACTACGACATCTAGTATAGGTATTACAATCATAGGTTTTCATAAAATTTACTAGATGTCGTAGTTAGCAAATTTTGTATAAATCGAATGTGAGTCATTTTTCCGCGGGACTTTTGACGTTTGGTTGGCAGAAAACATTGTTTTTGTATAGAGAATAACGACTTATATGGCGCCCTAATATGTACAGATTCCCGTAGTGCTCTTCAAAAATTTCATCCAATCCTCTAAATTATCCAGAGGACAGAATCACATGTTCCATTAAAAGTTTTCTATATTATCTCAAAAACGACGAATTTGACATAGTTCTATCATGGGTCCCTGGACATCTTGGGATTGAGGGCAATGAAAAGGCTGATGAACTTGCGAAATTGGGAACTACTTCGGGCACAATTCCAGATAACTTTATAATCCCAATCGCAGATCTTTTACCCCGCCTTAAATCAAATATGCTTTTCAAATGGGATGAAAATTGGTACAAAACAAAAAAATATAAGGGTGCTTATCATGCAGGTATCCAACAAAAAATTTCCTCTAAACAATGGTTTTATAATAGAAACATATCTAAACGATTAATATCATGTATTTCTAGAATGAGAATTGGTCATTGTTCAATTGCCTCCCATCTGTATAGAATTAGAGTTCTAAATAGCCCACTTTGCCAGTGTGGTGATGAGAATGAGACAATTGATCATGTATTTTTTAACTGTAAAAATAATTCCGCCTTCAAAAATATATACAAACAATTAATTAAAATCACTCACCAATCTCCACTTAATATCCAACATCTTTTGTCTCTTAATAATTCACGTGTACTGTCCGTTATTTCAAAATTCCTTTCATTGAATGACATAAATTTATAATAAAATTAACTTTTCTCCTCTGACATGAAATAATTGGCACATAGCACTCTTTACAGGGTGAATTGCCTTAAACAAAAAACAAAAAAAAAAAAATAGTTTTCGGATTTATTTGTCGAAAAAAACTAGTTTGTACATCAAAGTTATAAAAAACAGTTATCTAGGAAGTTTTCAAAAATATTAGGCTAAAATAATGGGCGGTTAACAGTGTAATTATTGATATATTAACATTTTAGTAATGCCTAAGATCATTAAGAATTTCAGTGATTTTGTATTTAATAATCTCAATTACGGTTTGTTATATTTTAATTTAGCCTTACCAATATTTTCTTTATTAAATTTATAATAGTATAAGTAGCGTAATATTACGAAAACACATCGAGTAGCTAGCAAAAATCAGATAAAGGATTAAGCGATTTGTATGTCACAGATTTTTCCTTTGGCAGCCCCTTCCTGCATTCCTTTCTAAATAAGTTTTAGTTTTTAACCGTTTTACATATCTCATTTGTTAATAGAAACATTCTAAGTGATTTAATTTATTTAGATTGAATTTTTAACAGTGAGTGAATAGGTATATGCTTTGTAGTAATTATAAAATCTGCCATTATAGGTAGGTATGTGGTGCTTCCTTTTATAAGGTATTGCACACCCGTCGCTGGTTACCATTTGTGATGGTATATGTATGTACTTATTTAAATATTGAGCTCTGAAACGAAACAACAACTGTTGTTTCTTGACATCCCAAGAAACAACAGTTAAATCCTAGTTTATCAGTTTAATTATGAATTAATATTAAAATTATTCCATCTTAACTTAACCTATATCTATTTTATTTCATATTTTTCAATTTCAAAATGCCAAAATGATTACCTGTACATTTGTATATTATCTCCTTTGTTGTGTCGATAAGTACATCCATATCCAGACAGAACATGAAACGGGCACTTTAAATAAAAGACAATATCACGCACCAAAATAAACTATTACTATGAATATCGATCGTAAATAATCTAAAATATCGCTAGTAAAAAAATATCGTATATAACTTTATTTATTAAACTTTAAAAGTTTCAAAGTTTGCTTTCACACAAAAAAGAAACTTCACACATTTTACAAAAAGTGATATAATTTATAAATTAACACAAAAAAAAAACAAACAAATTAATGAAAACAATAAATAATATCCTTTATTTGATAAATATGTCCAATTTTACTAAATAAAAATCACCAATTCGAAATATTATTGAAAAAAACGGAAAAGTTATGGAAAAATGTATGAAAAACTGCAATTTATTGCCAGCCAAGAAATAAAGCGCGCGAAAATTTTAAACTCACTTTAATTATCAGGTACACCGTCTAGGTATATATATTTTATGTCTATGATTATAATGAAAATCTATGGCTTTATGCGATATCCTCGAGCGAGATCATCTATTTATATTTTCTTCGTACGTAGAGATTTTTGATGAATATTATACATACATACTCACTGAACCTACACTGTTAGGCTTTTTGACTTAGGCATTTTATTTGACATATACATTGTCGTCCAAAACAGTGTTTGTATATATCTTATTGTGTAATATTTTTATTTTTTCTTTCTCAAAACATTCTTTATCTTGTTTTTTTTGTGTGTACATTTTTTTTAATAATTAGGCAATGTTTGTTAATTAGGTTTTATACTCGTTTGTTAATTAGGTTTGTTAATTCGAGGGAACAATCTTGGCATAAGTGTAAAATAATTTCCTTTTGTTTAAGATTATAAGCTGTATGTTTCCCAAATAAATAAATAAATCAATTTATATGTATATTAAACGTGCGTATTAAAATGTAATGTAATAATTACAACGTGAAAAATAACAACTCGAACTATCGAACATGAAAATAATTCATAACAGTGAATAACGAGTGGGTTGTGACCAACGCTATATCCCTCACTACCAAGTCGCAAGTCATTCTACATAGTATTAAAATTTTGTATGAAACATTTTCAACATTTTTATAAAATGAGGTTTTACAATATTTTTTATTAATTATTTTATTACAAAAACTTGATATTTCTTCAATACCATTTTATGAAAGTGATGTGCCTTTTATATCAATTTGAAAATAAAAAAATCTAATTTTAAGTTTCCCGAGCTTGGGTCACTTTGAAATATTTGACAGTTAAAAAAATTGAGAACCACTATTCAGATATGCTTCAAAATCTAATGCGGTCTAAATGTGTATTAGATTATACAAATTTACAAAATTTGAAAATAATCAAACGAGTACTTTAGTCTAAAATCGATAAAGTAAAATAAACACGCCGTACATAGCACACACACACACACACACACCCTCACACACACACACACACGCACGCACGCACGCACGCACGCACGCACGCACGCACGCACGCACGCACGCACGCACGCACGCACGCACGCACGCACGCACGCACGCACGCACGCACGCACGCACGCACACACGCACGCACGCACGCACGCACGCACACACACACACACACACCCTCACACACACACACACACATACATTGTGATGAAACTTTCAGAATACAATCTCAGCATGATACTAGTTGATAATCTCCAATAAAAATAGCCTTAAAAATGCGAAACCATAACTCCCACTATCCCTTTGGGTTAGTGAGGATTAAAAACAGTAATTTCGATAGTAGGTACTTTTTTGCTTACTTTTTAATGAAAAATATATAAGTTTACAAAATTTTGCGAGACCGCAAGACTCTTTGGTTAAGTCTTGCAAGGCTTTTGGTCTTGGTCTTGCAGCGACACATTCGGTCTTGGTCTTGAAAGTCTCACAACACCAAGACTGCAATATATGCAAGACTTGCTCATCACTAGTTATAATGGATAGATTCAAATAAAACGAGATACGCAACAACAAAAAAATCCTATTTAAATATAATTAGTTGCATGTAACACATGAGATCCAACTGTCGATGGCGATAGTATGTATAATTGAAGAATACGTATAAAAATTAAACACAAATTAATAAATATTTTAAGATATTTTGTTTCAATATACAAATATTCAGAGTTTTTCAAACTTTTTTTATTGAAATACATTTTTATGACATATTTATGTGTATATCTGCCAATCTTTCAAATAAAAAAAACCGAAACAACCCACCTAGATAATTTAATTTACTATAACATGTACATTCATTATAGCTGTAAATCTCATGGTTTTTTAAGAATTTTTGTAAAAATATAACTTATTTACATCGTTCCATACAATTTGTATGGCAGTAGATATACACATTATCTCAATAGTTTTGATACTTAATACTTTCATACATACATATTCGGGAGTATGAAAAAGGACTGATGTCCACGCTTTCTTTTCTTTACATACATATTTTACATAGAAAAAAAAATATCTTGAAATATTCAATATGGATCTGTTTATGGGCAATATAAATAACCACAGGAAATACCCTACGTGTTAAATTCCACTGATCGTGTTTAGTTTTATTTTTCATTATACATTCAATATATAATTTATACCTACTTTACCTATTATGTTTATTTGTTCATTAATACCTACTTTCATTTGTTATTCTGTTTATTATTTTGGTTAAATTTTCCTTGTATGTATTTTTTTAAGTGTTTCTTTATATTTCTTCTTGCTTTATTTTCATTGTTTATTAATTGGATATATTTTTTTTTTATGTATTTTCACACATTATGTACTATATTTTGTATATTTTGAATTCTTCATGTAAATGGCAAACGCCGTTAACAAAATAAATAAATAACTTGGATTTAAGGTTTAATAGTTTGGTTCTTTAATTATACTATCGCCATCGACAGTTGGATCTCGTTTGTTACATGCAACTTGTATAAATGAAATTTTAAATAACAACAAAATAGATCCATTTTTTTTAAATTTGAGGATGTTGCTATTTAAATGTAACAGCTGAATACGCAAAACGATTCAACTGAAAAAAAAATTAAACCAATATCCGGTGTTTTAATACTATTTTTTTAGTATAATAGGTACTTGATCGATAAAACATGTAATGAAATAACATTGACTCATTTAAATTTTAATTAGATGATAAATTGGATTAAATTTTTTTGAAACAATCTTATCTATCATTTTTTTCCTAGAAATTTATTATATTTTCCAATATGCAATTAGCTGAAATTTGGCAGACTTACTTATCTCCATGATAATACGTGAATAAGCAATTAAATTGAACAGTTCAATAAAATATTTTTAATACAATAGTATACACATTACACATACCCATTTATAACTAACTACTTCTATGCCTTTTTAGATAATAAACTGTTGTTGTGTTGTGCGTTGTTGACACGCATTTGTCGTACACCTGTCGCTAGTTGCCCCGTATTGTGGGATATGCCATGAGGTATGTAGATATGTGTGCAAAGTCATTTTCCTCCCCGAAGCACAAGGCTTTCTCATTTTCAGGGAGAATTTGTATTTGTTTTCAGTTCTATCAATTATCTTCGTTTTATGTAATATCTGTTTTTTCTTCTTATAATTTACAAATCATTTATGAAACTTGTTTTAAAATGCAATAATAATTATTTACTTTCGCGTTTAATAATAATCATAAACTTGATGTCGTGTTTTGGAAAAAATATTGTTATTACCTATTGTGATATGTATTTAACTTCAATCAATAAATTACAAATTGATTATGCAGTTTTCGTAATCAATTTCTCAAGTAAATTTTTGAAATACTAATTAATTACCTACCAGTTACCATTATATAAATTGTCTGTCCTATATGAATATTTGATTTGAATAATATTAACTATTTACTGTACCTCAGTATGCCTATATAACTAAGTCAAACATCATTTTTAATACCTTCATATGTACCAATTTGAAATTAGGGTAGAGGTCATTCTCCAAATGAAAAGACTAATCAAAAGACAAGTTGCATTAAACCAATTCAACGTAGAAAGGGTAGAGCTCAGCAAATAAGAGAATGCGGATGACAGTTTTATACAACATGGTTGCAAAGATTATGGAAAAAGTGACACGCAATACTCAACACAACTTCGAACGTCAACTGTTTTTTTACTCCTCACTAACCAAAGGGTATATAGTGGTGAGTTATGATTTAGCAATTTTTAAGGGTACTTTTTACTGCAGATTATCAACTAGTATCATGCTGAGATTGAATTCTGAAAATTTCATCACAATGTATCAGTGTGTGTGTGCTATGTACGGCGTATTTATTTTACTTTATCGATTATATACTCGTTTGATTCTTTTCAAATTTTTCAAATTTGTGTATCTAATACTCACTTAGACCCCGTTAGATTTTGAAGGATATCTGAATAGTGCTTCTCAATTTTTTTAACTGTCAAATATTTCAAATTGATCCCAAGCTCAGAAAACTTAAAACTTAAAATTTTTATTTTCAAATTGGTAAAAAAGGCACATCACTTTCATAGAATGGCATTGAAGGAATATCCAGTTTTCATAATAAAATATTTAAATAAAAAAATATTGAACAAACTCATTTCATAAAAAAAATGTTGAAAATTTTTCATACAAAATTTTAATACTATGTGGAATGACTTGCGACTTGGTAGTGAGGATTGTAGCGTTGGCCACAACCCACTCGTGTTTCACTCTTATGAATTCTTTTAAGTTCATAATAAAATATTTAAATAAAAAAATACCGATTGAACAAACTCACTTCATAAAAATGTTGAAAATTTTCCATATAAAATTTGAATACTTTGTGGAATGACTTGTTAGTGAGGATTATAGCGTTGGCCACAACCCACTCGTTTATTAAATGATTCGTATCAGAGTATATCCCTATACTAAAATAGGTCAGTGCACACGTGACGTCCCACGCATTCTTTTGCTTGGCGACCTCTACCTCTAATTCAACAAGCTTTTCTAACAAAAATCACAAGTCTTCATAATGTGAATAATATTTTACATAGTACCTAATTATTATTTGCACGAGAAGCAATGCAAATATAAATATAATACTCATACCTAATATTACGTTACATATTTATATACTTACATTGTACATATTTCTACTATTAATACTATGTATATTATGTAGGTATTGAAAAATAGTGGACTTATTGTATAAACAAAACACCTACACATTTTTATTTCTAAAAAATATGCCCGTTACACAGTAGAGACATTAATATTATGTCCCTTAAATGTGGCAACTTGTTGTTGGGTGCGTGTTGAATTAATATTTGATGTAGTGCATATTTCCCGTTTGTTGCCCGAGAAGCAATATAAAACAAAATAAATATACACTATCAATTTAGTCAAATATAAATACCAATATCTTAATACAATATGATATATCTATTTGACGTAAGTTAAGCACTTGTAATAATATAATGTAATCACTTGAATGCACCCTGAGGAAGTTACGTGTACATCGTCCAAATGGTATTAATTTCTATTTTTTTTTTCCATCGAAGCGAGAATTTCGTAAAAAATAAACTTAAATCATTCAAAGCTTTACTGCTTGGAATCACACGAAGCATGTAATCCAATGCATATTAGATTCTGGATTTTAGTTATAAACAAAGAATAAACGAACATAACATAATTGTTTTCTAATAAACTTCCAATAGATAAAAGAAAATACAACAAATACAACAAAATTAATACACTTTAAAATTTGTGTTACACATTAAACTCCGGCGATACGTCGACCGGTTTCGGAGAGTACCTCTCTTTCTTCTGGAGTTCATCTACAAACTACTACAAACTAACTGTGTTAAACTTGAAATTATGGAGGATAGGTCAGCTGTACAGGTACAGGGTGGGGTAGGGTTACTAGAGTGGGTGACGGTATATTGTTACTACGAATATGTTTAGATGTTATAGGAAAGATGTTTGAAATTGGAAAGATTTTTAAACACAGATTTTAAAGTGTATTAATTTTGTTGTTATTTTATAAATGGCACAGAAATTAAGTTTTCAAAATGATTATAAAAATATTAAGAAATACAAATCATCACGCACAAATTATCATTTCAGTTTTTTTATTGATGTAGTTACCTGTCGCCATTTTCGTGGAAACTCTTCACGACTAGGTATGCATCTTATAGCGGAGAGTTAGGGCGGTCGGACACTGGGCTGCGTTCAAATAGAACACACGACGTCGAGGTCGAGTGTCGGATGTACCTGAAGTTGCAGATTATGGCGTTTTTCACACCAATCTCACTGAACGCTTTAGAGCGGCGTTTCAATGTGAACCCAGCATTGGGCATTTTAAATGTCAAACAGAAACATGTAGGTACAAGTCATATTTCATTTTTCACCTGACGATTATACAGAGCGTACACTCGATGTTAAATCTGAACGCGACCAAGTGACTTTAGAGCGTCTGTTTCCGGTCATTCTGAACAGCTTATAGAGCGTCACTAAGTGAACTTGCCGTTCATTGTGAACGCTGCTCGTGAATAGTGACGCTTTTACTCTCACCCCCGATTTTGGTATCGCATTGACAAGACATTGTGGTCTTGGTCTTGCAAATTCGCTCCAATCATGGTCATGCATACCCAGTTTTGAAAACTTGTTGCTATTTTAATACTCGATTTGCATTCCAGGGAGGCAAGTCCCGCCAAACAGTGGAATCGAAACCCTCATAAAATTTAATAGAACCCCATAAGATAATTATATCCATGATACGGGTTATCGTGAGGGTTTTGATTCCACCGTTTGACGGGAGTTGCCCCTGGTCTTGTTCTTAGTCTTGCAGAGACTAGCGCAGTCTTGTTCTTGCATAAACGTAGGACCAAGATAGCAAGACTTTTGCTGAAGACCATCAAACACACTTTATAGTTCACTCCTTCTAGACAACTCAACCAGTGAAGCTCGTTAAGGAGCTAAACCAATTATAAAATATTAAATAGCTAATGACAATTTATAAAATATATAATTTTCGTGGTATCCATTGAAAAATTAAGCTTTTTTACAAATTCCGCGTATCACTGACCAGTAGCGGGATTGCTTATAGAATCCGAAAATCTTGGCTTGCCTATGAATATTATGTTAACAAATTCAAGACCTAATATTTATTATTTGTGATTTATTGAAACTATATTACAAGATTATAAAATTGAATAGTTTGTATATACGATGCTTGACAGGGCCAGAAATGTAAATATTATTTTGGCGTGTGATTTTATAATAATATTTTCATGGCTACTCAAAGGAACAATGATGCTAAAAAAACATTATACTATCGACATTTCCCAATTTCCTTTCAGGGTTTGCCTAGTCTAAATACTCTAGGCACGCCCCTGTCACTGACATACCCCAGAAGTTTAATAAGTAATTTGTAATAATAATACGTAGGTACATACCATTTTTTTAATATAACCGATGATGAAGACGACAACTCCTATTATAACTTTGACAATTTTAATCTGGGAAATTGCACTGATAACTCATTTTTCCGAACAACACCATAGTTTTTTTTTTTGATAACTCACAAAATACCTCACAAAACTATTATTTCATTTTAAACTGAACATTTAAAACAATAATAATCTGTCAAATATCTACTTCACAAATTGTTACTCATAATCGATACGATTCGTTATTTACTGCACGACATTTTCAAATTTTCCTTTTGTGATTTTTTTCCGACGCGTAATTGGAACGACGACGCTTATTCAGAGATTTATCAAGAGATGAATGGACGACAGGATGGAGGGCATCAATCAGGCCAATTAACAGACATTGAGTTCCCGAGGATGTGTTCACTGTTCAGTGGATTAATTGAAACTGAAGCAGCCAATTTTTAAGACTATTATCAACTACACACTGATATGAGCGACTCAAATACCACGCTTGCACAATAACAACTTATAACAATAAAATTTTCTTGTCGTATACACAAGTTTACATTATGCGTTTTCTTAAATATTTATTTTTCTTTTCAAATCGATACTTTGTAAGATATCAAATTGACGATGTTGATCAAATACAGGCCCGAATCTACGGTTTTCGACGCCCGGCGCACTAATTTAAAAGGTGCCTTCCTTCCCTTCAAATATTATTTTATTTGTATTTTTTTCGAGACAATAACAGATTTTATAATCAAATAATATGAACATTGATATAAATTTATAAATTTTACCTTTTCTTCGCGAAAAAATATTGTATATCACATATCAGGTGATATACAATATTTTTTCGTGTTTCATACATTAGAAGGTAATTTAGTGTGCATTTTTGTGTACATCCGCATACCCAGTATACAAGGGCCTTAACACCTGTCATCTGGAATTATATAATATGCACCTTTAAAAAATATTCGAGTCTGAAAAAATGTCAAAGCAAAACAAACACGGCCTTCGTGAGTCAGTTGGTTCGATATCTGACTGCTGATCCAAGGGTCCCGGGTTCGATTCCCGGTGGAGACACAGTTTTAATTGTGTTTTCAGTTTGGATCTGTGAGACGATTAATATCGTAAGTCTCCAGAATGTTGTTTCAACTTGTTATTGGATGCGTGTTTAATGAGTATTTGACGAAGTAGTTGTTAACTGTCCGAGATGTAATAAAAAAATCCAAAAAAATATATAACATATTTATTATACGGATTTGCATATTTTCGATTGTTAAATGTTTGTTTTTTATATCTTTTTTGTTTATTTATAATTTACATGACACTGCTATTTTTTTTTTTTATTAATAATACTTTTTTATTTAATTTTAAGGTTGATTTTGAGTCTATATGTACATCTTTTTGCATACGTTATTGATTTTTTTTTGAATTTTTGAATTTTATGTTTTTTTATTTTTGAATTTACTGTTTTGTTTTTTTATCCTTATGTATATCTTTTTTTTATGTTTGCTTACATCTATTTTTTTATATTATTTCTTATTTTTTGTCTTATTGTTTAGGTTTAAGTTTTTTTGTTTGCCAAGTGGATACCTATTTGCTTTTTTTATTATATCTATTGTTATCATTAATATGTGTTTTATCTATGTATGTAAAAGGCATTGTATGCCGTTTAATAATAATAATAAATAAATAAATAACTCAAAAAAATATAAAAATAATGTAAAACTTAAAAACAGCAACAAACACATAGTAAACAATAACAAATATAAAGATTATCGACTTTTCATCAAATAGTATGTAAATATTTATTCACTATCTACTTACCAACTAACTGAAATTTCGTTCTTACTAAAGGTGGATGGGAGATGGACTAGGGGTTTGAGGAAATGATGTTTTTTGACATCAAAAATGCTCACGTGAATAGTCAATATATCATTCTATTCTCTCTTCCTTTCTACCTTCCTTTCCCATCCTTTCCCGAAGTGTGCGTTGTAACTGCCGATAGTTTTAATATTTTTAATCAGTCTAATTTATAAAGTCAATTTTTTGTCATATTTTTAATGATACTGTTCAGATAGGTCGATGGCAGAGCGATTAGCGCACTGGGCTAGCAATCCAGTACTCGCGAGTTCGAATCCTGCCTCGACCGATTTCGTTCACCTATAGCACAAGGATTTATGCTTATTTTAGGGAATGTAGGAAGATGTATATGTACTTGTCAAAAAGGAAATATTCATTTAAAAAATATATTCCCTAATAAAATATAATAACTGAAAGATTATTTTCAATTTCACATCCTACTGTAAAACGTTTATATCTACTCATTTCTATATTTCTGTTTTTATTACGACAGTAAACTTTTTTCACCCAATTTTTTCCTTCTTATGGTCTTCGTGGTACAGTTGGTAAACTGTTTGGTTTCTGTGCAGGCGTCCACGGTTCGATCCACAGCAGAGGAGAAATTTATATAAATTAATTTCTCACGCTAATATTACTTCTATGGGCTGGAAACACTGGTTAGTTGGAAGAAATTGTCATATGGCAATAAATAAGGGTGTAAATACGTTATAGGATAATCGAACGTGGAAAATATCAACATTTAAATTAATTTCCGACCGCCTGGGATGAAAACCAATGTTTTGTAAGAAGTTACCATTTCGCAATAAATTTTACCACTAGCACAGGTTATTGAGAAGTATTTTTTACGAATGTATATGTCGTAACAAGTACATATACATCCTCATAAATGCTTGTGCTTTGGTGAACGATATCGGTCGTGGCAGGATTCGAACTCGCGACCACTGGATTACTAAACCTAGCACTCTAAACCGCTCTATTAATTTTAAACAAACATAATATTTCAGCGCCTGGTGCACTAATTGGTAAAGAATATTATTTTATTAAAAAAATAATTATATATCATGCATACCATAACGCCATATATATACCTCACGGTATAGGCAGAGAGAGAGAGAACCGCCTAATTTACAATAATGGTGTATCATATTTTACATGTTCGTCTATTGTACAAGCTTCTTTCCGTTCCTTATTTTAAAATATCTTTCATATTGTCTCTTCAATTTATTTTCAATTTCTATTAGTTTTGTACATTTTCTCGTCAAGTGAGTCCACATCTTAATGTGTTTACTTTCATTCTATTATCTATCTTAACTGTGTTACCATTACTGTTACAGTAGTACAAACCTTAATAAACTAGTTGCATGTAACACATGAGATCCAACTGTCGATAGCGATTGTATGTATAGTTGAAGAATAAAAATCAAACTATAAACCCATAAATCCAAATTATTGAAAATTTTAACACTTGTTGGTATGTATGTCAAGATAGGACAGTATGGAGGTCAGTCCTCTTTTCCTTCCCGGGATATGAAAACAGCATGATGGTTCTGTATGTTTGTTTGGATATTAAAATCCTATCAAACTATTAAGTCTTCTTACATATTGTGTATAGGCGACTGCCATATAAATTGTATGAAGCGATGTCGTCACTAAATTCAATTTTTATAAAAATTGTTAAAAAAAATTTGAGATGTACTGCTACAATGTTAATATTTTTTATAGAAAATTAAATTATCTAGTTGGGGTGTTTCGGCTTTTTTCGATATTTTTAAAAAGTTTGGAAATATAGGCAGTGAAACTCATAAATTTATCATAAAAAAAATATTTTTCTTAATAAAAAATGTTTGAGAAACCCTGGAATTTTTTTGAAAAAACTAATTTGAGATTTTGTATTTGTCTATGTTTATACCAATTTTCAGCGTTCTAGCTTTTATGGTTTCTGAGATATAGGGAAAAATAAAATAAAAATTCAAAAGTTGATAACCCCTGACTGAAACAAAAATTCAAAATTCCGAGTATAAAAGTTTTGTAGGCCTGTAACTGTTTATATATTCTGAAATTTTAGGCTCTGTAAATTGAGCGGATCAAAAGTTATAAGGGGACACACACACACACACACACACACACACACAGACATACACACACACAGACACACACACACACACACACACACACACACACACACACACACACACACACACACAGACACACACACAGACACACGAAATGTTCTACTCCGAATTCTGAGTAAATCCGTGTATGGAACATATAGGAAACCAAAGGAACTATCTGGTCAATCTACGCAATCTCCTCAATAAACGTACTCAAGAAGGCGAATCTGATTTAACCATCAAATATATCAATGGTTCACCACAGATAGTTAAAAATCAACACAAAAAATTTCACGATCTGCAGAACTTAAATGCTACTATCAGAACGTAAGAGGTATTCGTACTAAACTTCAGGCCTTAAGAATTAATTCTTACACGCTGTCTTACGATGTTTTCGCTTTGTCTGAAACCTGGTTAACGGATGATATCTTCTCTTCGGAACTTGGATTTGATCTTCACAATGTTTACAGGCTTGATCGAAGTTTTGCAACGAGCAATAAATCGCGTGGAGGAGGCATCTTGATTAGTGTCAACAAACGTCTTAACTCAGTTAGATTACCTACAGTTCATACCTATATCGAACAATTATTTATTTTAATAAAAATGTCGACTACTAAAATTATTTTTGGGTGTGTCTACATACCACCAAACTCAGACATTAAATTGTATTGTGATTATTGTAGTGAAGTGGAATTGTTAAGATCGCAATTTTCTGATGCTAAATTCATTTTGACAGGTGATTTTAATATACCTAATGTAAATGTCAATTCGTCTCCTAAATCTGTTGTGCTTTGTGAGATGGCAATTTTTGTTGGATTGAAGCAAATTAATAATGTGTTTAATGATAAAGGTTCATTGTTGGACCTTGTCTTTTCAAATGACACTTCTACCACAACTGTAAGTCGTTCTTTTGACTACTTGCTACCTATTGACTCCTATCATCCACCTTTAACTATATACTTAAATGACTCACCAGTAACTAACACCAATTTTAATAAACCCTCGTATAACTTTTACAAAGCTAATTACAAAAATATCTGTGACTACCTTGATAAAGTTGATTGGAATTTTTTAAAACATAATTTAACTGATGATGGTGTAAATATGTTCTATAACATACTTAATGATGTTATTAGTTTAAATACACCATTTTCAAACTTTAAGAACACTTGTAATTTTCCAGAATGGTTTAGTAAAGAACTTAAAGATGTAATTTTTTTAAAAAAGATAGCTCATAAGAAATATAAAGGTAGCAACTTAATATCTGACTACGATGAATTCAAAAAAATGCGTTCTCGTTGTAAGCAACTGTCATCTGAATGTTATGGTAACTACATAAAAAATGTTGAGAACTCTATTCATAAAAACATCAAAAGCTTTTGGAAATTTACCAAATCTCTTCGAAAAAATTCATCTAGCTTTCCCTGTAATATGCATTTTTTAAATAAATCTTCCAATACTCCCGAAGGGATTGTAAACCTCTTTGCTTGTTTTTTCAAAAGTGTGTATGACGATGAGATATCTGATAGCGATATTCCAGACTTAAATATTTCTGAATCAATTGATATTCCTAATTTTATAATTAGTTGCCATCAACAGGTAGTAAGCCCTGTAGGTGCCTAAGTTCCTGGTTCTTCTATGATATCCCAACTTCGTCTCTATTGAGATGTTATTGTCAATAAAAATATCATTTGACTCCCGACATGGAAAAAAATCCAATGTTTGCGTATATGCAATTAAAAAATATATTCGAAAACTTTTCCATTTTTAAACAGTTGTTTCGACGGTTCTTGAATATGTCGTTGACACGAATTCGTTGCAGAATATTTTTACTTTCCACCTTACAACATCCTCGACTTAGCACATCCTTCGGATCTCTGTATTTAAAGATATTTATACTTACCTACATATACACAAGATATCACAAAAAGTACAGTATAGCGGAAGTCTAGAGGTATAGGTAACACCCCTGGGGGTACCCAAATGCCTATGTTTCACGATTATTTCTATATTTTGAATTATGATTTTTTTACGATTTTTTTTTGTCAAACCTTGACTAACAAGACATCATTGGTCACTGAGACACGAATTATCGAGATAGGTACATGCTAGATTTTTTTAGTATGACTCCAATGAAATAGTTGAGTGTAATTAATACGGCAGGGTATACTATTCACCTATTTTGAAAAAAAATCTATCATGTATCGATAATTCGTGTCTCTGTGACCAATAATGTCTTGTTAGAATAAGTTTGACAAAAAATACGAAAAACAATCATAGTATTAATTTTACAAAAAAATCTCGGAACATATATAGGAGTAGGTATTTGGGTACCCCCGTGGGTTATTTTCCTCTAAACTTCCACTTAAATGTACTTATTGGGACAACTTGTATGTCTACTTTATTTGTTTGTTATTTTTATCGTGAACTGGACCTCTTTTGGGTGAAGGCCTCATCCGACAGTTTTCATTCACGTCGGGGTCACCAATTTAGCCTATATGAGCATTAATGTAGCCTGTCATTATATTGAAGCTAGTAATTAAAGGCTTTTTGAAATAATTCATTTTAAACTTTAATTGAAACAAGCAGTGAAGGAACTCAGAGAGCGAGAAAAATGTAAAGGCTCGGTTACTTACATATATGTATATTTTACAATTGCAATTAAATTAATATGTATATCACAATATCAACTTTCACATTAAACAAAGAACAATTAAAAATTGAGCAATTTCGAAATGTAAGCTTTCACGGTAGATGTTAGTTACTACGATGCTCTGTCAAGCGCTTCTTGTCCTTATATACCATCAGGGAGGTAGTTATGTATACATATGAGGTAGTTATGTACATGCCGGGTGTACATGTCTATGGTGGTTCTCGAATGTTCCTCCCTAGATAAGTACCTCTTGAAATTTGTATTGTTGTCAATATTCTGGTAGGTTACTGGCCTCGTCCCAGTGCAAATTGCGCGACAACAAGATATACTTGCGACGAATTTACCTATTCACCGCACTACCATACCTACTAATGTTTTATAAAGCTTTCTCTCTCTCCTCCTCCTTAGCTTATATCACACATGATGGTGGGGTCAGCTCTCCTTACGACGCTCCTCCACTTCGTCCTATCCTTCCATCTTTTGGGACTTGGGACGTCCTTTGGAATTTTTGCCGGATATTCTTTAGTCCAGAGCAGTGTTACGTATGGTATTCTGTCGGTTTTTTTTTTATATGTCCAAACCATCTCAGCCTATTTTCTATTAAAAAAATATAAATTATTGTTGCGATGATTCACGACATTATATTTCATTACTGCGTATTATTAGACGTTTACTTACATTAAAATCATCGAGTAGTTAAAAGAGTAACAGGTATAAGATAATAATACATTTTATCATACATATGTAAGCATATATGTAATTCTCAATATAGGAAGTTACATCTTCAATAGACATGTGATAAGATGTGTCGTAGTAACAATAATATATTTATTAGATACCTACCTACACTACATACTTTATTTTGTAATCTTGATTAATTTATTGTCACGTATTTTCAATTGTAATATTTATATAGCACATTAATGATAGTAATTGATAAATATTTTAACAATCATACGATGAATTTGTTTTAATCGAGAAAAAATATTGATCGTAGTCAAAGATACCTAGTATACCTACTTATATAGATATAAGAGGTATAATCAAAGACCTTATAATAATGTAATAAGGTCTTTAGGTATAATAAATCGAAAAAAATAGTAAAACCATCGCCTATAGGTGCTGAATATATATATATTTTTTTTATTTTATTTGAAAAAATGGGCAACGTACAATAATATTTTTTTAAACAAATATAATAAATAAGAATAGCAACATAAGTAATTGTATAAACTTAATCAGCCCACCTTTGATTTCATGGTGCATTGTACTCACTACTGGTAATAAAAAAAAATTATTATTGCTGTCTAACGTGGCTCCTGAAAAGAGTCCTGGACATACAGAATATGTCCACGGACCTGATCTTTTCCAAATTATTATACGTGGTAAGGCATCGGTACAATGGCGAATTTTGAGCGGCATTAGTGTTTTTTTTGTCTTAAAAGAACGTTGAGGTGTGTCTTGTTCGTCTGTTTGGTATGTTGAAGTTAATAATTTTCAGAAGGTCTGTACAGTCAATATTGAAGTTTATTATGTCATAAAGGTACATTAAGTCTGAGGTCCTTCGTCTTGTCTGTAAAGTCTGCAATTCATGTTTGTAGTTATTACCAAATTTGTACTTCATATGTTTCAAAAATATTTGTTGTATTCGTTCTATATTGTTAATATAAATATTATATTGTGGATTCCAGATGACTGATGCATGCTCCAATTGACTTCTAACAATTGTGTTATATAGTAAGATAAATGTTTTCACTTGTGTGAATGGTTTGCATACTCTCATCAGGAATCCCAACATTTTATAAGCTTTCAGTGTAATTGTGTCAATGTGTTTGTCAAATAAAAGTTTACTGTCCAGTTGTATACCTAAGTCTCTACAGTCTGCTTTATTATCAATCGCCTCCCTATTGATTGTGTATGTGTATTGTATTGTACTCTTTTTCCTAGAGAATGTAATGGAGTGACATTTTTTTTACATTTAGTAACAGCTTATTCGAGACACAATAAGAAGTTAGTCTATCAAGGTCAAGTTGTAAGTCCTCACAGTCAGTAATGTCTATAACAGTTTTGTAGATTTTCATATCGTCAGCGTATAATATGTAATTACTGTTCCTGAAACATAATCCAATGTCATGTATGTAAATATTAAATAAGAGAGGCCCCAAATGGGAACTTTGAGGTACACCCGATGGCACCTGTGTTGCAGACGATAGATGACCACCGTACTCTACTATTTGGCTTCTATTAATAAGGTATGATTTTAGCCACCTAAGAATATCACCGTGAATACCCAAAAGTTTTAGCTTCTTAATCAGGATTAGATGGTCCACTTTATCAAAGGCTTTTGAGTAGTCTGTATATATTGCGTCAGTTTGTCTTTTGTTATCAAGGTTGTCATGAATTTCGTTTAGAAAGACATTTAAATTTGTATTAGTAGAACGTCCCCTAACAAAACCATGTTGTTTAGGATCTAAATGGAGTTTGACCGCAAAGTACATTTGATCGTACACGATCTTTTCCAAGAGTTTACTCAAAATGGGCAATTTGGAAACTGGTCGGTAATTTGAAACATCTTTCAGGTTCCCACTCTTAGGTATAGGAGTAACTAATGCCTGTTTCCATCTATCAGGAAATGTACCGTTGGATAGTGACTTTTTAAAAATATGATAAATTGGGATGGTTAAGGAGCTGGCACAGTACTTCAAGAATATGCCTGGTAAATCATCACTGCCCTGACTCTTTCTTATGTCGATTGAACTTAGGTGTTTAGATACTGTTGCTATGTCTAAGTGTATATTTGCTATAGTTTGACACCCTGCAACTTCCTCACTACAATATGGTGTAGAAGAGTCGACTGTATTGAAAACAGAGGCAAAGTAATCTGACAAGAAATATGCAGATTCCTGTATACTTTGAGCAGTACGATCACCGTTAATTAAACACTGAAATGAGTTAGCATTACGTTTCTTTGATTTAACATAAAACCAGAATTTTTTGACGTTTGATTAAATGGAGTTTTCAGTACTATTGAAATACTTTTCCCTAGCATTAATTGACATTCCTTTTTGTCTTTTACGGAGAAGAGCGAAAGTTTGATAATCTAGAGGATTGTGAGATTGCTTCCACCTCTTATGATATTTTAATTTCTCCTTTTCTAATTTTATTAGTGACGAATGGAACCATATTGGATATTTGTATTGGTGTATAATTTTTGTTGGAATCATATTGTCAATCACTTTATGTACATTTGAGTAAAAGTTATCAGTGGCTAAATTCACATCATCACAGTCGATTACAGCTGACCAGTCAATGTTTTTAAGCTTGCTATTAATCAACTTATAGTCACCCTGTTTAAAGAGTTTTATACATATGGAGGACCCTCCATTCATTTTTAAGTTAGATAATTGAAAATTTAACTGCAGAGGTTTATGAAAGGGATCATCACGTACAAGGAAGGTGTCTGACCCATTAACTTCTACAGGAATATTTGACAGTACCAAGTCTAATACATTATCACAGTGATTTTTTATTTTGTTATATTGATTCAGGCCTGAGAATGTTACACAGTTTAACAATTCCTTAGAGCACATGTCATAAGTACTGTTACCTAGAGTATCCCATTGAATATTTGGCATATTGTAATCGCCAATAATAATAAATACATCATCAGGATATTGTGTTGTTCTGTCTCTGATGATTTCTGTTTGGGAAGTAATAAGAGCTAATCTTTGTGAAGTTGTGAGTTTAGCACTGACACCTGGAAGATATGAGCAGCAGATATGAATTGATTAATTCTTTCTTCACTCCTATAAGTACACCACCTCCTATTGATTTACCAGATGACACACTATCTCTATCCATTCTAAATACTGCATACCGATCATCGAACAGTTCCCCATCGTATATACCGTCAGTTAACCGTGTTTCTGTTATTAGAATTATGTCAAAATTATTTAGTGTTACGTTATGGTAAAATTCATTAGTTTTAGTCCGTAGACCTCGCACGTTCTGATAGAACATCGTAATCCGCTCAGCGTCCGCGCCAATAACCAAATAAAACCAGTTTAATAGACCACATAATTAAATGATAAGGTAAAGCAGGAATTGCCACTATAAACAGTAAAAATAAAATAGAGTATATGCTCAAATGCACTTTTTCACATAAACCAAATAAGCTGATAAAATACAAGAACAGAGGAAAATAAAATATGTAATAAGCTATAGCAAAAAAAGTCATGAAATTAAAAAGGTAAGCCGATAAAATTAATCTTGAGTCAATGTTTGCAGCTTCCTTATGCTTGTGATTTCTATGGGGCCGGAAAATTGATTCTTTCTCAGAAAGATTTTCCCATCTCTGACCCATAAAAAATCGTATCCACTTTCCTTTCTGAACACTTTTGTAGCATGAAGAATCTGTTTATTTTTCCAAGTTAAATATTCGTTCACATAGACTCTTCCTCTGTTACCAGATACATCTTTTGGACTGGATGGAATTCCTTTGTGTTTTTTTACCGCTGCCAGAAATACGTCCCTCTTCCCTTTGTCCTTTAGTCTCAGAATAACACTGCCCGGTCTCTGTGGATTAGCCGATTTCTTGCGAGTAACAAACATTAAATCATCATTTACAAGTCCACATCCAACTGAGGCAGCTATATCAATGACCTCCTTATTAAGATTCAATTTTTTGTCATTTGGTATTCCAAAGATCTCCAAATTACAAGTCAAAAGAGATTGTTGTTGATTATTGTTATAAGTTTCCAGTTTATCAACATAAATTTTCAATTCAGCAAGTTCAGAATCCATCGAATATTTTTATTATTGCATATGCGCACCTCAGATATTATAAGAATTGTAGCTTTCATTATTTACAAAAAACCAATTCTCTCAATAGATGGCGTTACAACAAAATAAATAAAAAATAATAAGATTGTTGTTCATAATTTCACCCATAGATGGCTGTAGTAAAAATTCCTTATTTTCAAGCGAAAAGAATTTCAGTATTACAATATATAGAACTTTCAAAATTGAATTGATAGGGATCTCATTAAAAAGGCATAATTGGTGAACGTTGCGCAAGCGCATAAAGTGATCACGTAAACCAGCCGATGACAGGTCGTAAGCCCTGTAGGTGCCTTGATTTCCCGGTTCTCCTACAATAAATATTCCAATTTCGTCTCTATTGAGATAATTAAAAATCTGTTAAAAAAAAAATTCAGAATCCATCTTCGACTCCAAAGTCATAATTTTTTCACTCGATTCCTGATTTGAACCTTCCAATTGAGATATTTGCTTTTCCTGCTCAACAATCCTCTGCTTAGCGGCCAAGAGATCTGCATGAAAACTATTATATTTATCACTCATTTCTTGTAGAGTTCCTTTGATATCGTTAATTTCCATGATGATCTCTTTATTCCCTTCCTTCACTGCACTAGTTATCATTTTTCGCATATCCGTTATATTCATAGGAGAGTCGCTGCCTGATTGGGCTGCAATTCTTTTACTCATCTTTCAGATTATTTCAATTTGACAGCTAGTATTGAAAATGTACTTGTATTTGTGTAGTACTGTCAGTAGGTAGGAATAAATTAAAACAGATGTCAAAACAATAGGATATAAGAAACCTCCAGTTTTGATGAATTTACACAAAAACCATGAAGTATAGAACCAAAATTAATCACAGAACCAGGTCACAATCACTTATTAAAACTATTTTTTTATTCATTGACTTGAAAAAATTGGTACTAAATATAGTATTTGTAAAAAAGCTAGGAGCAAAATTAAACAGTTGTCACTGTACAGAAGTATTATTGTTGTATATTAAAAAAGAAAAGTTCTTATGACGAATTGTGTATTCGATTGTCTTTTCTTGTCTGTTTTTTACTATGTTTTATAAGATCAATATTATAAATTTCAATGTTTGTATTTATGTATCCATGTATGTATGTATGTATGCTATGCGCTCCTAAACCGTTCATCCGATTGCAATGAATCTTTGGTGAATTGTCGAGCGAATGCCCGGGATAGTTTCTGGATTCAAAAAAAAAATCTTCTTTCCATCTTCATCGGGTATTAGGTCATTTTACCTATGAAGGTGGACTATCCTGGGAGAAGAAAGTCCAATTGTCCTTCCATCTCTTCGCAGGTTTCTGGATTTAAACTTTTTTCTTCTTCGTGTATTTGGTCATTTTACCTATGAAGGTGGAGTATCCTGGGAGAAGAAGGTCCAACTGTCCTTCCATCACTTCGCAGGACTTCCAGGATGGTTTCTGTATTTAAACTTTTTCTAAACCTACTGAAGGGACGGGAGGTAGTGAAGGGACGGGAGGTAGTGAATAGACGGGAGGTAGTGAAGGGACGGGAGGTACTAAAGGGTCTGAAGGGACGGGAGGTACTGAAGGGCCTGAAGCGACGGGAGGTACTGAAGTTTCTGAAGGGACGGGAGGTACTGAAGGGCCTCAAAGGGACGGGAGGTACTGACGGGAGTTGTTTTCAGTCTGATAATTTTTGTACAAATTTTAACGGGACTCTACTGATTGACGTTAATGTGATTTTTCTATATAAATTTGGAAAGGGTTCAGCAAAACTAGGCATTTTTAATTCTGTTATGGTGTTTCGTGTAATATTATTTTTAGTAAAATCCTTATTTATTTTTTATTGCAATTAACTAAAAATCTACAAGGCCTATGAAGTAGATTTTTACTTCAATCGAAATAGAATATGAAAATCAGAGTTTTTTTCTATTTTAATTACTATTCTTGCTATTTAAAAAAACTCTAAATTTTGCCTTTTCTTCACGAAAAAATATTGTCGAAATCGAAAGGAACAGGATTACTTGGGCGTGTTAGCCATTGGCAGTAGGTATCTACAACGTGCATGTTTAATACTTACATAGATGGTCGTATCTTAAAATTTACTAATACTAGTTGCATGTAACACACACATAAAAAATATTAAAATTGTATTAGCACATTGTAAATTTTTTTCAACAATTTTTATAAAAATTGAATTTAGTGACGACATTGTTTCATACAATTTGTATGGAAGTAGCCTACTCACAATATCTAAGAAGACTTAATAATTTGATACTAATCTCCAAACATACATACCATCCTGCTGTTTTCACATTCTGGGTAGGATCAAAGGACTGACCTCCATACTATCCTATCTTGACATACATACCTAGGTACATGTGTTGTATAGAAAACCAAATATCTTAAAATATTAAATAATTTGTATTTATGGGTTTAAGTTTGGTACTTATTCTTCAACTATACATACTATCGCTATCGACTGTTGGATCTCATGTGTTACATGTAACTAGTATAATCCAACCGTCGATTCGTTCATGAGAATTCAATTCTCTGAATGAATCGACATTATTAAGCCAAGATGCGTGTTGCGTGTACGAAGGAACATTTTGTATGGCGTAGTAGACTTTTTGCATGCTAATAACACCAACTAGAGGCCTCGCAGCATATATGTTCCCATACATGGATTTACTCAGAATTCGGAGTAGAACATTTTATGTGAGTTTTGTGTGTCTGTATGTGTGTGTGTGTCTGCCCCCCCCCCCTTATAACTTTTGATCCGCTGAATTTACAGAGCCCAAAATTTCAGAATATATAGACAGTTATAGGCCTACAAAACTTTTATACTCAGAATTGTGAATTTTTGTTTCAGTCAGGGGTTATCAACTTTTGAATTTTTACTTTATTTTTCCATATCTCAGAAACCATAAAAGCTAGAACGCTGAAAATTGGTATAAAGATAGACAAATACAAAATATCAAATCAGTTTTTGTCAAAACAATTCCAGGGTTTCTCAAACATTTTTTATTAAGAAAAATATTTTTTTTATTATAAATTTATGAGTTTAACTGCCTCTATTTCCAAATATTTTAAAAATATCGAAAAAAGCCGAAACACCCCAACTAGATAATTTAATTTTCTATAAAAAAATAATAATATTGTAGAAGTAAATCTCTATTTTTTTTAACAATTTTTATAAAAATTTAATTTAGTGACGACATCGCTTCATACAATTTGTATGGCAGTCGCCTATACACAATAATAGAATAGGTACTTAATAGTTTGATAGGTACTTAATCTCCAAACATACATACAGAACCATCATGCTGTTTTCATATTCCTGGTAGGAAAAGAGGACTGACCTCCATACTGTCCTATCTTGACATACATACCAACATGTGTTAAAATTTTCAATAATTTGGATTTATGGGTTTATAGTTTGATTCTTATTCTTCAACCATACATATTAACGCTATCGACAGTTGGATCTCATGTGTTACATGCAACTAGTTGTATTAAAACAAGCCTAACCTATAATATGCATGTACTAACTTACATTATACACCTACTGCAATAAATCCACTCATGTAATAAATTAATATCATTGTCATTATACAAATTAATAATATTTTTGAATAACAATAATGTTGCTTTTCATGCACTTTCTTTTATTGATTAGGTACCTAGGTATATTATAACTGATAAATTTGCCGATTCAATTCTAGAACAATAATAATCTATTTGTCAATAGTCTGTTTGCTGATAATGCTAAATGGCGTAACATGACATGTGAATTTTTATTTTGAAAATGGCGCTTTCTACATTTTAGCTAATAATAAATGTATTAAATATTTGTTCCGCTATCAACAACAAACAATATTGTTAATGTGTATTGTTGACAGATAGCTCCAAGTGACCTTTTGTTGTGATTTCATATTAGGTATATCTTCTTCGGTGTCTTTTCTAGGACAGGGGCAAAGAACAAAATAATATTATGACAGAAACCTCAACAATAACATTTTTATGACATTATTGTATGTTTTGTTTTCATGAATGTGTTTCTGGTATTTAGATCTATAACGGTTTATAATTAAGTTATATTTTTTACTTTCAAACTTGCAAAGGATCATTAATGAGCAAAATATAACAAAATCAAATGTGTCTTTCTTTTTTATTATGTTAAGTATAATGTAATTATGTGTATAATATTATGTTAAAAGTATAATGTAAATACCACATTCTAAGGAGAAGACGGTAAAATAAGATTTGAAGAATCTCTAATCGGCGGAAAAGATATTTGGAAAAGTTATACAATGGAAACAATATTATCATCATGGAAAATCTGATAGAATGCGAATTTGATGTATGTAGATACAGATGACTTGGACGACCCAACTACCAGAGAAAAATTATACGACGCAATATAATCTGTAATCTGTTTGGAAGAAATTGCCTAATGACAATAAGCCCGCCAGTGTGCATTATATTTGTTTATATTATGTACAAAAAGTTAAATAAATTAATAAATAAAAGCGTAAGACAGAGAAGCAGGAGGTGATGAAATACCGCTGAATTAACTATATCGGATGGCGAGGGTACTATGGAAGCTCTCTATTAGTTGGTGAAGCTTTTTACAATGTGGTGTAGCCCCAACTACTACAGCAGAACCTCAAACAACATCATCGCGGGAGACTCCTCCTTCCCGAGGTCTATCTAATGGCTCGTCTCTGTATTCTGTTGTGTACCAGAATACAGAGACGAGAAACAAAATTAGGTACTATAAATAGAAAACCAGTAAAAGACTTTGAAGTGCCGATTTTTACAAATTGCCCAGTTTTTCTATCTGGGTTATGTCTGGAAATGTCCTGGTCAGTCCAGCATGGTTATTCGACTCTAAAAAGTTTCATCTTTCAGGGGGCCAGATTCTGCTGGAACATCCCTTCACCATTCGACCATCGCTTTTGTATCTCTTGTAGCTACTATAATATACATAGAATTGACTTATACTGTAAAACAACAAAATACCCCAACTAGATAATTTAATTTTATATAAAACGTACATATATTATAATAATACATCTCAAACTTTATAACAATTTTTTGAAAAAATTGAATTCAGTGTCGACATCGTTACATACAATTTGTATGGTATAATACATAATCTACGGGGACTCAATAGTTTGATACTTAATATCTTGATGTATACCATCAAGTTATTTACATATTTGGGTAAGGAAAAAAGGACTGACCTTCACGAAATATCATATCCTGACATACGTGTTTTTTTATAGAAAACAAAATATTCAATAATTTGGATGTGAGGGTTTATTGTTTGGTATATACATACCAAAGAGTATATAATACCTACGGATAATACATACTAACGCCTTCGACAGTTGGATCTCATATGTTTCATGCAACTAGTTATAATGTTAACATGGCTATAGAAAAAGATTGAGTACATCTGGTTGGAAACGATGAAGTTTTCCTGAAATGTGACATTCTTACTAACGATGTTGTTTGTAATTACTGATATGAATAGCCAAAGGCTAAATTAATTTGATAAACATGTCGAGTTTGAACCTGATGAACACTTCTTTGCGTTGATGTATTATAAAAGTTTTATAAAATTTCGATATCTCTAAATTAGTCATAATGTATTTTATTTTACTTTATTGTATAAACAGTCAGTTTATTTAATTTATAATACAAACTATGACATGTGAACCAATTAAGTTTACAAATATAAGCATTATCATATGTATGTGCTTTTCTTGTTAGCCTATTTGGCGCAAGAAAGTACCTATAGTTTGGATAGTAACTAACAAGAATCAGTTTATGATATAAGGCAGATTGCGCAGGACCACCAAAAAAGTGTCGCTACTTCTGTAATAATAATGTTTAGGAATTCATTTATTTACACAATTTACGACATAAGCCATTTATGTGTTACAATATTAAAGAAAAATACAAACATAAAAATATATAAAGAATTAGACACCGTACAAACAGTATAAAATAGTTCACATAAAGAAACAACTGTATCAATTGATTAAGCTTTAACAAAATGATAATAAAAATTATATGGAAAAAAACAAATGTGGCAATAGATCATCTGCAAAGTTGGCGGCTGCTATCGATATGTGAATTACCCATAAGCTATCCCCAAAAATATCTGCATCGAATCTTGGTATTGGTGAGTTAAATAAGTAGTTTTTGGAAGCTGCTTACTAATGAAACAGCACAGCTTGTCTTGTCCGTTTATTCGGAACGTGAAAATTAATTGCACTCACACACAAGATCGATGCAGTCCATCTTTCCGTTTATTTAGTATATTTTCCAATCTGTATAATATGTACCTACGTGACGTATTGTGGGTTCCATATAATAACAGCTACGGACATAGCAACAATCCGTGGTTTTAGAGTACCCGTGGACTTGAACGGCTTTGACACCCTAACTACCCGTTCCCACTTGTAGTATATCGGGCACGATAAAATGTCGTGTGATCTTGTGGTAATTCATTTTAAATGGAGCTATTTTCAATACGGGAATGTGCAGTTAATAATATGAAATTTAATGGTTGTTATGCCTTGTTTATAATATTGTCAGTAGGTAAGACTTTTGAATGTCATATTCTTATCCAAGATAACTCCGAGATCCTGTGCATTCTAATGAGTTTGTGCTTTCGTTTATTTAATTTATTGTCACGAGAAATTGGGGTTTTGTATCGCGTAAAGGTGATATTGTTACATTTTTGAACACTGAGAAATAATTGGTACCTACTTCGAACAATATATAGATGGGCGATTCAAATCTCCTTGTAAATGCCATTATGTCATACCGATTGAATATTTTCTTGAAAAGGTCATGTAGTCCGCGTAAGCGAGGAAGTTAGATGAGCGGAAACAACTAGGCATCATTTATATACAAAATAAAAATACAAATCACACGGGTGGTGGCAAAGCGGTTAGCTCGTTGGTAATCCGGTGGATGCAAATTCGAATCCACAACCTATATTATTCACCTAAGCACAAGCTATTTATGCTTAATTTTGAAAATGTATGAGGATGTATATGTAATTGTTATAAGGACAAATTCATTATTTTTGTAAAATAAAATAAATAAATTGGTCCCAGGTGAGAATCTTGCGGCACGTCCGAAACACATTTACTAAAATCCGACCTGAAATTATTAATTGCAACGGCCTGTACTCGATTTATCACATATGATCACAATCATCTCAAAAGATCCCCATCCACACCACAACACTACAATTTAAATCAACCTGATCTCTAGCAGGTTTGATTTCACTGATCTACCCGCAAATAATCCATGTTGATAAATGGCCTTATCGAATATGTCAACTGTTCCACCACAATCTGTTCCATCACCTTGCTGAACATACAAAACTTAGAATTCGGTTTATAGTTTTTTTTTTTATATTCCGTTTATCACCAGCCTTGTGAATGGGTGTGATAAATAATGACCTTTTCCAAAGTGAAAGGAAAACACACACCGAATGACAATTCAAAAGTCTCCTCAATTTCTATTCAAAATTGAAGGAATACCATCCAGGCCATAGAATTATAAGGTAATTATAAGGTATCTACATATGATCCAGGCCTATTTAAGTCTAGGGTTTAAAGTTTCTTCCGCATATTCGACACTTCAAAATGTATATATATTACAAAATTATCTAATTCCTTTCATTTTCACATGAAACATAAGCATTTCGGCTGAGCCCTGTTCAAATGTGGAATGAAAAAGTCCAGAGATAATTCTTGTATCATTGGGGATTACATTCTCGTATAACATGAAACGAAGAGTTGGGTTAAGTATATAGGTTTATAAATATAATGATTATGTGAAGATTTTTTGCCATTATTATTCAACTTGTATTGTACCTATGTATAATGCGGTAAAACAATTTATTTGAATACATACATATATTATAGGCAGATAATATACAAAGAACGACGTATGTATTTGCTAATTTATGTAAATGAATATTTCTATTTTAGTCAGATTTAAATCTGTGTATATTTTGTTATTATTTACATAGTCTTATCTCTGGTCCGAAATTTTGTCATTAGGCAGCAGTGGCGGCTCTTCCTAAAGGGCTCTCGGGCTCAGCCCTCCCAAACACTTTGTTCAAAAGATTCCAAAAAATGTATGTAATTAAATCTTGAGAACACATTATTTTTCTAATTAATATTTGCCGTCTTACGCATGTAGTATATTTATCGAAAGTATTTAAATCTAAATCTTAAAAGCATGCAAGATTCCATGAAATATTTCATTCCTCGGAGAACCAATACAATTCGCGCGACCGTCCGCTGCCGCCACAACTCGCCGTACACGCTGAATGTATGCCGATTTAGAGCGAAACGGGGCAGCGCCCGCTAAGGAATATTCCTAGTATATTTTCATTCATTCATATTTTGTTGTATTTACATTGCGATGGTCGAAAGCTAGGTAAGCAGTTGCAATTCCTTGTGGCTAACATTAATTGATATTACATACTTTAAACTATAAATCATCCCAAATATATACCTAAGTATTATTATTTAATTAATTGATACCATAATACCTATTGCAAAAAAGAACAAAAATGATATTAGACATAAAATGTGTAAAATCATGAAGCATTCTTGCGGCTATTGCCAATTTTTTTTTCAAATTTGTATGATCAAAATTCATTAGCTGCCACAAATAATTTTATAATTTATCGATGCATTAAAAATTATTACAAACGTTATTAAAAACGCAAGCAAATACAGCATAAATGATCAGGTTTAGGTTTTAATTTCAAATAAACAAAATAACTATGGAAAACGCCGATAATTTTGTGAGGCATCGGCTTAGAATAGTGCTTCCACTCTTTTCTATTATTGTTTTCGAGTGTCCCGTAAGAGCCGGGTAATCGAAAATACAACAGGCAACAATTATAACATCTTACATAGTTCAGCAATGAGGTTCACCACCCATTCTGAATATAGTGCCTTTTGAGGTGAGACGAGACTGGTGTGTGGGTATACACAGATATGTTGTGCTCCCTTTTATAAGGCAATGCACACCCGCACACCTTTCGCTGGTTACCCCACATTGTGGGATATGCCGTGATGGTATGAATGAATGAATGAATATTTATATCTGCTTCCTGTTGTAAGTTAACTTCTCTTTTAGGTAAAATTATAATTTTGAACCCTTCTAAGATTTAAGGTCACCAGCCGCCAATGTTAGGTAGGTAATAGTCGCCGCACTACCTACATATATGATATGTCGTAGATTTTTTATATGAAATTTCAAAATCGATTTTCTTCGTCACAAAACGACACATAAGTAAATAACAGCAAAAAAAAACAAATATCAATCAACCAAACCGGATTCAATTGTGAAAGCATTAGATTGTCTTGTGATAATGTCCGTATTACGAAAGTTTATTAGACTTATAACAATAATAATATGTTTCAATATCCAATAATTTGTAATCCCCATTTATTTTGTTAAATCTATCCATTAAAACAAATCTTTTTCGAATTATAGATATAAATCGATCAAAAATAAAACTCAAAGCTGTTAATTATTTAATAGGTTATTTTCTGAGATACAATACTATCGTGTGCTTATATGAATTTAAAAGCCTTTAATAATATATATTATTCAGTATCATATTCCTACTTAAAGTAGAACATGCACTGGTGCATTATATTTGTCTACAGGAGTCATCACACACACAATAATTTGTAATGAGGCCAATTTAGTACAAAGACTCCCACAAATACCTATATACGAAATCATAAGTACCAATACCGCCTGAGAAGATGCTGTGGTATTTAATTGAGTTCAATTGAGTGATCTCCTTCTACGAGCATTTCGCATTCTACAATTGGTTTTAATTGGAGAAATAACCAGCTGTAGATAAATACGTTTGCAATTATCTTCAGTGACTGTAGAGATAAATATGTTTGGGTTCTTCCATTATTCAATCGCTACATTTTTATATTACTACGCCTTAGTATAGTGCTTCCAATTTTTTTTTATTATCATCGTTTTCGGAAGCCCCGTGAGAGTCAAAAAAACGAAAATACATACAACAGACAATTTAACATCTCATCAAGTTCAGCAATGAGGCTCACCACCCATTCTTAATGTTGTCTTTTTAGGTGAGGCTTCCTTTTATAAGGTAATGCAAACCCCCACGCCTGTCGCTGGTTATCTAACATTGTGGAATATGCCGTGATGGTATGCATTTATGTACATTTTTTTATTAGAAATAACCAAAATACATTATACAATAAGAAATATAAACGATAACAATATTAAAATCAGAAAAATATAATTTTAAATAATAAATTAGTACCTATATACATTTTTTATTTGGTACAAACCACTTCTCTCACATAAATACTATATTGTTTATCAATATTTTTTCTTGTGTTCGGTAAAGTTAGTTTTTCATTTATTTTTTTGTAACTGTAACTGTAAGCATTTAAAAAATACTTCTAACAAATATTTCAGATTTTGAGTCTTATGATAATCAAATTTTCTTGGAAATACATCCAAATCCGACTGAATCCTTTTCACTACGCCTGTCGTTTACATGTGAATTGGCAATGTGTATAGCACAAACGGAAGAGACAAGAGACAACCACGTAGCAATTATCCGCCAGAGGGGTTTCCATCATCAAAAGTCTGTGTGAATGGAAGACGTAATTTCTTATAGTCTTCTGTAGTAAATTTTAATAAATCACTCTTAATACTGACTAATGTGTTAGAATAGCAATATTCCACAGTTTTAAGGCCTCCCATCTCCGAAAACAACCACTTCTCAGGGTCCATATTATCAAATCGTTGTTACCTGCTTTGGTAAACTTTTACAGAAAAAAAATAGTCTTTATACTATGACTTAAGTCTGGCAGTCGCTGGCTCTAGCTATAATACGTTTCTGGACATGGTGTACATTCGTCATTTCTCCTGCATTCATCCAGGGGGGCAAGTCTGGTTGACCGTCGAAATGAAAACCCTCCTTGTTTACCAATATCATGGATATAATTATTATATGGAGTTCTACAATATCTTTAGATGTCATAGAACTCCATACGATAATGATATCCATGATATAGGTATTCACTGGGGTTTTGATTTCGCCGGTCGAACCAGACTTGCCCCCCAGGTTCTATGGAAGATTTTCCATCCACAATATCTTATTCCATTTCTTTGTGTAAATATTTCAAATGCTACAAGACCGTAGGCAATGAATTGGGTAAAATATTTAAATTTAATGTTTCTAAAAATGTCACGTTGCCTTCTAACTGTCACCAAGATATTTAAATCATTTTTCTCTATTAAAAACTCTTGATGTGCGTCAGTATAGTACAATATTATATTTCTATGTGGTCCTAGTTTTGACGTAGAGATACGATGACAATTTTTTTTTCTTACGCCTGGAATAAATCCTCCATACGATGTGTATATCCCGAATACTTTGCAGAAAATACTATAAAAATGTGGTTATATCATATTTTCATTTTATTTAGCTTTAAAAAATATATTCGGTGCAGGGTTTGTCGACAGCACTTTTCCTCAACACCTGGTGGACATCACAAGGTCCGGTGGACTCCACAAGGTGCGGTATAATATTGTATACTCTTAATCCGTAGATAATATATACCTACTCTTTGGTGCGGGCTTCCAGTCCGTTACCAGCAGGTCCAAAGAATGTGCCGCGATTATGAAATGAAATATTAATTTGTAAAATTGGTAGATAGACAAACTTATAATGGTAATTATTGCTGAAAAGTCAAATTAAAACTAAACACAAAAAAAAACACCAATAGCTGCCGCTGAAATTATATAAGTGATATAACGTACAAAATTTATAACATCCAAGTCTCTGAGTGAAAACAATGAAATGAAACATTCAGGGCAAAAACAACTTATAATAAATAAATCTTACTTAACACTGCTCTCGTAACGAGGCTGTAAACAGACTCTATATCAGCGGTCGGGGAACTTTTTTAACCATTACCCCAAAATATTTTTGCGTAAGTCGATATTACCCCTTTCCCCCATTTTGAAAAGAAGACAATCAATGTATATTTAAATAAACATTATTTATTGAATTAATTTACACGGAAAATAAAAAAAAGTTATTTTTATTGACAAATATTTTTTCAACATCTCAATAGAGACGAAGTTGGGATGTTGTAGAAGAACCAGGAACTCGAGACACCTACAGGGTGTTTGATGCAATTACTTCAAAATTGGGACTTTTTGATATAAGTAGCACCTGAATTGATTAAGTTTGTAAAAATATTAACACGTTTATGAAATAGCAAACTAGAAAAATTTCCTTATTACCCCAAAAAAAAACATTTTTACCCCATTTGGGTTAATTTACCCCGGTTCCCCTACCGCTGCTCTATATCCTTTACACACGAGTGCTTGCACTCTGGTAAAGGATGCCTCTTTTTCTATATAGTTTGATTGTTTTATATTTTGCATATGTATTGTAAATTTAATTAAAATAAAAATATCACTTAATTACTTCTTTTTAATTAAAAGAAATTATAATCACCCCCGTAATTATCAGAAAACATCAGAGGCGCGACCCTGCGCTAGCGAAACAGAAAGTGAGGGGGGGGTTAATTATTGCACAAATCGGCAACTACCCCCCACAAGAGCCATTCACTACAGACCAGATGGTGTGAGGCATAGGAGGATACCCAAGCTGAGATGGATGGAGTCCATCCGGGGGGACCTGGGGGCCAAGTCTAGTTCGACCGGCGAAATCAAAATCCCAGTGATTACCCATATCATGGATATAATTATAGTATGGAGTTCTGTGACATCTAAAGATATTGTAGAACTCCATATAATAATTATATCCATGATATGGGTAAAGTAAAATATTGGAATTTGGATTTATTTGCTATGTACATATTAATAATCTATGGCAATATTTCAAGTACAATATAGTTTACGTTGAACTTCTTGCGCCTTTTCACCGCGGAGAGAGGCGGTTTGTACATACATTAGGAAAGTCGCAGTCACCTACCCCACTCCATAGGGAACATTATAGAACTAAGTGTTCTGTTCATCCCCGGAGCGGCTGCTCGTCGGACAAAACAAGAACTACCACCATGCATATTTCATACCACTGCCACTAAGAGTCCAACCACACTCGTGAAGGCCCGTGAATCATAGCAGGGGTTACCCTCCCAGCAGCTCCACGAACAACAGACTGCCACAGGGAGCCTTCGCCACGCCCGTAGTACTTTCAGTTCTTTGATCTCCACACCAGGCGCAGCGTTAGCTGCACCTGTCTCGTCATCAACTCGGGTACCGCCGAGTGGGTCGTGCCGACCAATCATCACGGGGGGCTCCTCCACCCCTTAGTACTCATGTTGGCGAATTTCAGGTACACCACCGGACAGTACTTTCAGTGCTTCGATTTCCATCGCCCGATGATGCAGACTTACTCATCGCCACGTTTGATGAGTCACCGCCGAGCGAGGCATTAAGGCGTCTGCCCTGCTCTTCCATAGCTAAGAATTGAAGAGGGTACTGACCTGTTACCCAGAATCCTAGGGTGGGGCTGCAGCCACCCTCAACTTTACTGGCTAGGCCCCTATGGCCGCAACCTAGCCCCTACATACAATACCAACCAAGCAAAAAGACACAAATTTGTGTTCTGCGCACCTACGTGACTGGCTCAAGTTGTTTTCCGATGGGAATATCTACCGCCTTGACAGTAATGTTTCCGTGAATAAATTATAAGTTTATCGTCAAAAAAAAATTCTTGCATAAACATTCTGATGTGCCTCCGCGCTTGAAGAGCTGCAGATGGAGGGCACTCAGTGGTACGGGACGTTAGGCGCCCTATTAATCTGTCAGACAAGCTTCGGTCCGGGATCGAGAGAAACCTAGATCACTCACTCAAGGACGTGGTCTTCTCTTCTTGGACCATCTGCTGATGGGAGCGTTCAGCAGACCACCCAAATCGTAAGCCTATGGGAATCGATGGTCCACGGGGCGATTATTGCGGTGGCAGCCAGGTAAATGGAAGTGAAATAGAATATCTGAGCAGTATTTGAAGCGTTGGAGAGGGGGTCACAGGCAGAAGTTGGCTTCCCTCGCCACATGGAACAGTAAGCTCTGTTCCGGCGCTACTGCACCCTTGTCCCCAAATCATCAAAGCGTAACGAGTGTTTATAAGAAATAAAAGAAATGCGAGTCAACTTATTGAAATTTAGAATGTACGCTACGCCTTGTGATTGGAGGACCCTGTCCTAAGTGAGCCACCCTCTGCAAAGGCCTCCACAGTTACTATATTGGCTATTATGGATACAAAAATAAAAATAGTCAACAACAAAATGAGGATTGGAGACCTGATTTGCCCCGTGTCGAGATGTGGGACCAAGTTCTACTGGTAGATTGGGGACTGGCTACTTTTACTTCGTATATCAGTCCGAAGGTTTTGTATTTTCCCTGATTCAGTCCTAGTTTAGTAGTTGTTTTTTTTACTCTCCACCTTTGGCAGCTGGGCCAAGAACCCTTTTCTTTCTCCTTTTCAAATTTTAAATTTTTCGAACTCGTGTGCGCGGTAAAAAACCGGCATTGCCACACTGTTAAAAATCAAACCCCTACAAAAAATAATCACAGAGAATTAAAAACGATCCGGGTAAGTACCCGCGAAAAAAATAAACCACGGCCTACTCGAATAGAAGGACCATGGATATCTCTCGCAGATCTGCGGCCGGGGCGGGCCGGTATCAATTCCTATACATTCTCTTGGATGTGGCTTCCCTGAACGAAATATTACATCACTAGGATAAAAATTTCATAATTTTATTAACAGATGATTATGGTATTAGCAAGGCGTCAATGTCGAGAACTCCGTATTATTAGTACATTTTATATTTCTATGAACATGAGCTTGATATTTCCATAAGTATTATGATCGATATATTTCCATGCATTATGATATCAAAGAAATCCAATAACCATTATTTTACTTTGGCCTAATGTATTTCCTATATTAATTCTAGGAACGGATTATAGCGGCCCCCCAGGCCTTGTTCATATATTTAAACATTATCTTTTATGTTGAAAATAAATTTAAAATGTAAAATGTAATTAACAGATTCTTGGAACCTTGGTTTTCACTCGGCGATGCAGTTAGACCCCCCCCCCTCCTACTTCATGTTCCACGGGCGCTGGGTCGCCCTGCTGTGTCCAGTCAGTTGTCATTCGGTAGGAGTCAGTGGTAGTCGGTCAGTGTTCAGTGAGTGGTTGTGTGTCGAGTCCCGTCTGAGAGTTCAGCCATGACATATACGTAGTCTAACGCTAGTCGAACCGAATTCAGTATATTGTCCGCGAACGGGATAGAACCATTAAAATTTGATTGGCTGGGCTATCGGACGGCCTCAGCATTTAATTGTATAAAGTAGTGATTAAGTTCTTTTCAGGTTCTCTACCTATCATCGAGGGGTGATTATAAGTAATAATAAAAAAAAATCTTTCAGATACCGTTATCAACGAGGGGTGATTAAATAAGGTAGTTTTTAAGTTATAAAAAAAGTAATTAAGTGTTAAAGTGTAAGTGTTTCATTGCAGTCCTGGTTGGAGAGCAGTTTGGTAAGATCTTTCCAATTTATAATTATTTTTGTCATTGCCTGTATGTTATGTATTTTTCTTTTCAGACACATGAGAGCCGATAATGTTTGTTTTAATAGAAGTATTCTATTCAGCATTTTTTATTTATATATCAATTTCGCGTCCCAACGTGGGATAAATATTTTTTCAGCCTCTTCGGTTATCAATTTCGCGTCCCAACGTGGGACCAATATATTTCTGCCCAGCTTCTTCAGATATCAAGCTGGGGGGTCGAAAGACCCTGCTTCGGTTCATGCGTAATTTTTCGATACTTCGGGTGAGGAAAGTTAATAAAAAAACGAAGAATACGAGTATCCAAATTAAAGAACTTCTCCCAATTTAATATATTTTTGTACTCTGGCAATTCAAAAATTAAATTTGACAATGGTCTTCGCGGCGTCGAGTGTGTTTCTGATGTAAACATGCAGTTTTTTCAAAGTATTATTAAATATATTTTATTTTAAAATTTAAAATGAATGCTACTAGTCTTTATGTTTCAACCTGTAAGGTTATTTTACAAGCCGACGGTTCAGATCACTCATCGTGGCAAGATCTGTATCGCTTGGTGCCGTATTTACGACAGTCAATGTCATGTACAGTCTGCAATAATTTATTAAAAGAACCCTTTACGCCGACGGATACCTCTTGTCAACACCACGTCTGTAGAAAATGTAAAGGTGGTCGGAAAAAATTAAAACCCTCGTGTAGTTGGTGTAAAGACTATCATAAATATGTTGAGAATTGTCAACTTCGGATACTTTTGCAGTGTTATAAACAACTGTGTGAATATATTAAAACAACTGATATTTATAAAAATTTAATAGACCAATCAGAATCCTCGTCTAGTGTTAATAGAGTGACAACGGCTTGCACAAGTTTGATAGATCTAATTCAAGAAGGTGCAGGATTCACGGATGACTACAAAAGTACAGCTGGATTATCCAAGTCGGCCTACAGCATCTTGCCTTGTGTTTATACCAATTCATCGACACAGACACAATGTGGTGTAGCCCCAACTACTACAGCAGAACCTCAAACAACATCATCGCGGGAGTCTCCTCCTTCCCGAGGTCTATCTAATGGCTCGTCTCTCTATTCTGTTATGTATCCAGGGACAGGAAACAAAATTACTATAAAAAGAAAAGCAGTAGAAGACTTTGATCGGAAAGATGATTCATTATCAAACGATGCTGTATCCAGTGAAGTATCTGTATGTAACCATTTTTTGTTTTATACGACTATTAAATTCTTTCTTTATATTGATTGGTTACTATAAGTTGGCGCACACACAGTTCTCTCACAAAATGCTTTTTTAATATACGGGGTGTTGAAAAATATAAAAATGTTTTATTTATTTCTAATGAAATTTATAAATTTAGTTTTTATCTAATAATATTGAAAATTTATTTATTTATTCAAATTAAATGGTCCAGTGGAATTTTCACTAAAAGTTGTACAAAGTTTAATAATCATCAACAAATATTATGAAACATAAAAGTTGGTTGAAAAAAGAAAAAGTATATATTTATTTATTTAATATTGCTTCTCGGGCAACTAACAGGTACTATGTCAAGATAGGTACATACAATAGTAATAATAATAGGTGAAAAGAAATATTCGCATTCTATAAAATTTTGATTTACCTAATTTTTTATTTAATAATTTATAGTAAATAATTTTTATGTTATTACCTACTTCAATAAATATACTTAGTAGGTAATTACTTTTGATACAGGTGTTATTAACAGTGGGAAATTCTGGAAAAAATCAATATGAAAAGAGAGATAAGTAATTGGTGTTTTTTTATGATGAAAAATGAATATATTCTTGTTGAACAAGCATATATTATACATCTTCCTACATTCCCTAAATTAAGCATAAATGCTTGTGATATAGGTGAACGAAATCATTTGAGGCAGGATTCGAAATCGTGACCACTAGATTACTAGCCCAGCGCGCTAACCGCTCTGCCATCGACCCATCTATTATATTAATGATGAAAGAGTGGAAGACAAAACAAACAATACTTACTACCTATTTATAATATTCTATACGGTTACATATTATGATATTCTATGCAGAAATTGTCTGGTTAAACCTACACATTATTACAATTTTTCAAGATGTTAATTACCTAATTATGGGTATAAATAATAATAATAATAATCAATATATAATAAAAATAGCAGTTGAAAGTTTTACGCTTCCAAGAGAAGAAGGAGGCAGAGGCTTCATTGATATTAAAAATCAACACCACAAACAAATCGACAATCTCTGCAATTTCTTCTATAAAAAAAACAAGATAGTGACATTCATAAAGAAATAATTAAAATTGATTTGATTACCAGTGGTAACACAGTTTTTTTAACACAATCAGGATCTGTGTGATGATAAATATCACAAGTCTTCAAAATATGGCAACTCATTATTGGGTGCGTGTTGAATCAATATTTGACATAGTACCTGTTGGTTTCCCGAGAAGTAATATATTAACACATAGAAAACAAAGAAAAAAACATACATTGGAAGCAAAAATAAACGGTAAAACCCTGAAAACAGAAAAAAAACATGGAGTATCTAGGACTAATCATAGACAGGAAACTGAATTGGAAGAACCACATAAACAAATTAATAAATAAAGCATCAATGTACTCGGCATTAATGTACAAAATAAATAATGAGGCACCAAAAAAACTTAAAGTACTTATATATAACGCATATATCAAAAGCAAACTATCATACCTAATACCTTTCTGGGCAAATGGCGATAAGGCAGGAATTCAAAAGCTACAAAGAAAGCAAAACAGAATAATAAAAATGACCTATGGTCTAAACGCATATACACCATCGAAATTCCTATAATTAGATTTAACTTTTTGATCGTCAGTTCTTGATGGAATTCCATTTAAATTAATTTATATTTTAAATAAATAAAAATAAAAACACTTGTTTAAAATTAATTCCACTATTTATTTGAGGACTACAACCTACGACCGGTTTCGTGCTAAGCACATTTTCAAGTAGTAAATATACATAAGTTTAACAGAGTATTTATACAAAGACAAGTTGGATTTTTTCATGGATAGGAAACAAGTGAATCTGGAGCTAGGTTATAATTAAAAACAATAAGTTAATGTATGTATATTTACTACTTGAAAATGTGCTTAGCACGAAACCGGTCATAGGTTGTAGTCCTCAAATAAATAGTGGAATTAATTTTAAACAAGTGTTTTTATTTTTATTTATTTAAAATATAAATTAATTGAAATTCCTATATACAAAAGAAACTAAACAATTAAACATACAAAAGATGGCACAATATGAAACATTAAAATTAATACATAAAATAAAAATGGGAAAAATAGAAGACCCTGAACTAAGACTTATGCAAAGAATACAATTCCATAACTATAACACACGTACAAAAAATTACTTTGAAACTGAAAAAGCTACAAAAAAGATTGGATACGAAAGAATAATGTGCAAAGGACTATGCGACTACAGAAAAATTGAAAACCATGAACGAAAAGGCATTCCATCGGGAGTTGAAAACAAGACTGTACTAAGAACTGAACTAAAGTGTTGTTGCTACAACTAATGTGTAAACTAAATATTATTGTCATGAGCCAAGTGGCTCCTATAATAATTATTTTCAATAAAAAAAAAACAAAAATATTAATATTGTTATTTTTTAATTTTATATGAATATAAACAAGAATGGCATGCAACAACATATTTTTTTCTTATGTATTTATAGTGTCTATTTTAGCAAAATACAAAGAAAATTTGTATATTTTTAGACAGTCAATTTTTATTTTTGCAAAATATTTAGGCCTACTTACTTATTTTATATTTTTTAAACTGTATCGTTTTTTTAATAGGCTGGGTAAAATTTAAGTTCATGGATTACTTTTTACATACTGCGATGGTTTGGCAACACGGAAAGTATAAATTAATGAAAAACAACTGACAAGAAAATGCTTGCAGCTGATAGTGAAGAATTGAAAGGAAGGACTAATCTAGAGACATTGGCAAGACCATTTTAAAAGTATTTGGAAAAATGTAAATATAAGATGTTTACATTACGACGAGCATGTATGAACGCGAGTGAAGCAAAGAATATTTGCAAACACAAGGAATGTGTGACGCTTAGCTATTTCTTCCTTACCTTTAAAAGGAAATGGTGTGATTGTATGTACATAGATTATATCAATGTTTTTTTATACAATTGCAATTAAATGGAAATTAAATTTGTGATATTATGACTTACGATTCTTATGTTTTTAATTATTTTTTTGTTAACATCCACATTTATATATAATTGACTGGTTGCAGAATAACTATTTATTACATGTGGCGTTTTCAGCAAAAATACATTTTTGATGCAAAAAGGTCTGCCAGAGTATACTTTACGCTGTACATAAATATTATAAGAAAGATGTGTATTCACAATATTTTTTTATTATATTTCTTATTTGTGCACAAGTATTTTAGGTGAAAAAAAGCATTTAATTTTTACGACACAAATCCAGTAAATTCATATTTTCTTCAAATATCAAAACGTTTCTTTATATCTTTAATGCTGAGTTAAGAATTAATCATATTTTTATACTTGATGTATAAGTTTTATAGCAATAATTGTAAAAAAATATTTAAGTAGTAATGAAAATTTTAAATGGCACCTGAATCCTTAACAATTTAGTAAAATGCAATTAATAGATCTACTTCCAGTCAATGATTTATTTTTAGTAAATCAATAACATGGTCAAAATCATATTGTTAATTTTCTTTTCTTTTTCTTCTTTGTCACCACTCCTTCGTCCAGTAATGGACATAGGCTTCCCCCTGAGACCTCCACAGCTCGCTATCCTGAGCAGACCGCACTTATCTAATATCATCAGACCACCTTGTTTAAGACTTTCCAACACTTCTTTTGTCCGTTCTAGGTTGACATTCCAGCACTTTCTAAGTCCATCTGAAGTCTGTGGTTCGGGCGACATGCCCTGCCCAGCTCCACTTCTGGTTGGCAACCTTTTGGATATCGTCTGTTATTTTGGTTTTCTCACTTATACACAAGTTAATTTTTCAATCTCTTAACGAAATACCCAGCATTCTCCTTTCCGTGGCTCTTTGTGTTTCTGCTAAATTATGTAGCATTTTGTTTGTAAACACAAGTTTAACAACCATGTATCGGTACTGGGAGAACGCAATCGTCAAAGACTTTCTTTTTAAGATAATTAACATACTTCGAAGACTTGAAGAAGTAAGAGAGTTTACCAAAGGCGGTCCATGCTAGACCTCTTCTTTCTTTTTTTGGTAGTAAAAAATATAAATTGATGCCTGTTAATTACAGACAACACAATCCAGTTTCAAGAAACCCGCATACAGATCCCGGAGTTCGGCCAATAAAAGAAAAGGCTGTAGATGTGGAAATGCCACAGCAACCCCAGGAAAGCTGACTTGCTGCGGACAGAGATGTCCGTGCTATGTTGACAGTAAAGCTTGTAGCGAATGTAAATGTAAAGGATGTCGAAATCCTCACAGAGCAGATGGCTTAAAGGTATAATTATTTTCCACTATTTTCTCAGCATTTCACAAATTCCGTTTTGTCTAAATCATAAATAATTATTGTTGCATTTTTCCTTAAGTTAACTATTAATATTTATAACTTTAGGTCCGACCGCACATACCTGAACTAGACAATATTCTGTCAGTGAAGCAAGAGAATTCACCTTCGGGTTCCATGGAGAGCTTGGATGCTGACTCATTAGAAATAGGATCTATGGAACAAACATTATCTTTTGATGCTGAAATCAAACCAAATGTTAATGGTTGGTTCTTTTGTTTTTATCACATTTATGACTTTATTTTAAGTACATAAGCAGTTATTTCAAAATAGTAATATATTTTTCACATTTATAAGATAATATAAATTGTAAATAATATTACATTCTAAACCTTTGATTTAATCATATTGTTTCATATTTTTATATTTACTCTTTTCAAGATCTATTTTGAGTTCTTTAATGTTCTATTTATATGTACATACATTTATAAATCTCCCCCTTTTCATTGGGATGTATTGAAATACCCTATTTTTAATTCATTGTTCATCCACATTAGTTTTATTTTTTTATTCATTCTTTATTTTATTTCAATAAACACAATTTTAAACAAAACACACTCCATAGAGTTGAAAACTCATGTTCAAGAGATCTACTCCATACTTCATAACATATTATATATATTATACTATATTAAAAATATACACACTAAAAAAATACAACTTACAAGGATCACGTTTTACCAAAAATATGATATCAAAAGCTTTTTAAAATTCATTATTTCTATTTTCCTCTTGATTTTAGTTTATACAAGTCAATTACAAGAAGTGTCAGCGTCTCTCCCAGCAGCCATTATGATGGATGAAGATGATGGATCTCCAACTTCGCCTCTCTCAGAACGTGATTCCCTTTCCCCCAGTCAAGATGTATCTGATATTTCTCCTCAACATTCACTTCTCTCCCCACACTTCAATTCATTTGGTGTATACCAAGATTCACCAGATTGTATGTCTCAAACGGAAAATGCCAGCGATATTGAAATAGATGTATGACATTCGGTTAGAGTCGAATTCGACTATTTATAGGATTAAATTTTGTTTTTTAAATATTATATTATTATATCTATGTATTCAGTAATCTTTTCATTACCCAGAATATTATTTGAAAGTTGATTCATTGAGAAAAGAATAAAATATTTGTAGAATGCGTTTAATTTAAAAGTGCACTTCGTGTTTAAGTTAATATGATTGGTTTTAGTGTTGTCGTACCTTAAAACAGGATATTCCCTAGTACAGGTCAAATCTCAGTATAACGAAGTTAACGGGACCACAGAAAATTTTTCATTATACTGAAAATTCGCTATAATGAATGCTAGTTTTTTTATTTTGTTCTTGTCCATTTTTACATAGTAAAAAATATTTTAGAAAAGTAAGTTTTAGAAACACCGAAACCCCAAAGATGAGTAACGATACATACTGATAAAAACAAGCACTTGTAAACTATGTATATGTTACCTACCCAATATCTTATAGATACGTACTGCACAAACAAGTGTCAAAAACAGACTGAGTTTGCATAAAATTGAAACATTCTAGAAAAAAAATCGTTATTCTGAAATCTACTTCACTACAGTGAATTTTGGTTCAGTACAGTACATTTTGTATGAAGGTTTATCGGGGACAAATTACATATACGTTATACTGAAAAAAAATTTACTACGGTATTTGTTACTAAGAGATTTGACCTGTATTAGGAATTTTTTTTCTTACGCAATATTTTTAAGAGTTATTTCTGATAAAACTGCACAAATCGTTAAAAAAAATAAGCTTGTTATTATAGAAGATATGTATCATTCTGTCGTATTAAACACAGATTGTTTTCGTATTAAATAAGCTTGTTATTATAGAAGATATGTATCATTCTGTCGTATTAAACACAGATTGTTTTCGTTTCAAATTTCTTATTATTAAGTTTTATATATGAAATTAATGGAATTCAATTTGGAGATATAGTAACATTATTCAGTTTATTTAACTGACGGACAGTCGTACCAACATTATTGTGAAGTGCACTTTTATGTGAAACATACATTAGATATTATTTGAACCACCGATATTATATAGCGTTGGGAGCATATCTTTTTTAAAGTATTTGTACTATGTTTTCAAGAAAATCAACTCAAAAGAACAAGTGCCAATTCACCGAGGTTCCTCAATGCAAAAATCAAATTTTTGATGAAATCAGGGCAAAATTTAATTTCACCAAACAATCTTAGTTATTACCTTCGCTTGGTGACAGTGTATCAATATGTTGTAAAACTAATCATTGACACATTTGACAAAGATATTTAAGAACTATTCTGGCTCACAATTTTAGGTTTGTTTTATATTTCATTAACACTTTAGGCCATTTCCTTTAAATTATATCCATAACTTTATCAATATTCAACTAAGCTCAACTCAATGATCTGTATGGTGATGTACCTTGGTGAAAACGGCCATAAGACAATAAATTGAATAAATTATGGTATTATTGTTCGATAAAAGGACATTTATCTTATTTTAACTATAGAATCATGAAAAAAATTATATATAACTTGACGTTCTATTAAGTTAACTTTGCAAATGCGACTCCAGATGAAACAGAACAGATGATGTTAATGAAACAGAACGTAAAATTATATATAATTTTTTTCCTAATTCTAAAGTCTGGAGTTCTGTCATAAAGTGACAGTTTTAAACGTTGAAAAATCATTTTAAATGTATCAAAACTATTCTAGGATTTTTTTAAGTAAATATCGCATTGAAACGTCTTATTTTGTCTAAATGACGTAAAAAGTCAAAAATAATATTAAATTAGGGAAACTCAGCAATTTTAATAAAAATAATATTAAATTAGGGAAACTCAGCAATTTTAATAAAAATAATATTACATTTGGCACTCGTATTTCTCAAAGATCTGTATTAATAATTCATTGAGTCTAATAATATGATAAGCCGAAATCCGGCACTTGTAATGGAAAATTTACTGAACACAAACTTTTATTTTTGACAACAAAAAACTGAGCTGTGAAGTGTAGTATAATTTTATTATAGCTTTTTTTATAACGAAAATATTGCAATAAAACATTACATGTATATATTTAAGCTCATAATGTTATTTTATAATTATTGTAGGAATTCTATAAATTTGATAATAAATACTTCGAAAAGTTTATATGAAAAACTATCTTCTGCATTCTGTATTAGTGTTCTGTTAAGTTATAAGTAAGTGATATCTATGTATTATGTTTAACTTTTATTTGTGTTTTTAAGGCCCTACTATACCCTGGATATACGGATATACGCAAAAATGCACACTACATTAGCTTCTAATGTATGAAACACGAGAAAATATTGTATATCACCTGATATGTGATATACAACATTTTATCGTGCGAAAATGGTAAAATTTAGAGGTTTTTTTTAAATAGCAAGAAGAGTCATTGAAATTTTATAATAATAAAAAATTCAGCCGGTAGATTTTCATATTCTCTATCGAATAAAGTAAAAATATACTTCATAGGCCTTGTAGTTTTTTAGTTACTTACAGTAAAAAAATAAAAAAGGGTTTTACTAAAACTAATTTTACAAGAAAAGTATTAAACAAATTCAAAATTCAAAAAAATCATGCAATAGATTAAAGATGTACATACAAACTGTTCCTTATTTCAAAGACGTATCTTTTGAGGGTATTAGGGAAATTATTTTCAAAATATAATGTATAGCCTACTATAGCCTCTTAAGGTTACCACATAGTTGTTATTGATTGAGTACCTATTGACACTATTATATTTCTGTATATAATGTAGACAATATTCAAATTTAAACTTTCTCGTGATTCACAATTTATTAAGAAAATTGTAATTACATCTTAGGAAATCTATAGATTTCTAAAAATAGAGTACCTATCACTTTAGAACAAAAAATTCTGTCTATATAAAGACATTATTGCAATTTTTTTTATGGATTTGTTACATTTGTTTTACAAAAAAAAATGCATTTCATACTTTTACAATTAAATGTATGTGTATATTAGATGTATTAAACAAAACCAATAGTACAAATTGATGTTACATTTTCTAAAAGTGTAGTTTTTCAAATAATTGATGTGTGTTTGTATGTACTTATATAGGTACCTATTTAATTTATTTGTGTTCAATGTTTAATGGAGTATTTTGACATTAACTATGTTAAGTATATTCATAATATAAAATTTGATGCACAATGTTTCAAAATATTTTTTTACGGTAAAAAATGTAGATGGATCTTATATCTAATATAAAATTTTTCATAAAAATATAATGAATTAATTTTGTTTTTTACATTTTAATGAATATTTTTATTTTTTGTTTTTCATTACCGTTTTATCAATTGTATTTATATATTTTTATCAGTGCCACTATTTTTACGACCGGAATTGGCGGGAAAAGCGTTTTCCCGCCAAAAAGTGTCTATTTACACGACAAATTTTCTGACGTCGTCTATGTTTTAGGTCATTTATAACCATAGAAAGCGCAGATAAATCAAAATACAAAAATATTTACCTTTGTCATTTTTTCATAAAAATGCATCATGGAAACCAACTTGAAGAAAAAATAAATAATATTGGCATCTTATTACATTTACTTAATTTTATAAATCATTTTTTCATTGAGATCTACAATTATAACAAAGTATAAACAAAGGTAAATATTTTTATAACTTGATTTATCTGCTTTTTCTGTGGTTATTTTTGGTTTTCGTCTATGGTTGAGTCGTGTAAATAGTCATAGCCTATTTTTATTGCAAAGATTATATTTAAAGTGTTGCGATTTTTGATCTATGTATCTCAAAAGTTCTAATATCCAAGACATTTTTGGTACTTGTCAATTTTAGAGGCCCACCGTACTGCTACCAAGTACAAATAATTGCACAATTGCACTTGCATGCAAATGTAGGTATACCAACATAGCGGTATTTTACATTTGCTAAAAAAATTAATAGTGAATTTATAAACATGTTTAATCTCAATTTATAATCCTTTGGAAGTAGAAAAAATATAATACCTAGAACCTAAAAATAAGTGTAATGTGTACCTATAGTACTACTGACTGTTATTCCGTGAGATACCTATGATTGTATGCCTAAATTGTAACATAATAAAAAATCCTATGTATATTATATTCAACAATGGTAAAATTTGACAAGACATGTTGTTCTTTTTATTAAATGTATTTTCTATGATTTTATATTTAGTGGCAGGCTAGATGGGTGGTGGCAGAGTGGTGAACGCGCTGGGTTACAAACCAGTGGTAGCGAGTTCGAATCCTGCCATGACCAATTTCATTCACCTGTAGCACAAGCATTAGTGCTTAGTTTAGGGAATGTATGAAATGAATGTGTACTTGTTATTTTTTTTTAAAAAGTATGGATAAAACAAATTATATACTTAACAATGTTTTATTATTATTATTATTATTATTATTAAATGTTATCAGACAGGCAGCTATGCTGATATGTCTGATCTCACAACAGTTTTCACTTGTTCAGTCTGTCAAGTCTATTTTTGAACACATTAACACTTTGTGCAACAACAAGTTCCGGTGGCAAACTGTTCCACGCATCCACAACTCTATTGGTCAAGAAATGCTTCCAGGGGTTCTGCCTGAAACTGTGTTTATCTAGCTTCAAACTATGACCTCTTAAATTAGTATTTTGGTTGAGGCAGAACATCAGCTTCAATTCAGGGCAGTCATAGTGTTCGTTTAGTATTTTGTAGGTTTCTATGAGATCCCCTCTCTTTCTCCGTTCCTCAAGAGTAGTGAGGCCCAACACATTCAGACGTTCTTCATATGTTAAGCATCTGAGGCCATTTCCCAGTTTGGTAAACCTTCTCTGCACCCTTTCCAGCATGCTTATATCTTTCTCAAAGTAAGGATTCCAAACTTGGTAACCATATTCCAAAACTGGTCTCACATAAGTTTTATATATTGTAATTAACAAATCATGTGGCAAGTGGCTGAAGGTTTTTCTAATTAAGTATGTTAAGCTATTGGCCTTTTTTACAATTGATATCAAATGCTTCTCCCATTTCAGATCGCAAGAGATAGTGATGCCTAAGTCTTTTTGTTCATTTACCGACTTTGAATATGTTCCATCAAGACTGTATGTGATCCTCGGGTTTTTGGTGCCGATGTGTAAAACATTGCACTTATCTTTGTTCAGCTTGAGCATCCATTTCTGTGTCCAAGTAAATATGCTATTTAGATCCTCTTGCAGTTTTACATGATCTCTTAGTGGATTGCCAAACAACTTTGTGTCGTCTGCAAATAGTTTTACAGGAGAATTAAGAGTCAGCGGCAAGTCTAGAATATACAATATGAAGAGGATGGGTCCGAGAACCGATCCTTGCGGGACAGAACTCAATACTGGCTTAGTGTCCGATAGGTCATTCCCAACTCTCACCTGAAAACATCTGTCGGTGAGAAAACTTTCGATCCATTTGTATAGTTTGCCTCGAATTCCCAGATGTTCTAATTTGAGAAGCAATCGTCTTATTGGGACAGTATCAAATGCTTTTTGGAAATCTAAATATATAACATCTATGGGTATTTGGTTGTCGAATTTGGAAGACCAGTAGTTCAAACAGAGTAGCAGATTGGTCACAACTGACTTCCCAGGCACAAATCCATGCTGCTCTGGCCCGACAATACCATTACTAAGTAAGAAGTTACGCAGCTGCTTCACAATAATTTTTTCCATGCACTTACACAATATACAAGTTAAACTTATGGGTCGGTAGTTTCCTGCATTAACTCTGTTTCCTTTTTTATAAATAGGAGTAATTAGGGCTTTTTTCCAGTCTTTAGGCAGACATCCTTTATCGAAGGAATCCCTCATCATCTGTGTTACGAGTGGACACAGAGAAGTTGCACACCTTTTCAGGACAACAGCCGGTATATTATCAGGACCCATAGCTGAGTCCGCATTTAGATTTAGAATGGTGTTTTTTACCTCTTCCTCTGAGAAGTGAATGTCACACAAGGAATTTCCCACTCTAGGTATCTCATCTATATGTGGTAATGGACCATCCGGTTCTCTAGTAAAGGCTTTCTTAAACTCGTCTGCAAATATATTGGAGATCATCTTCTGATCGGTGATATTGGTTCCCTTACTGTCCGTGATCATCGGTGGTAAAGACACATTTGAAGAGAGCTGTCTGCCAACATACCCGTAGAAAGCTTTGGTCCCCGTATTAACGATATTTTCCTCAAATATATTTCTATTATTCCTTATGAAGTCTGTCAGTCTATTGTTGTGATGTTTATATGTGTTGTAGTCAGCCAATAACCCAGTCCTCTTATAATTATCCCATAGTTTCCTCTTTTCTTTAATAAGTGTGAGTGTTTCGTGGTTTATCCAGGGTTTTTTAAAGTTGATCTTAGCACCCTTTCTGACAAGAGGAGTATGTTTATCTACAACAAACATGATATTAGACTTAAATAGGTTCCAAGAATCGTTAATACTCTCAGATTTTTGATAATTCAGTCCATGAGTTAAAATTTCCTCGTCAACAGCTTTGTAGTTCGTTAAATTATAGTTTTTTCTAGGTGTATAGTTAGTAGACCGTTTGGAGGTTGTAAGGTAAACCTGCAGAGAAGCAATCAGCGTTAAGTGATCACTCTTACCAATACACGGCTCATAAAGTATCTCATTTATCAAATTTTCTTCATTTGTCAAAATAAGATCCAGAGTGGCAGGTGTCTGATTATTCCTGTGTCGAGTGGGTTGATCCACTAGTTGATGTAGATTTGTATCTGTATACATTTCTATAAATAAACCTGCTGAGGAATGAAACCGGTGTAAGTTATCTAATGGCCATTCTATTTCTGGAAGGTTGAAGTCTCCTAAGATCACCAAAGTCTTTGTGGAATCAGTAAATGATCTAATATTATTGTATAGCGCATTGTCATCATTGATGTTTGATGATGGTGGCCTGTACACGCTTCCCACAGTAAAAATGAGATTTGCCAGGGTAATTTCCACCCACAAACATTCAGTAAATCCAAAATTATTTTGCTGTTTTACACATGTTTTGATAGGTATATTGTTGAACTTCTCAGCTATATATACTGCAACTCCACCCCCTCGCTTACTGTCTAGACGGTCACATCTAAATAGGTTATATCCAGTTATATTAATCAGAGTATCAGGAATGTCCTTTCTCAACCATGTTTCAGAGACAACAACCACAAGCGGGTTGTGCCTGTTTAATTCTAAAAGTAACAAATCAAATTTAGCTGTTAGAGATGCCAGGTTCGTATATATCAAAGGTAAAGTGACAAGTTGGTTATTATTAACTAGTTTTTTTAACAACTTAGTTATCCGAGGACAGCCTTTGTGGTATTTTATAGTAATATCTGTCTCTCCCATCTCTATACGCCTTTTCAACTCCTCCCTGAGATTCATCAGGTGCTCTCTTTGTTTAGGTGTCAAGTCACTCTGTATATTCCCAGGTTTTTTATATTTTTTCTTATTTTTGAGAACTTCAATAGCTTTGATTTTGGATGGTAAGACAACTTTTAATGGTCGCGGTTTTTTGCTCTCGTTATTTGGCTTCCCAATGCGGAAAACCAGAATATTTTGAATTGGCACCTCCACAATGCTATTTATTATTTTGCTTGCCTCGCTTTTATCGTGTGCTATTTTCTGACTAGTGTCCTTGTTATCTGTCTCAGGAACATCGTAAATAATTATATTGTTTGCCCTTCTTTCCCTGTCTGCTAGCTCTTCATAGATATTCTCAGAGCTGGACAAGATGGGGCCTGACTTCATTTTGTCGACATCTTGTTGCAGTTCACATATTTTTTTTATTAGTAAAGGTACCTCTGAGAGGCCCTTTTGACATTTCTCACAAAAGAATTTGAGAACTCTTGTCGACAGTTGCATGCATTTTATCTCTGTGGCAGTGAGCCTAGAACACTTGATGCATGTCTCCACCTGGCAGCTGTCACATTTATATTGTGTTTTATGTAAGGGATCAATTTCACACACAAAATCAGACATGTTGTTCATTGTGTTATTTGGTAGTTACACCTTGTTGTACCAGGGGACCACTTGTTTTAATACAAAACACTTCAGTAGTGGTTGGGTTTTGATTTATTTTCTACACACTCAGTAAAACACACTCAAACAATTAATATTTGCACAAAATATTAGCAAAACACTTAAATTAAACACTATAATTTTAATATTTAAAACAGAGAGAAAAATTTTGACATTAAACTTGACAGTTGCAACAATATTAAATTTTAGTAGTGTTTTTTTATAAAACAAGTAGGTTGTGGCCAACGCTAAACTCCCCACTAACAAATCACTCCACTATTCAAGTTTTGTATGGAAAATATTCAGCATTTTTATGAAATGAGTTCGTTTTTTTTTTATTTAAATATTTTATTATGAAAATTTGATAATTCTTCAATGACATTTTATGAAAGTGATGTGCCTTTTTACCAATTTGCAAATAAAAATAACAAACTTTGAGTTTCCTGAGCATGGAGTCACATTAAAATATTTGAGAAGCACTATTCAGATATCCTTCAAAATTCAATAGGGTCTAAGCGAGTATTAGGTATACAATTTTGCAAAATTTGAAAAGAATCGAATGAGTACTTTATTCTATAATCGATAAAGTAGAATAAACACGCCGTATATAGTACACAGACACTTTGTGATGATACTTTCAGAATACAATCTCAGCATGATACTAGTTGATAATCTGTAATAAAAAAATGTTGAGACTATTATTTATGATAGGGTGAGAAAGTAAAATTAAAACAGATTTTGTAAGATGAAAATAAATGCGCTGAGATGATTTGACTACAGAGAAATAATGAGTGTTGAATGTCTGACGTAGAAGATATAAACTGTTTTGGCCATAGAAATAGAAGAGAGCCTAAATTAAGTGAGAATGTTTGTTAAGAAAAAGGAGGTCTGGCATTGAGTTTCTCACTGTCTACCCCAAATAGAAAAATGGTATTGAATGGAAATCAATTTTTTTTTTGACTATACAGAAATTATAAAACTCATTCACTTTTTACTTGTGATTGATTTTATTCATATGTAGTATATGTAAAAACAAAATTAATGTTGTTTTTCGATTATTCCGTATTCAACACATAATATTTTGTATAATTTTAAGATTGATGAGTTATAAGCAACTAAGTGTTTTTAAAACTTTATTCTGAATCAAAATAATTTATTTTATTGCATATACATTTACCTAATTAATGTATCAAAATGATTTTTACGTCATTTCTTCTCAGTCAGGTTATATATTAATCAAACATACATCCATTTAGAAATCTACATTTATTTATTGAATTTCGTTATCGAGAAAATCTGCATATCAGTCGTTGTGGATTGATACATACAACGAAAAATATTTTTATGAAATATAATGCATTCCTAAGGCAGACCAACATACAACCCTTGAATACCTCACCATAGATTCCTGCAGGCCTATTCTGGTTCTTTTATCGCGGCAATATACACAAGTTTATATAATACATGCGTTTCTTATAGTAGATCGTTATTCTGTTTTCCGCGGACACTAACCCTCGTAAACTTCCGCGCATTATGTCGGCAAAACTTCCGTTCGCCGTTCGTACCGCTGTATTCTGGTTGGAGCGAAATACGTATCACATTCGACGGGTGAATTTATTTGCAAAGTTTAATGCGGCATATCGAGGTGGTGTTAAGTTCTGTGTAAAAACAAAAATCGACGCATACACACATTCATTTGTTTCACAGATTAGAGTTATGAATGACAGCTCGTGATACATAACTTTCACTTTATATTCTGTGATACATAAAGATTAGCGGAACTTATCGAAAAATATTACACATGAATGGGAATAAGGGTACTGGACCGTATTTCATGAATATTGCATGTGTAGGGTTTCCCATTTAATATATCTCTGCAAGCAATAAATGTATTCTAAATATAAATTATTTTTATCTGTGCTCTTTTATACATTGATTTCAAATATTAAGGAAAATCCTAAATTTTATATCAAGTAATTTAATTATTGTCAGTTTTTCACTGTCTATGTTGACATGTTTATATTATAAAACTCCATTTTTGGGTTTACACGAATCAAATGTTTTTTTTTAAATTGATGATTTAAATTATTAGTATAATTTATGTACTGTAAGACAATTTTCATTCATTTAGGAGTTCTTTGCACATTTTTCTTAGAAGCATATAATAAATAATGACAACCAATTTTGAATCAGAAAGTGAATAATATATCATAAATTATATTAAATAACTATTTTTATATATATCATCACACCATGCCCTCCACGGTGTAGGCAGAGAGTACTGAAAGCCACATTTTCCTATCTTGACACACCTTCATCACCTCGTCAACATTCATTCATTGTCTCATGTTCATCTGTTGTTCACGTTTCTTACATTTCCGTCTTTCATAATATCGTTCACATGGTCATGCCATCCTTTACTTGGGCGCCCCCAACCATTTATTCCGTCTCTGTCAACTATGTATATTCTTCCCAAGTGGCTAAACCATCTCAAAGTGTTAACAACTTTAATTTTATTAATTATATCTCTCTTCATCTTTCATTGTGTCCTCATTTCGTACCCTATCATAAATCGTTCTATTACAAATTCTGCATCGTTCTATTACAACTGCATTCATTCTGCTTTCGTGCAACTTAGGCCATGTCCAGGGTTCACTTGCACATGTCAGGGATGGAATGAATGAATGAATTGTCTTATGAATTATTGCATCCTTTGATATGTTGCGATACTTTGGCATCCTTTGATATGTTGCGATCATTCTCCATTCACTCTGTTCCCTGCCACAATTCTCCTTTCGATATCCTTATCAGGCCATCCATTCCGTTAAACATGCTTCCATGATAGATATTATCATAGACCTGCTCGAGCTATTCGCTCTATTTTTATTTGATATGCTGTTCTGCTTTCATTACCTTTGATTTACTGTCATTCATCCTCAGACCGATCTCTATACATTTCCGTAACACTTCCATACTTTCTGCAAACAGTACTTTATCGTCTACATACATCAGATCACATTAGAGTACTCGGTTTCAGACCCTTGCTTTCATCCCCAAAGGCTTTCTTATGCAGAAATCTATGTACAGATTGAAGAGCCATGTTGACAGCATGGACCCCTGTCTAATGCCATTGTTTATAGAGAACCATGTTACAGTGTACTCACATGTTGTTCCTGTGTCTTCTTAAGACTGCCTTGTTTCGTAAAGACAACATATAAGCTATAGCGCCCTTGGAGTGATCTTGTATCACTAAGCGGCACTTTATAAATTCTAATTATTATTATAATTTATCTTTAACAACTTTATCACTGGCCTTTTCTAGGTCTATAAAGAAAGGCACAGAAAGGTTTCTGGTTTTTATCCAGAACCTTTTCTATAGAGGAAAAATTTGGTCTATATCCTCTGTCAACCACAAACGCTCTTTGGGCATCCCATATCTTACTTCCTGTAACCTTTCATTCTTTTTGATACTGAATCCTTGCATACATCTTACTAACTGAGCTTAGCAAACTTATGGTCCTATAGTTTTTTGCAGTCGATCTTCATCCTTTACCTTTATACAAAGGGACCATGACTGCATTTCTCCAGTTTGAAGGTGTGCGTTCTGCTTCCCAACATCTATTGAAAAGAGAAAGCCATATTTTATAAGTTCAGTTAATACACTGTCATACCTGGCAGTTTTTTCCGCTTTCGCGTATTTCACTGCTTCAAACCCTTTGTCTTGCATAATTTCATATTTTTCATCTTCCCTTACTTGCCATGCTCTCTGAATCACGCCTCCACTTATACATTCAGTTCTTTGAAGTATTTTTCCACGCCGTCTTCAACCATAATTACTTTTACATCTTTATCAATGATTCCTTGCAAGAAATTAATCAGACACCATAAAAAAGAGAGACAGTATAAAAAAAGAAAGAAAGCCTGATAATAGCCAACGACTTTCCGGGAATCATGAAAACGTTCTGGAAAGATGTAGCAAAAACAAAAAAATGGAACAACCAAACTCTTAATATTATGCAGTAGGTAGGTACACAAAAATTATAAAAAGTGCAATATTTACACAACGAAGTGTTATATGTATTTCAAATAAATATCATTTGCTTTGGTAATTTTACATGAACCACTTAAAATGCATGTCAATGTGTTGTTAATATATTTTGATTTCGATATATACTCCCATATTTATAATACTTATTTTTAACAATCACTATTTTGTCAAGTTGTGTTAACAAAGAAAATTATTTATCCTATCGAAGTCTCTTATATATTAAAATTAAACAATATGTTTTTGATTCTACGTATATTTTTTAATTCATCGATAGCTTTTTGGCCTTGTTAGGGCATCTTCAAGACTATAGTCTCGAATAAGGCGAAATAGCTATCGATGAATTAAAAAATGTACGTAGAATCAAAAACATATTGTTTAATTTTAATATAATTTAAAATGGAATTTCGAGAGTAAGGAATTTGAAAATAACTGTCAAATTTGTGGTGGAATTAAATCTTAAGTTTTTATTTTGCTCAAACTTTTATGCACATAGTTTTGTGGATTCTGACATTGTACAAAATTACAATTCATCAAATATTATTTTACATGACTATAATAATTGTAGGTATTTAATTTTTTTATTGATTTATTATTTTTTATACCGTTTAATAATCTCAATGGGTGTCATAAAAATGTTTGTTGTTATGATGTAAATAAAAAAATTAATATTGATAAAAAAACCTATATAACTATTTTTTAATCATGTTACAACAGTTTTTCAAGTCTGGTGAGAAATGCTGATTATTCAAATAAAAAATACTGCGAAATGACAAAACTAGTTGCATGTAACACATGAAATTCAACTTTCGGTGGCGATAGTATGTATAGTTGAAGAATATGTACCAAATTATAAACCCTTAAATCCAATTTATTAAATATTTTAAGATATTTTGTTTTCTATATAAAACATGTAGGTAGGACATGTCAAGATAGGATAGTATGGAGAGGTTAGTCCTTTCTTCCTATGCAGAATATGAAAATAGCTTGATGGTATGTATGTATGTTTGGAGATTAAGTATCAAACTATTGAGACCCCGTAGATATTGTGTATACTGTCATACAAATTGTATGAAACAATGTCGTCACTAAATTTATTTTATATAATAAGGATTAAAAAAAAATCAGGTGTACTACTATAATGTGCATATTTATTATAGAAAATTAAATTATCTAGTTGGGGTGTTTCGGCATTTCATCAAAAATTTTGGAAATATAGGCAGTTTAAAATAACTCAAATTTGTGTTTTTTTTAACACAAATTTATCATAAAAAAAAAACTTCTTGAACTTTTTATATTTGTTGCATTTCAACTAGAAACCGATAGATACTAAAATACTTCGTAGATGGCGTTATTATTGATATATATTAGTGAATTTCAGTACTGAAAAGGTTTATTTAACAATCATTTGTACACCCTATAGACCTACTCGTACAATTCAACAATGATAAATTAATAGCCAATATTTTGTTCTTTGTCCCTTTTATTTAAATAATTTGTATCATTTAGTATGACTAATTTAGCAATCCCTTTGATTGAACAAGACTTGTAAATAAAAACTACTCTATGCTGAGAGAAAAACCACTATTCTCTCTACTAGAATAATTATGTAAACTTTCATCAACGACCTAGTAATTTTTTATATTATTAATTCATTTATATTTTGAATTTTGTCGGCCTTCGTGGCTCAGTTGGTTAGATATCCGGCTGCTGAGCCAAAGGTCTCGGGTTCGATTCCCGGTGGAGACACAGTTTTTTTATTGTGTATTCAGTCTGGATCTGTGAGACGATTAATACCGTAAGTCTCCAGAATGTGGCAACTTGTTATTGGGTGCATGTTAAATTAATATTTGACATAGTACCTGTTAGTTGTTTGAGAAGCAATATTAAATTAAATACATATAATGTTATTCAAAAAAATAAATATTAATTTTTTGTCACTACACGATTAAGAACTCTAAAGAATTCAAATATCGAGCGTGAGCATTGGAATATTTTCTGGTGGGTGATTTTCTCTCAGGAAAAATATACTTATAAGTTTTTACTAAATTACAATAATATATGGATGCTAAATTTGTTGTTACATATTAATTGTTATATTTCAATTTTAGACATTTAATGATTTTATTTGTATTATTTATTTATTATAAACATGTGTAAATATGAATATTTTATAAAATTATCTTTAAATACAAGAATTAAACAATTCAATTTTTATTAATTTTTCCTTTCTGATAAATATTTTGGTGTTGTGACACATGGATTAATATACACTCATAATGAGCATCGCCTCGCACACTATGTACACTGCATGTTCCTTGGTGCACATTCTATACAACTAAGTGTCGTCAATTACGTCAGTTAGATATCTAACTGCTGATCCAAAGGTACCAGGTTCAATTCCCGGTGGAGACAGTTTTTAATTGTGTTTTCAGCCTGGATCTGTGAGATGATTAATATCATAAGTCTCCAGAATGTGGCAACTTGTTATTAGGTGTGTTTTAAATTAATATTTGACATAGTACCTGTTAGTTGCCTGAGAAGTAATAAACTAGCATTATGTCGCCCTGAGGAAGTAAAACAGATTCACACATTCAACTACACCAATACATACATTGTGAAAGAAACCACACATCTTGCTAACCCTGGTTTACAAGTCATATTCAAATTATTATGACATATCAATATGGATTCAATGGTGTTTACTGACAATATGTCCTATTCTGATTCGTCTAAATTTATCCGTCTGAATTTTAGTATATGAGAAATGTCAAAAAGTTGACTGCATTTATATGGGACTCATTACATCACACCGCGCGGATAAAATCCTTTTATACAGTCGCCCGTTGGTTATAGACATTTTCGTACTCTGAAACGAATCAGAATAAAACATATTCTGTTTCATTAGTCTGTCTGTCATCAACAAAAATGTTCTTACTCAATTTGCGTTGAGATAGGAATTGCAAATACATCAACACAATATATCACCATCTTACTCTATCCTACTTCAACCAAATTTATCAACCACTAAAGTGCTAACATTTTCTTAGTTTAGAACATAGGTCTCCAAATTTTTTGTCTCGTAGACCACTTGCCATGTTTTTCAGTTTTGGGTAGACAGCCTGCTATTGATTGATTTTTATATTAATTCATCAACATCAAATGTATTTTTGACAGCTACTACTCTTTTGATAATGCTCATTTTGAGTCTTTATAGAAAATAATTACAAAGACTAATCCCACAAATGGAATCTATTTTTTTTTGTTTCACCCTCATAAAAAAATCTGGCATACATATATACCAAAGATAAAAGCTTGAATACTTGAATGAAGTAAATGTTTAAATAAAGCAAATAATGTAAAAAATATGAAGAATTTTATTAGTATTTTAAATACATATTTTAATGTAAGTATAATATTATTTGCACTGACATAAATTGCGTAAAATATTTCTTATTTACACAAAATATGAAATTTATATGCATATAGTAAATTATATATGTAACATACTCCTGAATATGGACGGTGATGATACACTATTTTTACTCCTCACTAACCCAAGGGGATATAGTGGGGAGTTATGATTTCGCAATTTTTAAGGCTATTTTTTTATTATGTTCTTAAAAATAAATGTTTAAACTATAGTACGGAATTCTATATTTTATAATGTAATGACATCTTATGATGGGAATAATATTGTGGATAGTGAACTTAATTCTGTAAATTGCCAACATTATGAATGAAATAGGATAAAATAATGATTCATAAAGATTTTTTTCTTTTCAAATACTTGTGTTGAAAAATATGTTTACATTTCAATTAGATAAAATTAGCATCAACAATTATGGAAAATTATCCTGACAAAACATTAGCAAATATGAACACTAGTGAAATTTTTGCTTCAAGCTCAATGAAACAATTGTGATTTTAAATTGAGTGTCACTATAATTTCAACTGTGAAAAATGTCTACAATATATTTGTTTAATACATCACCAATGAGTCATCTAATTGTCATATTATATACAAAAATTTACTACTGTCATCACCATTTAATGAAAATACATAATAATAGATAACTTTTCAATGCATGGCTCGTAATATACATCAGATAAAATGTTTTATTACACCAGTATTTAATAAAATTTCAGTCTAAAATAGTATTTATAAAGAACACAATGTCGCATTAGACTATTTCCAATATGGAATAAACAAATAGCATTACAAGATTATATACTCACTCAAAAGTCTTCAATGTGATTGATTTTTTGAGCATTCTCTCGAGTGATATATTATGAACCTATCTATATCACTAAATATCAGGTCAAACGCCAAAAAACTAATGAATTAATTAATATGAACTTATTTTTATTTAAATAATTAAGGAAGAAAATTGTAAATATAAGCATTATAAAATTTCACAAAAATCAAATTATATTCTCAATAGAAAAAGCATGTTTACTAGAAAAAATCTATAATATCTACAAATCAATTATTGCACTCACATATAGATAAAAAAAAATAAAAGACAGAAAAAAGTAACCAATGGTATTTTCAAATGACAAAAGCTTCAATTTCGTCGATGCGTGCATATTATTGAATACAATACAAAATAAAGATTTTGTTATATTATTTTACTGACTTCTTTCTGATATAAACAATGAAAATGACTAATTATATAAGTAGTATTAAATTGAAAAAGTTTACATAGGAAATATATAGTTGTAAAAAACCTGCACTAGATGAAAAGTAAACTACTTACTAATAATAATTTAGTTTAAATTAAAAATAAATAAGGTTTTAATGCAACGCAAATTGTGTAAAATTTCTGGATAAAGCAGAAAATGCATTAAAAAATTGACGGAAATTGAAACAATGTTCACTGCAAACGAAAAAATTATGAAATCATGTCCTAATGTCATTTATTTCATTGCAGATACAATTTTATAAATATATTGCTGTCTCACTGTAATACTGCATAGTGTAGGAAGCACACAACATTAGCCTATTTAAGTATCTTAAAATTTAAAATTAAAATGTGTCTTTTTATAATATGTAGTTATAAATGAGAAATGTTGTTAAAGAAAATATCAATTGACTCATTTTTAAATACATAAATTAAGAATAAACAGCAAACATTAAAATCTCTCAAAATAGATTATTATAAATCTGACATTTGATTCAACCGATGAAATAATGACATAAAAAGTTATAAATATAAAAATTATTTGAAAATCCAAACTGTTCATTGTACCATTGAATAAGTTTTTTTTTATTACGTCCTTGAATCTTCAAGAAAGGATATTTATATATTCAGATTCATGTTACTGAACCGAAATAATCCTGAATTGATAAAAAAATGTATTAATTAATTTTGCTTATTGTAAAATTCTTTTGGATAGCACATAAAAATTATAAAAAATGCATGTACATCCATTTATATGTTGTTTAATATATAAATAAAAAATATAATATATGTGTAATATATCAATACTGTTTTCATAACAGTTATTATTTGTCTAATATTGAAGAGTGTTTTATAAAAAATGTGTAATAATTTTATCTATTATTGAAAATGTGTAATTATGATTAAATATAATTAGAATAATCTATAAGCTGTCGGATATTTGATTGGAAGAGCACCAGATGTGAAATTGGCAGCGTGTTGCCAGTCCAATGCTGTGTATAATTTAACTAATCTATCATCAATGTCGCTAGTGCAGCGCTCTTCGCCAATTTTATTGATAAATTTGACAGCACGTCCCCAATGCTCCAAAACTATACTGTGCCACAAGGCAAAGTGTAAAACCTGTTAACAAATAAATACCAAATAAGTCAAATATATCTCGTCAACTATGAATATATATTTTAAAAAATAGTAAAAAAATTAATATATTTATGTCAATATACAAAATGCTAAAACAAATTAAAAAAAATTTTGACTATCATAGGGCCGGTATTACAGTCGGCCCTCAACTCATTGAGTTTGTTAAACTCAAGATTAATGTTAAGGGGAAGTTGAATCCATTTATTACAGTGCAATATGACATGTCAATTACTAAATCTTCAATTATAGATATATAACAAATAATACGAACTACAAAACAGGACGCTACGACTTGAAATACTATTGTTTTATTATCCAACATGGTAAATTTAATTTTTTTCACCAAAATAATGCTTTTAAATGCCCATGTTCGTTACAATGCCCCCAAGTCAAATTGAAAACGCTGTTCGTTTTCGCCAAGCGCTAATTTTTTTTGTATGGGATTTGACGTTTGTTGTAGAAATTTTTTCTACAATAACAAACAACAAACGTCAAATCCCATACAAAAAAAATTAGCGCTTGGCGAAAACGAACAGCGTTTTCAATTTGACTTGGGGGCATTGTGGCTGTCAGTTTGTTTTGTTGTGTGGCGCCACCGTCAATACAACTTACGCCTCTAGTGATAGAACACTGAAACTACACGCGTTGCCTAGCAACGAGTCGAGAAATGACAGTTGACTCACCATTAAGTACTTAATCCGCCAGAAATGTTGAGTTAAATATTTGTCGTTTTAGTGACGTATTTGAGGGAAAATTAGGCCTAAACGGACACTGTAATACGCTATATTTTTGTAAAACTTGAGTATAGCTCTTAAACTGAAACTGTAATACCGGCCCATAGATTGTAAAAAACATTAGTAAATAACAGAATATGTGAAATAAACAGATACTTGGGTTTATCGAATATGGAACTTTTGGATTCTTGCCAATTCACCCTAGGGAGAGTGCTCTGTGACATATGGAACTTATGGAAATAATAATAATAAAAACTTCCATGCGTCCTGCATAAGTGAGGAGTTTATTGCTAACTGGCAATTTCTTCCAAATAACCAGGGTTTCCAGCCCATTCCCCCTAGACAATGTGCCATTTAGTTTAAGAAAAGAAACAAGAATAGATAACTCAATGTATGGAAGTGACAGTTGCCAGTCACGTGACAACTGTCACTTCCATACATTGATTTATCTTTTCTTTCTTTATTATCTTGAGCTAAATACACGTCGTCTAGGGGGGCAGATAAGCAAGAATAAGCAAGAATAGAAGTAAATTTGAATAAACCTTTCTTCAGCTGGAGATTGAACCCAAGACGCTTGCACCAACTATGCCACGGCAGTCAATTTAATTTTTCTCAATTTCTTATATCTTTTCTTAAATGAATGAATATGTCCTTATGAAAAGTATATATACATACTCATACATTCCCTAAATTAAGCAATAAAAATCTTATTGATTTAATCTATGTACAATCAGAAAGAGCTTAAAGGCAGGCTATTTCCCATTATGGTAATCTCTTCCAGCCTCAAATAAATTTGGCACAGCAATATATAGTCTCTAAAAAGAAAATCTTCTTACCTTTGAATCATTCAAATCTGTGAACTTCACAATTTCAACTAAAATTTGTGTTATTTGCTCCATAGAAGGCTTTGTGTCTCCTGCCAACAGATAAAGTCGACATAAAGCAATGCCTTTCTTGTTCAAAGCATCCAACAGATAACCTCGCTGCTTTTCTTGTTGACTGAAATAAAAAAAAATAATCAATAAAATATGTTTTATAAAAAAAAAAATAATATTAAATATTCTTTGCTGTGCTGTGCTGTTTGATGATTCAGGATCGTTCCAAAGGCGCTGATGACATATTTTAGTGTTGCTCTATAAAACAAAGGTACATTCATTTTTTTCAGAGAAGTTGCTCTCCTGCTCAGAGAACTGCGGACATCCTGAGGTAATCCATTTTTTTTTGGACCACTAAAGCATTGATCATAGTAAGTCACTTTGTTGACTCTGTCTACCTCCTTCTAGTAGCCGGTGGACTGCCTAGCATTAAATTTAAGGGTATGTGTAGGTAGGTACTCATATAATATATTTCTCTAAGTATAAAATCATTATCTACTATGTGAGTATGTATTTGTATTCAATATTGATGTTACCACGAAGTATTCGATTTGTATCATTCATTTGTAAAATAAATAGAATATGTGCTTTAGTGCAAGTTAAAAATCCAAATTCTGATGTTATTTTTAAATCTTGAAATTTTTCAAATTCAGATTAAATCCTAAATAATACATATAAAATCAATTTCTATCAATTATAGGCAATCATAGATCACAATGCTTTTTACCTTTTAATCTTTGATGCATCGGGTCTGTTATCATTTTTCATTCCAAAGTAAGCAAGTAACTTTTCTTGATCTATCGCAGAGATTATTTTATCTGCGACTGATATCAATTTATTACATGCGGCTGCATTTGTATCTGGAGCGGAGTTTGGAGAAGGAAGTTTTCTGAAGTCCGACGATGAATCTAAACTTTGCATAAACGCTGTATGACAGCCCAAATGTGTAGGATAAGCTTGTACCAATTCATCATACAAATTTTGTGCTTGTTCTCCTTCTGAAAATTAAACAAGATAATAAAAGAGGTGAGATTATTGCTAAATGTCAATTTCTTTTAACTGAACAGTGTTTACAAGTACTGCCTTATACAAGATATTTATACTCAATCAAAAATTATTGTTGTTAATATTATTACAATAATTCATATAGATGAACAACTATTTATTTTTCTAATTTTAAATACTAATTATTTGCCATTGCACAATAATTTCACATATCCAATCAATTCAAATTTTCTTACCCAATTTACTAATCCAATTAGTCTTCAAATCTCTCAAGGCCTCAGTGAACTCATCAAACTTGGTCTTATCCTTATCTTTTGAAGAGTTTCCATTGCTGGTCTTCTTTGCCGGTTCTGGCAGAATATATTTTAACAAATAAGTATCAACTTTCTTTCCAAGTTCGTCTTTGGCGAATGTTATACTACCAGTCATATATTGACCTACGGATAAATTCTTTCCAATTCTGATGAAACAGATATTGAAAAACAATACACATTAACTATAATTTTCATTAGTCAAAATCAAAAAAATAATTTATTTCTTTAGTTACATAATTATATATAAGCAACATTGAAAAATATTCAGGTATGGTAGGATAAATACTCACTTATCATTAGGTAAAGGTGCAAGATAAATGGGTAGGATAAAACCAGCTGGAATACATCCTCCAACCATCTTTTTGCCTCCAGTAAGAGCCTAAAAAAATGTAAATTGTACAGTTCTGATATTGGACAATTTTATTATATTTGAAAAACAAAAGGTTACAATAGATTACAATATCAAACAGATGAAACAACATGAAAGTTCAAGAAAATCTTTTATAAAAATTATAAACAATATTACAACTTATAAAATATGACGTCTGTTGGTATCAATCAAAGATTTCACCCTTCTTGGCATTGTTTCAATGAGGTTTTAGTATTTGGCTTTTCATTTATTTTAAGTTAACAGCCAATACATAAATTTGCTTTAGCTTGAATGAATTGGAGGGCATCTTATAACAGGGCCATAGCATAAAACAAAACAATATAATTAATAATATTGAATTAATAATAGTTACCTGGGATTGTGTTGCGTAAACATCTAATGTAAGGGGTTGAGCCATCTTCTGTTGAAGTAATAGAGGCAACTCGTTAAATTTTTCTAGAATCTCTTTTTTGTCGTGCCTTATATTAAGCTTCAAAACATAATCTCCCTTTTCCACTTTAATTGTATACTGTTGATATAAAAAAGATACATATAAAAATAAAATATAATATTATCTATTATAAATAATATAAATGATGAATGCTTAATGTACGAACCTTAGAAGGATAAGCATCCCCAGAAGCAATATGCTGTTTATTATTGTCAAATAACATCCACAGTTGAGATTCAAACTCAGACTCGTACAACATATCACTTAGAAGTGACACATTTGGTGTAATCTGGAAAAATAAAGATATATTTATGTGCACTATATTCAAATATACTAAGATAAAACAAACTTGTATACATATTTCAGTCACTGGAAATATTCCAAAATAGTTTGGTCATAGTTTAAAAATATTATATTATTTAATGATAGATTTTTTAATAACTCAATAGAGACGATGTTGGAATATATATTTATAGAACTGTGAAATCAGGCACCTGCAGGGCTTATGACCTGTGGCTGGTTTATATTATTTATTGATAAAATTGATTTTAAACAGAAGATTTCTTAAACAAAATATTATTTAAAACTTGATTGTTGCATTTACTAAATTATATTTAGCTAACATCTTTTGTAATGCAATATTTAATTTTATGTGTTAATCTGGTATTTCTTTTGGGGAAGTGTTTATGTTGGCCAAACTGATGAAAAAAAACTATCCAAGTTAAGAGATACTGACGAATATTAATAAATTTTCCTTCATTCACGCGTCTTGGCTTTAAACTGCCGATTCCTTCAAGAGAATAACATTCTCTTGAACGAATCGACAGTTGGACAAAATACATGCAAACTGCAATATACACTAAATATTTAAACAATATTTGTAATTGAAAAACATGACATACCTACATACCATCACGTCATGTCCCTAACGGGGTAGGCAGAGAGAACCGAATACTATATTTTTCATATCCTGCTAGGCATCCATTGCCTCATCAACATTCATATCATTCACATGGTTGAGCCATCCATTTCTTGGACGGCCCTGACCTCTCATTTAAACAGTATGTAATTATGCGGGTGTCCCAGCAGAGGAGAAATTTATTTAAATTAATTTGTCACACTCAGGGCTGGAGACACTGGTTAGTTGGAAAAAATTGTCATATGGCAATAAATTCGCCACTCGTGCAGGGTGTGTTTATTATTATTATGTATAATATAGAATTACCTCAGTAGCTTTAGCTATGTGGAAATTGTAGGTATTGATTATATCATAAATTTGTCTTCCTGGTGGAATCACATCTCTATCAGTGAGTGGCACTAGTTTGGATTCAGAAGGTCTAAAAATTATTTTAAAACATTATAATATAAACATTTTTTAATTTGTCATATAGTTCGCAACCACATTCAATATTTAACGACATAAGAATGGAATATTTGTCCTATCATAGCTGGTGGAGGAAAATTTATTATTTATATAAAGTAAATAAGAAAATATTCACAGATTGCGTGACCATATTTTTTTAATGCCTCTCTGCGATGGATAAAAAATGTGGCAATTTTTTTTGTTAATAGGTCCGAAAACAATGTTTACAAATGATTCATTGAAGATATAGTTACATTTAAAATCCCCATATTATGATGTTTTTCTAAAGGTGTACATTTTCATTCACTGAAACTACTTAAGAACAGTTTTTTTTTAACCTAGCAAAGTAGTTCATGATATCCATCTTGTATTTTTATGAACTAAATATAGAAATATCATGTCGGCCTTTATGGATTAGTTAGATATCCGACTTCTGAGACAAAGGTCCCGGGTTCGATTCAGAGACACAGTTTTTAATTCTTTTTCAGTCTAGATCTGTGAGACAAAATATCATAAATCCCAGAATGTGGCAACTTGTTATTGTGTGTGTGTTAAATAAATATTTGACAAAGTAACTGTTAATTACCAGAGAATACAAAATAAAATTTAATAATTTAATAGATACCTTAAAATTTGTACAGTATTCTTAAGTGTAGCTTGTGGCTGACATTCTTCCTGACCTAATGACTTTAAGTTGATACAATGTAAACCTTCAGCGCCGTGCATTATCATTTGTAAGTTGTCTGGAATGACTCCGTGGAACTCTAAGGTGTAATCCAATACTATATCACCTATGTTGGCCCAGAACTTTGCAATTGCTACTTCCAGAATAATGCCTCCCTAAAAATATTATAATATAATTAAAGCTTATATTATACATTTGGCAAACAGTAGTTGAAATAATTATTTTAACCAGTCTCTTAAGTAATCAATGTCATAAAAATATCTTCATAATTTGTTATCAAATGATGCCCACCGGCAGCATGCCTAAACGCCGAGCGTCATCTATACATGCCCTCATGGCTATACACAATTGTAAACCTTCATATCTCAGTAAATTCATACTTGATTGAGACGAAAATTGGATGAATATTACTCCCATATATTTGACTTCAAGACATCTGTCGGTGAATCAACAAAACAATTGTTAAATTATTTAAAAAAATTAAAAACTCTAAACACTGAAATTCATCGATCATCGCCGGCGAAATTCACACTCTCCCGCGCTTTGTAAGTATCTAATACGCATGCGCGTAGGAAAGAGGGATACTGCGCCAGTTCATATTGTTGTTTCGCACTCAACATTCTGCTTTGAATTCGATCCTTAACAATACAAAATCGGCGCATATTCCTTATCTACATCAAATGCCGGAAGGATCACGTGACATATCGATGAGGCCATGTACTTTTTTGTATGGAGATAACCACGATGGAGATTATTCTTCATTTATATTATGTTTATATTATGAAGTGTTCAATTTCATTGAGTTTATGTGATCTTTTGTTTATCTTTGATCTTTTTATCATATATCAACATCGTTAGATTTTTTTTACCGTTATTATATTCAATTAAAACGAGATTGAAAAAAAACTGTGTACGACACGAAATACTGTCCGTCCGTAGGGAATGCAAGTACTTGTACCTACCCGTCTTGATTGGGTTAAGCAGGCAGTTCTTTTGTCAGTTCTCCAGTTTGCCTCTTTATATCGTCCTCCCATCTCATCTTGGCCTCCCAATTTTACTTCTACCCCCTGGGTGTCCAACTTTGATTCTCTTATATAATTCAACAACACTAATACTCAAAACCTACTTTTGAAACTAACCTTAACTTGAAAGGGTATAACAGTATCAGACTGAGTGCTGACACTGATCATCTTTTGAAATTCATTGACTTTACAGCTCTGGCGTGGTTTGGCTTGCATGCAATGTATCAGGAATCTTCCAGTCTTGTGTTTGTGGGTAGAGCACAGCTTAAGAACAGCCCATGTAGCCTCCTCTGGCACAATGACAAAGTGGCGTTGGATAGTGGCCGGCTTGAAGAGGCAGGAAGACACTGAAATACCGGGTCCGCATGAACGGTCGTACAACAGTGGCTCTGGTTGTATGACAGTGATTGGAATTTGGAAGACTGGACCTTTAGCAATATTTTTAATGTCAAAAGCCTTTATACTGAAAAAAAAAATAATGTCAAATATAAGAAACAGTAATCTTGATACACTGTCACTAAAAACAATCCGTTATTTTTTTATTTATTTATGAACACTCGTCTATATTGAATAAAAATAAATATTTTTTAAAGTTATTTTTAGAAATGTTGTGGAAAATTAGTAAATCATGCTATTAATCGTCAAAACTAGGAACATAGACAAGAAGAGTATGGAAAGTAATATTGAATGTGAGCAAGACAGGTATACGTTGATACTCTATAGAATTTATTATTAAAAAAAATATCGCAATGGTTTTCAACAAATATTACTCAATTTTATGAGTTGCCAAATTACAGGAAAGCAGATATTTTTGCATAACGAAAAATGTCACCAAAATAATAATAATAAATAGCGATGATTTTTACAGCGCCGTTTTTGTGATAACCTCACCTCAAGGGCGCTTTGAATATATTACAGGTTTTTGTAAGACTCGCGGAAGAAGTGAGTTTTCAGGTGTTTCCTGAATAGTGCTAAGTTGTCGATTTGCCTCAGTTCAGGCGGTAGTTTATTCCACGAGGCTGGTCCAGCCACAGCAAAAGCACGATCACCGAATTAAAAAACGAATTAAAATAAGGTGTAGTACTGTACAAAATAAAATTATGTTTTACCTAGTGAAATGAGCTCCTGGAGGTAAAGACTCAGGTTCAAGTCTAATGGAAAATGAGCGAGACACATTCATCATATCTAGAAACACTGGATACTTGACCCACGATGCATCACAAACTAGGGTTAATTTTACATTAAAATCTATTTTCACTGGATTTTGGGATATACCTGGAAACAAAATGAAGAAACAAATTATTTACATATTGAAAGGACTGTGAACAGATCCTTGGTGAACTCCAACTTTGACTTTGAAATTTTCTAAGTCCTGCTGGGCTTTTAAAGGTGATATTGTAATACATGTCTTGTATCAGTTTTATGTATTCTTCTAATATTCCTTGTGCTTGTCAGATAAGACGAGAGTTTTTTTTTGCGATTGGCACAATGTTTTCCATTAATATTCTTATAGCCTGTATTGACTGTACCATTATGCCTTATGTTAATTCCCCTAATAAATATACTTGCTAAAACAGGTGAATCAATCACTAACTAATTAACTGAGTGATTAACTGTGAATTTTAAATCCAGCCGACAAGAGACTTTTTATAAATGAATTTAATTTTAAAGATTGAGACAGCGTTTAACAAGCATAATAATAGTTCAGCAACGTGATTCATCACCCATTCTAAATGATATGTCTTTTTAGGCGAGACTTCTAATATTGCTTCTTTTGGCTGGAAACACTGGTTAGTTGGAAGAAATTGCCATACGGCAATAAACTCACCACTTGCGCATGGTGCAAGGAAGTGTTTATTATTATTATTACTTTTATAATGCACAACTGCATATCTGTCACATGCGACATACTGTGATAGTATGAATGAGACAGCGTTTAGGTTGTAGAAATACATAGTTATATTACACTGGTTGAAATCAAAGAAGATTAAATTTAATGTTCTATGTAAATATATTTCTTTTTATAGGAAGACTATATTTAAACGGACTTTTTTTAAGCCAACATAAATTTGATTATTTTTATATCATAAAGTAAAACAAGAATAAAATTATACTATTCTAATAAACTAGATTGTTTTATAACCTAATTAAAATTTTAGATTCAATTCAAAAATGTACCACAAACCTTCTGGATTTTTAAAATCTGACGCAAAAAATGGTTCTATTGTAATATTGATGTCTCTGGGCTTGTCCTGAATGCCTCCTCGTAAGTAAACTCCTTTGTGATTGTTTGGTCCACACAATATAGAGAATCTGACATCACGCTCCTGAGCTTCGGAATGTTCAATCAATATCTTCAATGCTTCTTCTACGTTTACCAATCCAGATCCTTGAGCAAAAGGCTCCACATCTTTAATATACGTAGCTGAATTCTCTAAGGCCCTTTTTATACTATACGGAGAATACGGTAAATTTTTAGCTTTCATAGCGGAGATTAGTAAACCTAAAATAAAATATAGGAAGTAAATATTTTAAGCTCAAAGGATGTTGATCTCATCTACAGTATAATCAAAAATCATATTATTTTAAACACAAAGCCAATCCATAAGGAACAAGTGAGCCAGAATAAAGTGAGATTTGTAAATCTAAATTAGTGTCTTCAAAACTTATAATATTAAAAAATCTGGCGAGTAATGTACTGATTTCAGTGTAATATTTTAAATTGAAGACTTTTGAAATATAAATTACAATGCAATAAATTGTTACCAAAAAAAAATTGATATTGTTAATATGATACTAACTGACTACTCCAGCTACATGAGGTGCAGACATGCTGGTCCCATTCATGAGCTGCGTCCCCCTCAGTGTGAAATGTGCTACTGAAGTGATAGCACCTCCTGGAGCACATACTGATACCCCAGTAGCCCCATCAAAGCATGGACCTCTCGAACTCCATGAGAAAATGGTTCCAGCCATCTTGGTGCGCATAGAGTACGCAGCCGTCATCATATCGGGTGAAACATATGCTCCAACACCTTAAGTTATAAAATTATTATTACAATTGATAGCCATTTTATGATCTTGTGTAAAAATGTTCATATCTGTGTATTTCAGCATCACAAAAAAGTAAAAACATATTTCTTGAAACTAGACACATAGTCGAGTGAAAAATATATTTAAAATGCTGTTTTGGTTAGTAGGTATTAAGAAAAATCATCCTAATGAATCTCTTAACTTGTAATCTATACACCTTGTTGACAAAAAATATACTACATCAATATCTTACTAGTTTATATATGGTTCAATAGATAACAATCTCTAGTGCTAGCTACATCTAACAATCAAAGACCAATTTAATATTATTGTTAAAAATAAATTTCAATCAAACTGTGCTTAGTTATTTCTTTTAACTAGTTAAAATTTACAAACACAAATTAAATTACTATGTAGATATAATTAATTACAAATACATTAGTCAAGAAGAAGTGATAATGTTTGCAGAGGAAGTCCGGGATAAGATTCAGACTAAATAAAAAAATATTATACCTATAAGATTAGGCTGTGAGATATCAGGTGGAGAACCGACAGTACTAAGTGCAGGACCATGGTTGCCAGCAGAAACCACCCAAGCCACACCATATTTATTAACTACTTCATTCATTATATCACCTATTCGTCTAAAAAAAAAACAAAAATTATTTATAATAGTTCTGTTTTGAGAGGATGTTTTTGTGGACACATTCGTGTCAACGAAGTGGCTTAGTTATACCATACCTATATTATTTTTTTCTCCATAATATTATGCAAAAATTTTAAGTTATTAATAACATAATAAATTTCCTTTTTCTTAAATAATTTTATAAAAAACTAATTATATATGAGACATATAAAATACAAAAGAGAAATGCAATTGTGGTTTCACTGGATTCATGAATCCAGGCCCACGAGCACAGGCGACCAGAGTACCAGCCAGAACAGGGGAGTCTCATGGGCTCGCGACCATGTATGCGGGATTAAGGGGCCCCTTTATGACTCAAATCACGCTCACCACTCACTCACCAATCTCCGACTGATACTCCACTCCCCTGCGCAACCAAATCCAAACCAACCAATCCATATTAGAGTCAAAGCAGTTCCGTATTTTAGAGATTCTTTACACACCTAAAATCATTTTTAAAATTTACATAAATACTGAAAAGAGAGATATCAAAAATAGCGTAATAAATGCAATTTTAGGTTATTCCACTTCTTTTCTTTTGGCATTCTTTGCAAATTTCCAAAAATTAATAAAATAAATTAAAATGACTATTTGTTTCTTTAATCATCTCCTTTTCCTAAAATATTGATTTTATTACTAGTATCACATTTATAATTTACCCGGCATTAGACCAATGAGCGTGTTCTCCATAGCTCATATTGATAACATCAATTCTAGTTGTGGAAGCCAGCTCCATTACTTTGATACAGGCTCTGACGAGAGCTGTGCCAGTTTCCATAGAACCCAGTCGACTATCGCCGATAGTTAAAGAGACAATCTTTGCTCCGGGAGAGACACCGTTCTTTTCTGGATCATCGGGGAAATATCCAGAAGCGATTGAGGCTACGTGTGTTCCATGACTGGCTACAAATTTAAATTAAAGTTAACAGCTGTTAAAATTTAACAGTTTGATCCCAGTTAATGCAATAAATAAATTGACTCTCCTATGTGGAATTAAAGAAAATATTCAATAGTAAAATAATACTTTTTATACATGTTTTTTTCTTGTATTCAGGGGGGCAAGTCTATGACATCTAAAGATATTGTAGAACTCCATATAATAATTATATCCATGATATGGGTAATCACGAGGGTTTTGATTTCGCCGATGGAACCAGACTTGCCCACCAGGTTTGTTTCACTTAAATAAAAATAAAATAAAGTAATGAAACTCACAGCACATTCCCACAATCTCCAAAAGGTTTCCATTATTATGAACATTGACACTAACAGTCATCTGATCAAGTTCAGTCAAATGTTTATGTTCGTGAGTTTTACTATATTCACCGAGGTATACTCCTTTTGATAAATCACCTTCTTCTGATGTATCAATACATGCCCTACAAAATATTAATAAAATGTTAACTTTTTAATAAAACTATTATTAACTTATTTTATTTATCTTAATACACAATACAATACAACCAGACAGCATTACACCATTTTTTCCATTGAACTATCAACTTACCACAGATTGCCATTACATAAATATGCATTGTTCTCAACAAAATGCTTGAGAAAACTACAAAGTTATGGCACGGGTTTGGGTAAAATTATAAACTCAAAGTTAGGAGCAGGCCACAAGTAAAATAAGTGTATAAAAATACGATTATGGTGAAAATAGAAAATTAAACATGAAAATCAAGTTTTTTATGGATGTTCTAATATAATAATAATGATACTTTTATTTATTTTTTCATAAAAATGGCGGTCTTATTGCCTGTAGGCAATTTCTACCAGTCAACCACGAGTATCATAAGACTTACTCTGTACATTTACTTAATTTACAAATAAGGTTTCAAATATTTTTAATTAATTTAGATACTTATAATATCACAAAAAATAAAATGAAAAATTATAAAGATAAGGGTATTTCTACCTAAAGGTAAAATAATAATAAATTATGCTACATTGAACCACTTTAGATATAATATACTTCAAAGCATTAGTGTATGACTTGTGAGCAATGTTTTAAAACGTCAATGAACACATACCTCCAAACATTGCCATCGTAAAAGAGTATGCAATCATACGATGGACCGACATCATTGAATTTCTTTTCCAATGATAGTAATGTCTCAACCCGTGTTTCTAGTTCTTCTTTTAATAGCTTGTCTTCGGGTGACAAATTAGACGAAGCTGAAAAAAAAAGTAACTTTTTAATTTACGATGGAATTCTACCAAATAAATACATTGATAAAAACTAAATGTTTGCAGCTAAAAATGTGAGAAAATGCTTGCTTCAAATTGGACTCATTTCTGGCGAGATCTATCAACAGAAAACTGTATTAAGTTTACATAACAGATGAGCGTTCACAATAATAATTATAGAAACAAATGATCTTTCCAATAATTGATGTCTTTCACTGGCATTGTTCCAAAATTATTTAGTCGTAACTTAATAATCCTAGATTTATTTGTAAAATACTAGAGTAACTAAAGATTTCATAAATAATCAAATTTGGGGGTTGATAGGTAGTATAGGAACCCCCGATGAGCCTACACTATAGGCTAGCAATGTCTCCACACATAGAGTTGATTAAGAGTAGATTCATAATTTATTTTTTACATTTAAATTGATTGTTAATTTATAAAAAAAAAATTAAGACAATTTCATACATAACTTTGATTATTACAAATTTTTATGATTGAACATAGATAAAGATTAGATTATTATCGAGTACTGATTTGTGCATTTTTAAGATTAACACAAGATAAGAGTGTATTTTTCATATGTTTCAGCGTAATGGAAGACTGGCTGGAAAAGAATATAGGAAGAAGGGTAACAGCAGCAAATAGAGTAAATGGCACGTTAAAAACAATAATGGCTGAGCCAATTATTTCAAGGCCAGCAAAACTCTGTGCGGCAATTGTCGTTCCAATCATAATGTATGCAAGTGAGACATGGCAGAAGACTCATGAGAGTAAAATAACTGCTGTGGAAATGAGGTCCCTAAGATAAATTTGTGACAAAACAATTTGTGTTGGATAAGGAACCAAGATATCAGAAGAGAATGTAAGATTGAAAGAGATATTGTGCGTGGAATGTAGATAAATGCTTCGCGATGGTTCAGACATGTAGAGAGAATGAATGATGAACGCCTGAGAAAGAGAGTATAAAAGAGTGGAATAAGATGTAGGGGCCAGTTGAGAAAGAGTTGGCATGATCATATAAATGAGATTTTAAAAAATGATAATATACAAAGTCAGAATAATAGTATAACATGATGCATGGATGTAAATTAGGCAAAAGCATGTCGGGATAAAAAAGTCTGGCATTCAGTTTTCTCTGCCTACCCCAAATAGGGAAATAGCATGATGGTATATGTTATGTAAGAATGTATTAAGATCATGTTACGAGTAGCCCTGCAGGATGAATTTGATTTAGGCATAAAATAAACTGACACAAGAGAAAAGAGGCAGAAGAGGAAATGTTTGTTGTGTTTTATATTAGCATCTTTGTTATAATATAATATACAATATAAGCATTGCCCGCCTATAATTATAAGATTGCTAAAGGCATGGTTGTAAGCTGAGCAGTTTTCTGCGAATGTATTGAAGACTACAAGATTGCGACCAACAACCCGAAGCATAACATGCAATGCCAAGAAAAACTTCATTGTAAAATACCTGTGCTGTGGGTAATTTCAGACCCCAATTGACCCGAGATATATGGGCAACTTTGTAGAAGGCAGTTTTTGCCTTATCCAATAACAACTGTATAAATGTCATTAATATCCAATTTAAACATAGACAGTCTTACTAATAAACGTGTTGTAAAATTTACACGACCGTTTAACACCCGTGTAGGCAAAAACGTTACCGATAAACACTGTGTAGCAGATCAGTTGGTCAACGACTGTGTATCTCTCATATAAATTTTACACATCGCTTGCCCGCCTGTTCTAGGTAGTTAAGCGGTGTTTTAAGACAAATTTCATCTATCAAAAATCGAATTTGATTTTGATATGCGTGTTTATATTGTTATATCTTGGAATAATATGACGAAACCTCTTTATAAATTATTATATTCTCGATAATTTAGGAGCGAAAAGTTGATAGAAAAGCAGCTCTTTTATAATATCTACAATGGTGCTCGCTTGGATATTCGTATGATGAAATTATTCATTATATTTTCCATATTCCTATTTTGAAATGTAAAAAACATATGAAAATATTAACTACGACAAAGGTCAAAATTATAATGGCGGATGGGGGCTGGCGGCTTTGCGCTTATTTTTTGTTGTACTCTTGTTGTAAATACACATTCGTTATACTGCGTTTATTAGTAAGATTTTCAAATAATCGCTGCACGGGCTTTACAGTGTGTGTACCTAAAACGCTGGTAACAAAACGGGTGTGCAGTAGATTTTTATTAGTAAGACTGTGAATGTGTTTGGAATACCCTCACTTTATGTTATGTACCAATCCCCTGGCCTAAAGTCGTAGCTTATGACGACTCTGCATTAGTCTATGATGTAAACCCAGTTCTTTATTATTAACTCACAATATTTGTAAAATGACTCATTATCTGTATTATGTCTAAGTGTATACATAAGCATTTAAAAATAAAAAATAGCATGTTAAAATATTGCACAAACATTGATTTGAAAGTATGGTTTTAATTTTAATATAAATAAAAATTTAATTACTATGTTTGGATTCAAAGTCCTGTAGTTCTCTGGCAGCTGCTGCTACGGCAGTCTTGTGTTTAGGGTCCCACAGAAACTCTTTGCGGTGCTCTTGTACCCTCTCTTTCAATTTCGTAGGATACAAGGTATATGGTTGAACAATACCTATTCTCCATTCACCACTTGGGTTCTCCCACTTGGATGGAACCTTTAAATAATTTCAAATATATATTATACATTGTGGACGCAAACATAGCATTCAGCAATATTTTTAAATCAAATTAGGTACCAACTCAAATATGTTAAGGGTCCACTACACAATGGACCATGTACAGCAATGCCCTATGACAGGCTAGCATCGCTCGTCGGCGAAAAGGTGTTCACACAAAATTGCTAAGCTCATTGCTGCCTGTGGAAACACTTACAATGGAGGTGGAAGTAATCACGGATGCAGCAATACATTTCTAACTGACAATTTATTTATTTAAAATAAATATTCGTTTATATTTAATTTATTTATGTGTCCTAAATTGCGGGTTTAAAGATTGGTCTGATTCAATAAATTTGAAAGTTTCTTCGTTGCTCCATGTTAGACATTTTAAAAAATAAAAAAATTTGCAGCTAAAAGTGGTGTGCACCCCGTCAGCGGCTAGTGACAACTAAACAATCTGCGACTGTGTGAACACAACTGTGTGGTGTACAATTTAAGTAACACTTATTTTTTTTAATGTATATTGTTTGACTATTTGTTTGCTTAAAATAAATAAATAAACATCACCGGTCATGCCACGCTACGACTCCTTTGAAGAGTGCCCAAAAAGCAGACAACATAGCCATTGTACACCACAATACATTGCCTACTGGCAATTATCTGCCACTATGCACCATTGTCCCTGTAAACAATGGCGATGGCCTGTAGTGGGCCAGCATATGCCATATGTGGCCTTTAAACAATGTATTTGGAAGAAATATATGTATTTTGAACATTTCTTTACTGAATGTTCATCACACAGTTTTAATTTTTTTTATAAACTCCCCTAAAAAATAATTAAACAACAATTTCTTCAGCATTTTCAAAATTACTCCACAACTATGCTTACTTAGTATAGAGAAAATCTTTTTTGTGCGAAAAGAGTGCATAAAATCAAAGTGAGATATTTTTATTATTGGTTGTCTTGTTTATTCTGAAAATGCAAAAAATGAACAATTATTTATATCCGATAATTTGAATCAGGTAATTTGAAAATCTTTTCTTGTTCGAAAATTTTGAAAGAGCATGCGATAGTTACCCTTAGTAAAATGGAACTTCATAGAGCATTTGGCAGTTTTAATATATTGCGTTTTAAGTCATTTAGTCAATTTAATGTTACGATTTAGTCGATATTCCCTCTTAAAATATTCTATATTTCTCTGAGAGTGACATTATTTAATTTTATATTTCTTCTCGAGTAACTAATAAGTACAGTAAGTAGAAAAATGGGATCTCCACAGGGAATCAAACAAGGGCAATTAATTAGACACCAACAATGCTTACGACTATTGTGCTATATAACCAAGTTGTGCTATATAATAATGTTATATATTGTGCTATATAATAAGGGCAAAATTATTCATAAGATACCAACAATGCTTACGACTGTTGTGCCATATAACATCTACATGATATTGAGCAATATTGTTCACTAAAATTATACCTGCATAGCAGATTTTCTCTAGCACATATTCAAATTGATGTAATTAATTGATGTATGTGACAAATGGTCTATTTCTATACAACCGGAGGTATAATTTTCGCCAAACATCTTGAACGAGCTTCCCGTTGTGCAGAACAAAAATTTGTGTCTTTTGCTTCGTTGGTTTACATGCAAATCGCCCCCCTTCTCAGTTAAAAGTTCAAGATATTTGGCTTGATTTGGCTACAACTCTAAAAAGGTTTAATAACTAATACAATGAATTATAATGTTGTGAGATGTCTGAATTAAAATTATTCTATAACAAAAAATATGAATACAATATCGAAAAATTGTACTAAATTCAACAACATATACATTTCTAAAGTTTTTATTCAAAATAATAAATATTTATATAGGTATTATATACTTGTAGTTTCCCGCCAGTAATTCCTACAAGCTGGCCGTCTTTCAGTTGACAGGTTGTACTGGTGTCGATATCTCCACAGCCGCTACAATCAAACCTTTCGATGACTTTCGTATCTCCCGAACTTGTAAGCTAAAAAATAATTGCACAATAAAAATAAGTCAAAACATCAAACAGAAAAAAATTTACTACAGTGACAAGTCATTTTTTACCTGCAGGCCAGCTGCCGCTGGATCTACACCCGAATCAAAAATTGCGATAATAACATTGCTTCCATCATATTCCGGATTTTTTTTTAGAAATGAATCTACTCCAGTTATTTTCTTTGGCATCAAACCCCAAACAGGGAATTCGCTTTCAATCACACCCTCCGCCATATTTTTATCCATTTCCTTTATATCTTAAAAATGATTAATAGGATGAATAAACACAGCTGATTTCACACATTAGGGACATCTAGTAATCTTTTTATGAAACTTTATCAAAAATGTTTTTTTAGTTTTTAGATAATCTGTGGTTTTCACCATTATCATTTTCATAATAGGCTTCTCTGAATCACGAGTTCAATATTATCCATTTAATAAAAATTAAATTATAAAATCGAATTGTTATACTGATAAAATTTTCGCCTACCACGAGGAAACATCAAAGCCAGTGCGGGGGAAGAAAAGGAAACAAACGATGGTGACACTTGGAAATTTTGTTTGTACGTTGCTTTATTTAAAATCTCATCATTATTCAAAAATCCATGAAAAATAAATGATATAAAAAAAGAGCAGAGTAAAAAGAACACGTGACATGTAACGAAAGAAATGTCAAACATAAGCAAGCACATTGAAAGACGCCGACTAGAAGCTCCAGGGGTAAAGGGTAAAAGAATTGGAAAAATTCAATTAAGTGGCTTATTATTATTATTTGCTAGGAGTGGGACCCTACGTCCCCGCACTGCGACCACGTTGTGCAACTCCCATGTGATTATGTTGGGAAGCCTTACGCGCGCTGTACTATCAAGGTTACCCGTCAGTCTTCTGATAACCGCCGAACAGTTCGCATCATATCGGTCAAGATTAGACCGTGTGTGTCGCGTTGTGTCGTACTTACGAGCCAAATAACTGAGTGCTGAAGAACACGACGTTGAGAAGAGGAAGAACAAATTTGTCATCAGGTAAGTCCCCTTCTCCATTATCATAAAATAATACAGTATACATTTTTTTTCGTTGTTCATAACAACACTTCTCCGACGGCTATCACAGGCTATCACAATATTATTATATGAAAATCTATGCTTAGTACATATATTCTATAATATACTAGGCCCCCAAGTCAAATTGAAAACGCTGTTCGTTTTCGCCAAGCGCTAATTTTTTTTGTATGGGATTTGACGTTTGTTGTAGAAATTTTTTCTACAATAACAAACAACAAACGTCAAATCCCATACAAAAAAAATTAGCGCTTGGCGAAAACGAACAGCGTTTTCAATTTGACTTGGGGGCTAGATGTCGTAGCGAATTTTCTATGAATCGAAGTGAGGCATTTTTCCCAGGAATTTTTGACGTTTTGGTGGGCAGACCACATCGTTCTTCTATAGAGAATAAAGACTAATGTGAATTGTTTTCGGATTTATTTGTCGAAAAAAAAACACTTTGTATTTAGAGAACAATTATCTAGGATGTGTTGAAATGTAAGGAAAACTGAAATATGTTGCCAACCAAAACGTCAAACGCGCGATATTCCATGACTCACTTTTGCACAGAGTACTACATCTAGTATATTATAATAAAAATCTATGGTTAAGGAAAAAACATATTTTAAAAAAAGTCTATGTTTAGAAGCATAGAAAACAGATATATTTTTTGAAGGAATTGTCAAAAGTCAAAAGAGACAGACATTTGATTTAAATCATATAAAATCCATTTTATTTTATAAATATCTTTTGTTTGAAAGTTTTCTGTGCTTGCATATTTACTACAAATCATATTCTTAAAATAACATAGTGCAACAATGTGGTTCGAAATTTTACCAAGTTTCATGATTTGCACCGTTGCTTTAAGCATTCCAGCTTATACCCTTCATTTTCTTCATAAGGGCTTTCTTGGAAAAGTAAGTTACAATATTTATTTTTTATTTATATTCGCATTATGTAAGTATTAATAAACTTTTGTTTTATATACGTTTGTAAACATTTGTTACATAATATGTCAAATTGCAGTCATTTAAAAGAAGTCAATTGGATACATGGTCAGAATTCTACTATCTTCGAGACGAACGACTGAGTGGAGACGCATACAAAATAAAGGTAAAGGGATGATGTTGAAAATCTTCTATTCTTTAAGTATGATTTGTGATGTCTGCAGTACAAAAATCTTAATGGTCATATATCTGTTATTCTTTTGAATAAACCCAGATAGTAAAATGAATTTGTAACTTACATCAATGAATCTAATAACACTATTGTTTATCGTATGGTACATATCATAGACTTAATAGAATGGACCGCAAGCGTGAACGGCATTTTGAGCAAACATCATAAACAGCTGATTCAAGTCCAGAACGACATTGTTTCCTTGTGAATAGTATATAAAGTGAGCGAGTTCATCTCTTAATTTTAGAAATTCAATGTTATGTTGACATTAATATTTTATTTTTAAATACAATTAATGATTTTAGTATTTATAGAATGTTTCTATATCATTTAGAACAACATGAATATTTGTTTAATTTTTTTTGCAGTCAGTAAAATGATGCATACTCGTGCCGCATATATATGTAATTCCCGTCATTCGGAAGGGTGAATTATCTTTTCATTTGTAAATTATACTCTTAATTGTTCAATTTAAATATTTTTTTGTAAATTCACGTGTCAAAATTAATGTTTAATTAGATTTTGTACTTATCGATTATTATTAATATTAATTTATACATCATTTATTACTCAATGTTTCAAACACAAAAAATTGTCTAATAATACGTGGGTATAAAATACTTATTTCTTTCTTACCTTCTTCTTCTTCTTCAGCCCCTTTCACTCCACTGCTGGATAAAGGCCTCTTCCTGAGTTTTCCACTTCTCTCCTGGGCGTTCTGCTTCCACCCATGTCCCACCAGTTCGAAAATATTGTCAGTCCATCTCCTCTGTGGTCTCCCTACACCTCTTCTATTTTGATAGGGTCTCCAATTCAGAATTTTGAGGCTCCATCTATCATCTCTCTGTCTTGCCACATGACCTGCCCATTGCCACTTCAGCCTTCCCACTCTTTCTGCAATATCAGTGACCTTTGACCGGCGTCTTATTTCCTCGTTTCTTATTCGGTCTCTCAAGGATACGCCCAACATTTGTCTTTCCATTGCTCGTTGAGTACACTTAAGTTTGTGGAGACTTCTGGCAGTAAGTGACATGGTTTTAAGACCGTATGTTGTCACTGGCAAAACACAAGAATTGTACACTTTGGCTTTTAGGTTATTCAGTATTTCCCTGTTACCGAATATGTGCCTCAACTTTCCAAAAGCAGCCCAACTCTGCCCAATACGTCTTGGCAGTTCGGCGGTCTAGTTTTCTTTACCCAATTTAATTTAATGTCCAAGGTATATGTATTCTTCAACAGCACCAATAGTCTTATTTCCAATGCAAATACTGTGTGAAGTTGGACTTAAAATCTTGGTTTTGTCTATGTTCATTTCCAGACCGATTTTTCTAGAGGCTTCATATAATTCTGCTACCATAGCTTCCAGTTCAGTCAATTCTTCGCTTATTATTACTATGTCGTCTGCAAAACGGCGGTGATTTAAATATGTGCCATCTATTTTAATGCCTTTATTGTTCCAGTTTAATGTTTTGAAGACATCTTCTAATGCCAGTATGAATAGTTTTGGGGATATTGTATCACCCTGTCTTACACCCTTCTCGATTTTGATTTTTTCTGTTTTCAGATTTTCGTTCACTTTTACATCCATAGTAGCATTTTCATATATATATTTAATCAATCTTATGTATCTAGAATTAATCCTAGCATTTTCAAGAGCACTTAAAATTGACCAGGTTTCTACAGAGTCAAATGCTTTACGATAGTCTATAAAAGCCATATAAATTTTTATATTATACTCTGTAGCTTTTCCTATAAGTAAACGCAAAGTTTGAATATGATCTGTGGTTCCGAAACCCTTACGGAAGCCAGTCTGTTCTACGGGTTGGTAGAAGTCAAATTTTGGAGTAAGACGGTTTGTCAATATTTTTTCAGCAGTTTGTATAAGTGAGGGAGTAAACTAATCGGCCGATAGTTTTCCAGATTCTCTTGGTCCCCCTTTTTGAACAGCAATTTAACTTCGGCATTTTTCCAGTCATCTGGAATTACTTCTTGTTCTAGACATTTATTTAACAATATTTGTACCGCCTCTTTCAATTCACTGCCTCCAATCTTCAGTATATCACTAGTTATCCCATCTTCTCCAGGAGCTTTATTATTTTTCATGTTATTCAATGCTATGTTTATTTCATTTAGATTTACTTCTGGTATCTCTTCGGATCCCTCATTTAATATATTATTATCCTCTGCTTCAGGTCTTCTTAGGCTGGAAGAGTATAGTTCTTTGTAAAATTCCTTCACTTCTTTGGCTACAGACTCCGTATCATTTATAATTTCCCAATTTTTGTTCTTTATCTTTGTTATATTCTGCCTGCTGCAGCACATATTTGATTTTAGGACTTTTCTTATTTTTTTTTTTTACAAAAAAATGAATATATCCTTGTTAAACAAGTACATATACATCTTCCTACGTTCCCTAAAATAAGCAAATAAATGCTTGTGTTATAGGTGAAAGAAATCGGTCCAGGCAGGATTCAAAATCGCAACCACTGGATTACTAGCCCAGCGCACTAACCACTCTGCCATCCACCCATTTCTTTCGATAGTTTCTGTGATGCAATTTGTATTGAATTTTCTGATATCTTTTCTGATTTGTCTTCGAATTGTTTTGTTTAGATTTTTATATTCGTCTGTATCTCTGCATAGAGTTTTTCGCTTTTCTAATAGACTAATTGTATCGGAAGACAACTTCTCATTATTTTTTCTCTGTCTGAAGGAGATTTTCTTAACTGCAGTATGAACGGTAGATGTCACCTTGTCAGATAGTTGATTTATTTCCATGTCATGAAGTGCATCTATTGGTTCGAGTTTATTTTTGATAGTGGTTTGAAACTCTGTTTGGTGTCTTCTTAGCAGTTCCATGGAAAGTGTTTGACCGTTCTTCTTATTTATCATATTTGCTCTTTCTAGTTTAGTATTTATGCTAAATGAAGCCCTTACGAGTCTATGGTCACTTCCCGTGTCAAAAGAGTTTAGCACTGAGACATTTTTGCAGTATCTTTTAGCATTTGTAAGGATAAAATCTATTTCATTTCTTGTTCTCCCATCTGGGCTTTTCCATGTCCACTTTCTATGTAGTTGTTTCTTAAAGAATGTATTCATACAGAATAATTGTTCCCTTTGTAGATAATCCATCAACATTTCGCCTCTTTCATTTCTGCTCCCCAGCCCGAACTTTCCAATATTGTCTGAATTTCCTAACTTCTTCTCTCCGATCTTTGCATTGAAATCTCCAGTAATAATTACTAGTTGAGATTTTTCTGATCTTCTGGCCTTTGTAATGTCTTCATAAAATTGTTCTATGTCTTCGTCGTTTGATGTGCTTGTAGGGGCATATGCTTGTATTATTTGGATTGTGTATTTTTTGTTTAGTTTCAGCAGTATGTATATGACTCTCTTGGATACAGTACTCATCTTTGTTACATATGTACTGTTTGATATTTTTGTTAATCAGAAATGCCACTCCTCCTACTGAAGCTTCTGCATTATTTTGATAGAGAATATGGCCGTATGAGAGTATGGTTGCCTTTTCCTCTTTTAATCTGGTTTCACAGATTCCGAGAATATCCCATTTTATGGCTTGTAGCTCGTTTTCCAGTCTGATCTGATCCTCTTCTTGTCTCATAGTACGTATATTGTATGTTGCTATTTCAATGTTTATTCTGCTTTTGTTTTTCGAATTTCTGCCCCCCCCCAGAATCCTTGGGGCTGACCGGTGTTGCGTCGGTGTGAGATTCTGAGTTGTTAAATCTACTCACCTGGGGTAGTTTTGTTTTACAATTTGAGATCATGGTTCTTAGTTTGGAAGGTTGTTTGGACTGCTACGATATTATGTAGCTCTGTACCACGCTGTCCAGTTGCGGGTTGGTACAGGGGTTCTTCTAGGATCTCCTTTCCTTATATGACACAGGGATTTAAGCCTGCGCAGATGTTACGGTTATACCGCCGATACTCGGTCGTCAGAGCCTCGTTAGTTGTCTAGCAGGGGGGACCACGTGCAGCTGAGGTTGACATTTGGGTCGGCTAGGTGTTCGTTCGCCATCACCCCTTCCACCCCTAACCTTACATTACAGTATAGAAGGAAAAATTTTCATTTTCATTTATACCATAACTGCATGTCATACAATATGGGGTAACCAGCGACAGGTGTATGGGTATGCATTACCTTAAAGGCAACATTCAGAATGGGTGGTAAACCTCATTGCTGAACTATGTAAGATACTATTTTGCCTCTTATATTTTCGATTACCCATCTCTCACGAGACACACGAAACAATAATTATAAAAAAGTGTGGAAGCATTATTCTAAGCCGGTGCCTCACCGCATAAGATTTTTTTTTGTGCATATAATACAGTAACTTAACCATAGTAGATTCTGCCATTTGATTTTCTTAGCGTTTTATGAACGTAAAATAAAATTATATTAAAAATTAATTTCATTAGAGATTTCCGAAGGGTCCTGAAAGGAAAGCTAAATAGATCATTGCGATCAAAACAAAAACAAATAATTCATTGTCAACGAGCCTAATGCAAATAAAGCCTAGTAAAAACATGATATTTTTAAGCTTCTTGCTACGAAAATCAGTTTGGGGAAAATAAATTGTCCAATGTAGCTATTCTGACAATATTTGACTATGCGAGTCATCTACTGAAATTAAAAATATGTATATTGAGCATTATTTTTATTAATAGTAGATTATTTTATGAAAGGAAAAAAAAATGAATCTCAAAGAGATGGAATAAACAATGAGTAGGATATGAATAATATAGGTTATGCCAAATAAAATACAATTAACATTTAATATTAACTTGTAACTTTCAAAATCAATTAAAATTTATTCAGTTCGAACAGAAAATAATCGGTAATTTTAATCATAAAATTAGTGATTTTGTATGAAAATTTGCCTTGCCGCCAATAGTAAACTGCAGTCACGTGGCTTTTCCATACAAATCATGTTTGCCGAAAAACCTGCCAAGCATAACGCCTTTCTACATAGTCCATATCCTATTAAGTCTATGGTACATATTTGTGGCATAAATTAGAATCATATAGATTTTTGGCTATTTTTGTTTTTTATTATGTATAATCTATAACACTATAATAATCTGCATATATATAATCTGCATTTAATGAAGAAGTTGTTTCTATAATTACTCACCAAATATAATTCATTTGGCCAAAATAATTCTTAACTTTATTACAATTTCCATAGAAAATGTATACAGAGATTGTTTCGAATAATTTCTTGAAAAATCCTATCTATTGGTCGCTAACTTCATATATTTGTAAAGGAACTATCATTTCATAATTATTTTTTTGTGTTATTTTTATTTGATGTGTGTATAATATTTGTATTTTTTCAGGGCCTGGAATCTATTCCCGATGAATGAATATTAATTTTTTATTGAGCAGATAATACAAAACAATGAGTTTAAATACATCTATGTAGAAAAAAATATATAATAAATATTATGTGATTGCAAATTTTTCTTATTATACCTACTATCATGCCATGTCCCTAACAGGGTAGGCAGAGAAAACTGAGCACCATTTCATATCTATTCTTGCAAATACTCATGTTTTCCTTTGCATTACTTACTTTACTTTTCATGTGGCTCTGGTACTTGTATCCTCTTCGCCCATAATATATATGGGCCGTGTATCAAGTGCCTTGGATCAAGTTCTGTCAACCATTCGACCGCCTCCGGTCTAGCTTTGTGGATATCCTGGAGGGTGCTGCTATATTTCCTGAGCTGGCAGTCTTGCACCATGTGCTTTACTGTCTGCTCAGCTCCACATTCACAGTCTGGGTTCTCAGTTCTGAGTCATATGTGAAAAAAAAAACTACTTGGATTCTATTATTTAAATTAAACTTATAAAGCCCCATCTAGCCTTTAATTATTAAGTCAGTTTTAATATGTATTGACAAACAACAATTTGGAAGTGGATTAAATGTTTATTCATTCATTCATTCATACCATCACAGCATATTAATCAAAAATTAACTGAAAAAGAAAGTCTTTGTCTCTTGCGTTCAACTGGTACCTCTGAATGGTACAAAATCTAGCAGTAACACAAAGAGCCATGGAAAGGAGAATGCAGGGTATTTCATTAAGACACAGGATAACCAACTTATGGATTAGAGAGAAAACCAGTCACTGATGTTGTCCAAAGAGTTGCCAACCAGAAGCGGAGTTAGGTAGGGAATGTCGCCCAAACCACAGACTTCAGTTAGATCAAAAAAATGCTGGAATGGCGACCTAGAATGGGCAAAAGAAGTATTGGAAGACTTCAAACAAATTGTCTGACAATATAAAACGAGTGGTTGGATACGGTCTGGCTAGGATAGAGAGCTGTGGAGATCTCAGGGGAGGCCTATGTTCAATACTGGCTTAGTGATGATCACAGCATATCCCACAATGCAGAGTAACCAGTGACAGGTATGCAGACCTATAAAAAGGAACATGACACAAGCTGTGATGGTATGAATGAATGAATATTTTTGACTACCCATCTCTTATGGGACACCCAAAAATGATGCTGGTGTTTCACAGCAATTGATATGTAAACATAATATATTTTGTTTATCAATGTTTAATAGATTTTAGGAAAAAGTGATTATTATAATACTGAAATGAAACAGTGCGATGAGATGAGCAAGCTAGAACAACCATTTGCCTATGTATAATTTGAATTTATGATTAATCGACTCCAATGAAAGTATATAAAATGTTCAAAATTGTAGTTTTACTTAAAACTCGTTGCATGTAACACATGAGATCCAACTGTTGATAGCGATAGTATGTATAATTGAAGAATATGTACCAAACATAAACACTTAAATGCAAATTAATAAATATTTTAAGATATTTTTCTTCTATGTTAAACATGTAGGTATGTATGTCAGGATAGGATAGTATGGAGGTCAGTCTTTTTTCCTACCCAGAATATGAAAACAGCATGATGGTATGTATGTTATTTGGAAATTAAGTATCAGACTATTGAGTCCCCGTGGATATTGTGTAGTGTATACTACCATACAAATTGTATGAAACAATGTCGTCACTAAATTTAATTTTTATAAAAATTGTTAAAAAAAGTTTGAAATGTACTACTACAATGCTCATATTTTATATAGTAAATTATCTAGTTAAGGTGTTTCGATATTTTTAAAAACTTTTGAAATATAGGCAGTTAAAAACATAAATTTATCATAAAAAAATGTTTTTCTCAATAAAAAATGTTGAGAAAGTCTGGAACTTTAAAAAAACAAATCTTAATATAGTTATACTAATTTTCAGCGTTCTAGCTTTTATGGTTTTTGAGATATATATCAAAAGTTTATAACCTCTGACTGAATCAAAAATTCAAAATACTGAGTATAAAAGTTTTGTAGGCCTATTACTATCTATATATTCTGAAATTTTGGGCTCTGTGCATTGAGCGGATCAAAAGTTATAAGGTGGGGGGGAGACATTTTCCACTCCGAATTCCGAATAAATACATATATAGAACATATTTTATTTATTTAACTTTCCATACATAATAATATAAATAAATATAATGCACACTGGTGAGCTTATTGCAATTAGGCAATTTCTTCCAACCAACCAGATTACAAAGTGACAGAATTATACATGCATCAACAACAAAATGAAAGCTACAAAAGAACAAAGAAAATATACATAACTCCAAGATAAATAAAAAAAACATTTGGGAAAAAGGATTGGGAAGGAACAAGAAGAGGAAATCGAGATCAGGTGTTTAGGAATAAATATTACTTAGCAAAGCAAAGGAGATGGATCAGGTATTTTCGGAGAGATATCCCTGCTTTAGTCTTCTTGAAAATGGAAAGCGAGTTTGACGAAGTTAATATCAGGACTCAAATTATTCCATAGTCTTGCTGAACATACTTCAAAGGTAGAGCTGAAAAATTCAGTGTTGTTTAAGCCTCAAAGTTGGTATTTTTAACTTCAAAGTTGAAAAATATAGACCTGGCATACAAATTTTGCAATCTTGGCTTGATACTTTGTCAATGTGTTAAGAGAATTAAATTCTCTTGAACAAATCGACATTTGGAAACTTAATATAGGTTCATACCTAATATTTAAAACAAGTTAGTATAGGTTCATACCAAAATATTTTATTAAAATACCTTTATATAATATATAAACTTTCCTATCTTTTCACACTAAAATGTCTCTAATGAGAAAAATCAAAATTTTTCAATATTGAGAGTTGACCTTTAGATAATCTTAACTTACTTATCTTTTCACAATGCATAAAATGTATTTTAACCAACTAGAATTATGAAAAAAATCATATTTAATTTTAAGTTCTATTTAAATTTTTCACAAACGTGACTCCCATTCACCGGTATCGCTCTATGCTGAGCATCGTCAGAATGGTGAACAATAGTGATGAAGACCATCTATATATATACATTCAAAGTGAGGACTCGAATAATAGAGAAGGAAGAGGCAATTCCAAGAAAAATAAAATATCCGAAAGACTAAGGTAAATATGAAAAAAACAATATATATTTCAACCAAATCGCTCATTTATGTAAAAATTCCAAATACTATCAAAATGTATTTCAATGTTCCGTTTTAGATAAAACACGATATCTGGAATATATATAATCCCAATCTAGGTAGACTCCAATAACACATCTAGTATTTTCTGTTGTATCTTGATATTCAAGTCTTCCATGTAACAACCTTGTATTGTTAAAACATAATATTTCTCCTGGAGACACTTTATAAGTAGTGGCATTATGATGAATCATATTTACAAATGTCTTCATTGCATTATACCATGGTTCAACTGCTTCTATCGGTATATTAAAATGAGTTCCTCGCTGCGGTACCGAGTGATTGATTCTTATTATTTCACCATCCAAGTTTTCACAAATAACTGGCGATCTAAATATACTGTGAAACTTGTTATCGCCTTCCTTGCCAATATCTTCCCAGTCAACCAGGGTTTGTGATAGTATTTTATAGCACTCATTGTCATATTTTTTCAAATATTCTGCCACAAATAATCCATCAGATAATAAATTATCTCCACCTTTACTCATGGACTGTGTTAAACAATGTAAAAGATTCACACCTGGTTTGTATTCATAATATGGTAAGTCAGTGTGCATTTGTAAATTTTTAGACAAATATGCAACATTTGTTGTATCAGTTTTTGCTTTAACAATAAACTCTTCTCCATAGTGTGTTTTCTTAGCAAATTCAACTCTATCTGCGATTCTTATACAAGAATCATTTTCAGAAGGCACCTGAGTTATCAATGCAACACCAAAAACACATAAAGCTTCGAGCCAATCTTTCAAATATTTATCATCTTTCATTATGAGACTATAATCAAATCTTTTGAATATTGAACTAAAGTTCACATTGTTCCATTTGATTCTCTTTGGTTTGTATATCTGATTTAAGAAATGTTGTCTATTTTCCTTGGTAAAATTTCGTTGATACAACCAATCTTCATGGAACGTAGAAAAATGATTATCATTCCATATAATAGTAATTAAACCATTGTCATCTGATGTAATAGTTTTTGGCTTAATTTTTACATCAAATTTACTCCAATCTATAATTCTACTTTTGGAATCTTGATGAAAGCATTCCATACATTGGCAATTATCTCTAAGCCACACAAATGGAAATTCAAATTTTCCATTTCTCAATTTGACTATCAAGTTATTATTTAAAAGTGAAGTATCATATTTTATTTCATCAGTTGTTGAATATAAACATTTATTGTGTCTAGTTAATTGTTTTCTTAGTGAAAAGGTTAAATATCTCATAATATTCATATTGATGATAAATTAATAAAGAATTATGCAGATTATCAATTATTATTCTTTGATTATGAGTAGAAAATGGCTCTCTGACCTTTGCACTTTGCTTCTTATTATTTTATATTCTGAAAGCAAAATTGAATAAAGTGGTTAAACCTAAAAATCAATATTAAGCATAATTCTTCTCATTAAGTTCATTAAAATTGTATTTCTTTTCACTAAAGGAATAGAATTTATAAATATAACTTTTGCATCACAAAAAAGTATCTCATTGAGGTATATGAATATAAACAACAATGATAATAATTATCTTTGTAATTATTAAATGTACATAAATATAACTGTTATACATTGTAACCAACCGAAATATAATAAAATATTATATTTTAATCAAAATTAACATTAACGAAAAATAAGAATATAATACATCATGAAAATAATGCATTACTCTAGTGTACCTAAAAATTAGCTTATATTTTGTACCTACATACATACAAATTTTAAGTTTCCCTCCTCAATCGTCACTTTTCTATTTGCCTTTATACCTTTTGTTGAGAGTTGATATCATAAAAGTTTTATAAAGGGCCAATGAAGTATACCATAGACAGAATACATGTATGTCTATGATTTTTCAAAGATGTTCAACGATACCTAAAAAAAATTCTCTTTACAATAGGCGTGATGACAGTAAGAAAAAATCATTGAAATTATGATTTTATAAAATAAAATATGTTATAAAGATTTGAAAAAATATATTTATTTTCATTTTAAAAGAGCGAATAATATTAATATTATTAAAATAAAAATACAAAATATGTTTGTCCGCCATTTTATGTGAAACACCAATCAGATCGCATGACGTCACCATATTGTCACTGTCAATTGTGTTTGTTACTGTCAACTGTTGTGTTGTTCGAAATGGCTATTTTTTTCATAACAAGCTATATGGAATATGCTGCTTATTTTTAACATGCTATTTTTATTTATTGATTTATTTGGTTTATTTGGGACAATAAACCAAATAATATCGCTATCCGCTCTATTGAATCGTTGACGCATCTGTTATAACACGCACCGAGTATTGTAACGTGGTGGAGAATATTTAACGTTTCAGAAATAAATAACTTGGTGGCTTTCATTGCTTGATTATAAAATAAAATGATGTAATTATATTGTTTGTGGGAGTTGTACAGTGTTACATGAGGTTGAAATGGAAATACACAATGTATTATGATGAATCTAATATACATATGGGATAACTGTTATGATTCATATACATATTATGATTAATATATTAAAATATGTAATAGGTGTGATGACTGTAAGAAAAAAATCATTGAAATTATGATTTTAAAAAATAAAATAGGTTATAAAGATTTAAAAAATGTACTTATTTTCATTTTAAAGGAATGAATATTATAAATATAAAAATACAAAATGTGTTAGTCCGCCATTTTATGAGAAAAAACAATCAGAGCGCACGACGTCATAGTATGGTCGCGTCAATTCTTCTGATAGTCTTCAATACAATATACGCATTAATTGTCGGTCTGGACTATGTTTATTTTGGTGTTATCGATATATTAATATTTTAATTAAATACTTAAAACTAAAACAAATTAAATATAAATGGAACAAGTATTCATCAAAGCAAATAGTTTCAATTTACCTAGATACTCGCCTACCTATCGGGGGACACTATGGGCCGGTATTACAGTGTCAGTTTAAGAGCTAAACTCAAGTTTTACAAAAATATAGCGTATTACAGTGTCCGTTTAGACCTAATCTTCCCTCAAATACGTCACTAAAACGACAAATATTTAATTCAATGTTTCTGGCAGATTAAGTACTTAACTGTGAGTCAACTGTCATTTGCTAGGCAACTCGTGTAGTTTCAGTTTCTATCACTAGAGGCGTTAGGCAACGTGTGTAGTTTCAGTGTTGTATCGAAGGTGGCGCCACACAACAAAACAAACTGACAGCCGTATTGAAACGAACACGGGCATTTAAAAGCATTATTTTGGTGAAAAAAATTAAATTTACCATGTTGGATAATAAAACAATGGTATTTAAAGTCGTAGCGTCCCGTTTTGTATTTCGTATTATTTGAGGTTATTTAAATTTGACAGATAATAACCACAGAAAAAGTGAAATATGTCTATAATTGAAGATTTAGTAACTGACATGTCATATTGCACTGTAATACGGAAATGGATTCAATCTCCCCTTAACATTAATCTTGAGTTTGGCAAACTCAATGAGTTGAGGGCCGACTGTAATATCGGGCCTATGTTAATTGTATTTTGTATGTAACTTAGTTTTTATTGAATAAATAAATAAATAATGAACGCTCGCAACGTATGGTAAACTAATTTAGTTTTAGTATTCTACAATTTTGTCACGCGATGGTGAGCTGACGAACGTTCGACATGTTATGATGCTGGTCACTGCCAAACTAAACTAGCAAGCTATATTTTTTTCATGCAATGAAGCGATTTGCGAAACGACGGCGATTACGCGAAGCATGCGTTTTAAAACATCGTTACAATTTTAGCAGCATACGAATTATTACATAGCGCTCGTTATTTGTATTGTGTTCATAACAAGCTATATTTATCTGCTATCGTTATTTTTAGCAATAGCAGCCATAGTAGTTATTTTTCTGCCTGTCTTAACTACTCTTAACTAGAATGGAACTTTTGATGGTCGGATATTTCTTTGCGTCGAACAAAGACTTTTGTTCATCAGAATTTCGAAACGTAAAAACTTAATAATAAGTACATATAAGTACTTTATTTATCTGTAATTTAAATACAACTTACATCTCGAAAATCGATAAAATATGCTCCTTCTTCTCTCTACATTATGTGTTCATAAGCTAAAAACATACGCGGGAAACTTATGATGGCCTATTTTGACGTTTGGACATTAATGAAGTTCTTTATATGCTTATTGCCTAAATAATGGTAAATATTATATTATTGAGAGCTAAAAGTGGGGGAACAAATACTGTACTTCATTGTAAACGCGCACTTAATAAAATTCACTTGTGTCTCGCCGTGCGAAATTTAATCACTTATTTCTCTTTTTTTTTCGCGTGGGACGAAAACAAATACCTCAGTAGGTGTTTTTTTCGTCGTGTTTGTACATTTAGGGACCGCACAACGCTTATGCACTTTTGAATTGATTATAAATACACAAATCGTCTTAGAACACATATATTACATATAGTAGTGATATGCAGTTTACGATACCATGACGTCACCGTCAGGGTCGGCAGCCGCCATGATACTACAAGCTTTTTTTGGCGTAAATGTCAAATTTGATTTTAAAATGGCGATTTTTGCTACTAAACCTTTATTTTATGTAGAAATGTATATATATTTGAAAACAGTGAATGCGTAAAAACATCGTGAGATAGTTTTTCAAAATTAGTCATCATGCCTATTCTTGCTTTTCTGAGATTAGAAAAACATGAAAGGTGGAAAAAATGCTTGCTTGTGCAAGCAATTGTTATATCCGAAAAAGTATTGCTGAAAAATGTCATAATTTTTAATTTATTACCATCTAGACGAGAAATAGCTAGCACTAGCAGCGAGGAGATGCATACAGCAATAATACTACGGCTGTGCGAGCAGTAAAGGCTTGCAGCCGATTCTTTCTCTTCGCATTCGACGCTCGTGGAGCAAGGATGGATTGGTGTGACGCCGACTTATGTTCTTGGTGGCGGCCGTATTTCTTTCGAAGATGCAGGAGGTCTGTGTAACATAACACGTCACACGCATAGACGCTGCCGGGGCTACGAAACCAGGATGAGGCCATCAACAGAGCAGAGGCGTCGCGATAGACCACAGTGTTGGGCCACCACAGTAGGGAATAAGAAGGCTTATCTGGGTCATCGGTTCGCCTTCGGTACATGCTGCCGTTATGTCACGTGGTGATTACAGCTTCTCGAGACATATACCCTTCAAGAGATTAGCATTTCTTCAGGGTAAAGAAGCATTATAGATCATCCTCAACACACTTCAAGTACGTCTATATAGGAAACAAATATGGCTATTCTTCGCACAAACCAAAAAGGCCAGAGCATCATGATCCTTGAGCAACAAAGGGTGCAGGTCAGTTATGAGCTTCACTTGAGGCAAATTAATATACTAGTAGCACGAAAGATTCCATCTGCAATCGCCGGCCTTTCTTTCATGAACGGTGATTCAAGGCTTGCGCCAGTGAAAACGTTCTTTGTTATGAGATGACATATCAAACGTCTTCATATAATGAGAAGAAAACTACAGCGTCTTCGAAATAACCACTAATTCAGGCGTTATCGTGCTCAATCAAAAATAATGTTTTTTTCGCGTTAGTTTATAATATATACTATGTTTTGGGCAGAATAATTGCCGGCCTTCGTGGCTCAATTGGTTGGGTATCTGGCTGCTGATCAAAATAAAGGCCCTCGGTTCGATTCCCGGTGGAGACATAGTTTTTAGTTGTGTTTTCAGTCTGGATCTGTAAGATGATGTCAGCAGAATGTGGCAATTTGTTACTGGATGCATGTTAAATTAATATTTGACATAGTACCTGTTAGTTATCCGAGAAATAATATAAAAATAAATGAAAAAAAAACAATATCAAGAAACACAAAACAAATACATAATGATATTGGTATTAATCATTGTGACCCACGATAAGAAGTATATTAATTTGCTTTGCATCTCAACCATAGAAATCTCGATACCTCATGTCAAATAAACGTCAAATTTTGAAATCACAATTTTTTTGGTTAAAAATTGATATTATTTATGGATTCTTATTATCTCTCGTTATCATGTGTTCAGTAAATGATGATGAAAGCGATGCAATTATTGCTATTAGCAATGGTATTTCTGATTTGGATTTGTAAGTTTTCTTATTTATAATTTCGTAATATTATATTGTCATATTCACTCGTGTGATTTGTGAATGTTTATAAACAAGCCTAAATCTGAAATAACTATTCATTCATAATTTTTTATTGTTTATAAATATTTGGAAAGTTTAAAAGAACAAATTTGTTCTAAATGATTACTCTTTTGCGCTATTATTTATACATTTTGTGTAATAGTTTTAAAGATCAAAATTCTTCGTCAGATTATCTACAGACGTCTTTATAAATATAACATTTGTAGGACTTTTTTCTTACCTATTTGTCAAATCTGAATAAGATTTAATTACCAGTGTGTTACTTTCACATCATTTATCATGTATTTTCATAACATAAATAACATATTTTTAGAAATAATGCCAATTGTAAAAAATGTATCCATCAAAAAGCAGATGTCATATTGAGAAAAAAAGATCCATACTGTCAAAGCTGTTTTGTATCCGGGGTTGTACATAAGTTTAGAGCAAGTCTCGGTAAAACAAAGATTATTAGAAACGGTGACAAAGTGTTGCTTGCAGTTTCGGGTGATGCGGCTTCCTCTGTTCTTATTGACTTGGTTAAAACTGGTCTGAAGGAATCCACTCACAAGAAAATAAGGTTTCAGCCCTTAATTTTATACATTGACGAAAGTATCATACTCAATAATTCTTTAGAAGAAAAACAGAAGCATAGAAAGCTTGTGTATGATCTACTGCAAACAGCCAACATGCCTATGTATGCTACCTCTCTGTCCAATATTCTCAAAACTACATCAAGGTGTTCAGCTTTTACAGAGAGCTTTGATGATATAAACAATGATACGGAAACAAATGTCAAATCATTGTTTGCTTCTACAAAAAGTTTAACAACTATGCAAGACCTTTTAAGAAAATTGAAACAAAGGCTACTTTTAAACTGTGCTGAAGAACTGAATTGCTCTTTTATTTTTGTCGCTGAAACGGCAACAAAGCTTGCAGCAAATTTAATATCTTGCGTTTCTTTAGGAGGTGGATCACATTTGTCATCTGATGTTGTAAGTAATTATGCTCTATCAATTACCTATATAGTTCTGTACATGTTCATAAAATAATTTTATCAATTTTTAAACCTGTTTTACTAAAATGAAACATGCAATATGATGATACTTACATTATTTATTATAGATTAGTATTTATTATAGATTATAGATAATTTTACAATATGATGATACTTACATTATTTATTATAGATTAGTATTTATTATAGATTATAGATAATTTTACAATATGATGATACTTACATTATTTATTATAGATTAGTATTTATTATAGATTATAGATAATTTTACAATATGATGATACTTACATTATTTATTATAGATTAGTATTTATTATAGATTATAGATAATTTTACAATATGATGATACTTACATTATTTATTATAGATTAGTATTTATTATAGATTATAGATAATTTTACAATATGATGATACTTACATTATTTATTATAGATTAGTATTTATTATAGATTATAGATAATTTTACAATATGATGATACTTACATTATTTATTATAGATTAGTATTTATTATAGATTATAGATAATTTTACAATATGATGATACTTACATTATTTATTATAGATTAGTATTTATTATAGATTATAGATAATTTTACAATATGATGATACTTACATTATTTATTATAGATTAGTATTTATTATAGATTATAGATAATTTTACAATATGATGATACTTACATTATTTATTATAGATTAGTATTTATTATAGATTATAGATAATTTTACAATATGATGATACTTACATTATTTAAAAAATGCATGTTTTCTTGAACATTCAATAATTTAAAAAGAATAGCAAAATAATAATTGAACACATTTATGTATACACATAACTTAAAACTAATTATGAATTATTAAAATGTAATACATAAGTAATTGATTTAAAATTTTCAGGGTTTTTGTGATTCTAGAGCTAACATTAAAATACTTCGACCCATGAGAGATTTTACTTCAGATGATTTAGATTTATACATCAATATAAACAAAATAAAATATGTACCACAGAGGTCATTAGTAAATGTTGACAATCCATACGCTAGTATACAATCATTGACTAAGAAATTTGTTAATGACCTGCAGGAAAGTTTTCCAGCTACAATATCAACTATACTTCGCACTGGAGATAAAATGGAAAATAAAACTGGCGATTCTGAAGAAAACACCTGCGCCATGTGTTTGGTAAGTAAAAACAATTGATATTTGAGAATAATATGTTCATTGATTGTATTTAAATAAGTACCATTTGGAAAATATTATTTTTATTTTATCATCGTATACGGTCATCGTGACATACGGTTTAGAATCGACACCTCAATTCTATAAACAGAATCAGCTACAACCCAACCCCACAAAAACCCAAGTATCTTTCTTCCACTTAAAAAAACAGAGATGCAAAAAGAACGCCCTCCATAAAATGGGAAAATAAAAATCTGAGCCCATGCACACATCATAAATATCTTGGAGTCGCGCTGGATAGAACTCTCTCATTCAAAACACCTGCACAAACACCAAGCAGAAAGTGGCTACAAGAAACAATCTTCTACGCAAACTGGCCAATTCAGGCGGCAAAACCATCACTCTTGCGTACCTCAGCCCTGCCCCTGTGTTTCTCAGCTGGTGAACACGCTGCCCCAGTGTGGAGCAGATCACCTCACGCTAAACACGTTGATGTGGCACTCAACGACACCTACCGCGTGATCACTGGCTGCCTTAAACCCACTCCACTGGACAAGCTGTACTCCCTTGCAGGGATAGCACCCTCTAGCATCAGGCACGAGGTGCAATGTAGCGTAGAACTGAACAAAGCTCAACACCAACCCTCGCACTGCCTTTACAACTGTGAGACTGGCCGACCCAGGCTGAAATCCCGCAAGGGCTTCCTGAGATACACTGAGCCGCTCAAAACATCTCCAGAGGAAGCCAGGCTCACTTTGTGGCGAGTATAATCTCCAAAAGAGTTCATCGAACCTCAGGAGCATCTCCCCCCGGGACACAGTCTGGACTGGCGCACCTGGAAATCACTAAATAGATTAAGAACGGGCGTCGGCAGATCGAAATATAACCTAAGGAGATGGGGAATCATATCAGACGACGACTGCCTCTCATGTGAATGCGGCCTGGCGCAGACCACTGACCACCTACGAGATTGCCTTGCCTGCCCTGCTACCTGCTCACTAGAGGACCTAGTGCGCTGTGATTACATGAAAATTCTTCGAAACACAATTGTTCGAATGCGCAATTGTACGAATAACAATTTTTCGAAAATCAGTTATCAGAATGACAATTGTCCGAAAGCAAATTATTCGAACTAACATTTGTCGGAAAACCAATTGACCGAATTTAATATATTTTTGTGTCATTATGTTGCCTCCTTTGACATATTTGTTGCCAGTAAAATATATTCGATGAAGACTATTATTACTTGTATTATTGTTGGGTACGTACATATGTATGCACATTTTTAATAACTGATGTTTGACAGCGCGGGATAGCCTAGTTTGTACACCAGTTTTTGAGATTTTGACACATCATGTACAGACAGTTTATCTAGTATTCACACCAATTTAAATATTTTATTTTAATATTATAGTTACTTTTTTTAATATATAATGCAACTGCCTCACGCCAGTCGCAATTATAACTACAAACAAACCTAAACAACCTATTTTTACCAAAGTTTTGTAGGTTTAGGTTTAAAAAATCGGTGTACATCCTCAGATATCTGACAGCCCGGTGCGTCGCCATGTTGTTTATTCCATAGATTTTTATTATACATAATATTATACTATGTAGATGTAGTACTCCGTGCAAAAAGTGAGTCATGGAATATCGCGCGTTTGACGTTTTGGTTGACAACATATTTCAGTTTTCCTTACATTTCAACACATCCTAAATAACTTTTCTCTAAATCTAAATTAACAAAGTGTTTTTTACAACAAATAAATCCGAAAATAATTACGTAAAAACTGAAACGTCAAAAATCCACCGGAAAAATGCCTCGCTTCGATTCATACAAAATTTGCTAACTCTAGTATATTATAATAAAAATCTATGGTTTATTCCTTTCACAATACTACCAACATGACGTCATAAAAATTCGAACAATTGTAAATTCTGATAATTGTGTGTTCGGAAAATTGTTTTTCGAAAAAATGTGATTCGAATAATTGCCATTCGTAAAATTGATTTTCGTAAAATTAAGCATTCGAATAATTGTTTTTCGAATAATTTTCCTGTCACCGTGCGCTGTAGCGGCGCAGCAGCCGTCGTTGCCAAGTATTAGTCGAGAACTGTTTGATTGCTGCTGACACGAAGAAGAAGATCATCTTTTAAATACTGATTTAGACAGCTTTTGAATGATACCAACAACTAATTTTTTTCCTTGTCTATTTACATACCACTGCATTATTTTCAACTTATTTGTCATGTTTTTTCATAACATAAGTAGGTAACATATTTTTATTCTCTGCTTTCAAATACCAACTAATAACATAAGATATAAAAAAATACTTTTATGTATCCGTGTTGACTCCAGAATTCAATAGGGTTTTGCAAGGCGAGAACTCATATTTACAACTTTTACAATAGTAGTATATTTATTAATTTATTTCCATACATTGTTTGCAGTCACAGTTGGATACTGAACACATAGCTTGTTCAGCTCTTGACGCAACCACCTACTCTAGAATGATTTCCAATGTTGAAAAGGTCACACTCAGAGATTCGGAAGATAATAACCAAGAGGAAAGTTGTAATGAATGTAATTGTAAATCCACCGATCAATCATGTATAACGCAGTCTGAAATTATAAAATTTCTTTGTTATAATTGTCAACTACTTCTCAGAGATATAAAAGATATAGATTCATTATTACCTTCCTTAACTTCTACTATTAGATTGAAGAAGTCTCAGGAATGCATGAAAAACCAGATTCAAGATTATTTACTTTGACAAATAAACTTAATATGTAAATATTTAATGTGACAGTAAATGTATATATTTCAAGTGTTGATTTTTTTTTTATTTTCACATACTGAAATACCCGAAACCAACAGATTATAAATAATATACTGGGTTATTAATATATTACTGGAGCATCTAAAACTTACAGTAGGATATATTTTTGAATAATTTGAAAAACAACATGTAAATAAAAACAGTTTTTACAGTGGAATGACTCAATTAACCTTACATCTTGTGAATCTTGTTAGTACAAATATCCTAATCATAAAAAATCAATTCTTGCCCAACTGTCGATTTGTTTAAGAGAATTTATTTCCTTAGTCCCATGTAATAAAATTGTGGGAAATCTATATTTTGTATGGTTTTTTCATCTTTGAAGTCAAAAAACACTAACTTAGAGGCTGCAGCATAATATATGTTATATGGATGAACTCAGAGTTCGGAGTAGAACATTTAGTGTGTCCCCCTTATAACTTTTGATCTGCTTAGCACTTAGCCTAAAATTTCAGAAATTATAGAAAAGTTTAAGCCTAAATACTTTTATACTCAGAATTTTGATTTTTTGTTTCAATCAGGGGTTATCAACTTTTGAATTTTTATTTTTCCATACATCTCAAAAACCACAAAAGCTAGAATGCTGAAAATTTGTTTAATATAGACAAATACATTATCTCAAACATGTTTTTATGAAAAAGTTCCAAGGTTTCTCATACTTTTTTTTACTAAGAAAAACATCTTTTTTGTGTTTAACTGCATATATGTATTTCCTTTTTTTTAAACATCGTAACACTCCGAATAATATAATTTAATTTTCTATAAAAAATACATACATTATAGTAATAGATCTCAAACTTGAATAAGATTTTTTTTTCTATCAATTTTTGTAAAAATTATTACTAACCCAGCGTACTCACTGCTCTGCCGCCACCCGTATATTTGGATTTGTTTATTTATTCTTCATCTATACTATTATACCTTCATGATCTATACATACTAACAACATCAACAGTTGGAACTCATGTGTTACATGCAACTATTAAAAAATCAGATATCAGTAAAGTGTATAGAAATTTAGACATCAGTAAAGTGTATAGAAATTATTGAAGGAACATTTTCACATGTGAGAAATTCGAATAAAAACGTAATATATTTTTAGAGAACATATTATTATATCATTAATACTGATATCAATTTCATCATCAGAATTTCATTAATTTTGGAAACAAAAAAAAATGAAACTGAAAATATTGTTACGTTATTGAGAACTTTGTTATTAAAAATACTTACATTTTTAACTTTAAAAATGAAATAAAACCAATAATCATTAGATTTTTAAAAACTTTATACAGTAATTATTGGAAGCTCTTGGAAATATAATAAAAGTTTTTTTTTTTATAATCAGACTGATGGGTCCAAGACAGGAAAAGTCAGTTGTTTTACTTTGAATTCATCCTTAACTTGCAGAACATGTGTTTGGATTATTTTATCACTTTGTATTTTACCTAAAATATTATTATATACTATTAATATTATTATGCTGTTTCATTTTGGATATTTGCTATTATAACAAAACAGTAAGAACTTTCAGAGAGGCAATAGAAGTATATAAAAGAATTAACATCATGAACAATAGAGACGATGGTGTACGCGCCTCCCACCTACATGGAAAAACATTTATATAATATAATAATAGCAGATTCCATAGTAAAAATAATAATATAACAACAAATAATACATAATCTACTATATAAATATTCGGCCCAATAATACGAATACAATAGATTCAATGCACGTCATGAGGAACAGGACAAATCTATTAATGGGTCCAAAACAAATAGCGTTAGCGACAAGGATCTTGAGAATACTCACCCGCTTAAGTGCATTTTGTTCACTTGTTGACAACATTTATTGTATGTTATATCCGTGGAAGGAGCTCCTTATAAAATTCAACATTTGTATGATAACAGACCTAAATCAATGCAATATTGAATATTTCCTCCTTATAACCAAATTCCACTGTATAATTTTTTTTTAAATGAATATGTCCTTGTTAAATAAGTACATATACATCTTTCTACATTCCCTAAAATAAGCATAAATGCTTGTGCTAAGGTGAACGATATCAGTCGAGGCAGGATTTGAACTCTTGACCACTGGATTACTAACCCAATGCACTAACCGCTCTGCCATCGACCCATCTAATATACATATACTTTTATTTTTTTTATTATTTAATATTTTTAATAATAAGTAAAAATACCATGTTTAATGCCATGTTTTGTTTCATATTCTTTAAGTTCTTCAGCATGATGTTTCTTTTTATGAAGTCTAAAGTTCGAATGGTCTGAAAAGGTTCTTTTACACCACTGACAAGAATAAGGTTTAGCTCCTGTGTGGTTATTAACATGAGTCTAAAACAAAAATGATATATAAAAAGATTAAACATATAAATATACAGTTTTTTAGAGCCTTAGTTATTTTTCTTCTCAATCTTAATAATTCGAGTTTCACAAATTTACATAAATATGTTAGGGATATAAGATACCAATAAAGTCCTCGAATCGAATGATGGCACAAATAATGCAACATTGATTAATGATTATTAAAATAGTCCAATTGCAAAAAAATGTTCTTGTATTTCTAAAATTGTTGCCAGTATGGTAACAAATTGGGAGGAGATAAAAAGATACTGTACTTACATCGAGTGAGGATTTCCATTTGAAACCTTTATTGCAGAATCCACAAATATATCTACAAATTTTTCTGTGTACAAACATATGTTCTTTGAGAGTGTGTTTGTAATTAAAAGTTAAAGAACATTCTGGGCACTTGAAATTGATTCCCATATGACAATTCATATGATTTTTTAGATTTCTTTTTGTTGAATAACTGAAATTCATTAGAATATAAATGAGCTCTGAACACAATCCCAAAATATATATGTGAATCTTATATATTGAAGTTAAAAAATTGTTTTAATAGAATGCCTGAAATTTACTTCACCATTCTGGGTGATCAGCATTTTAATTCGTTTCTACATTCAAAATTTTTTTTAGGAAAAATACTATTTAGAGACTGAACAGTGTTTGTGGATCTGAAATTTATAGAAAACATCTCTTTGTAGAAGAAGAAATTTTAGTCTTTCAACTACAATTTCTATTTCAATCTATACACATTCTCTTACAGTCATATTTATAATATTTCCTTATTTTAATAAAGTGTTATAACTTAAACACATTAAGCTCTAATAATCTTGACTATTCATCTTCTTCTTCTTCCTGGCACTGTCCCAACTTATTGGTTATTAAGGTCGGCTCTTCTCGTCCTCAGGCTATATACTCTGCGGTTCTCACTTTCATGCAATCCGTTTCTTTGTAGAATCTTGGAACAATTGATTATCCAGGTCTTGCTCTTGAGATGGTAAACGAAGAAGATAAATATTTATTGCATTATTTACTGTATGGGCTCCTTTTTACTCTCTTCTAGCTTGTTGTTTATGACAGTGACTCACATGTTAATCTTTACTATTCATAATAACTTTAAAAGAGCATTATAACAATAATTGTGCTAAAATATTTTTGACCTATCAACGTCGCAATTTCTTCATGTTTCTTCGGTGATTTGACATTTGTCAATGTTTTGAAGAAAAAATATAATAATTTCTTATAGGGTGCGTTATTTGTTTTGTGAATACCTATCATTATTTAGATATTTATATGGAAAAAAAAACAATCTAAACTGAAGCAATGATGAAAAAGTGAGAAACAATAAATTCAAGTAGCCCTTCTCTTTAAGTTTATCTTTCAATAGATATGTCAAATGTTTTTTGTTATTTAAGACTTGAAAAAATAGGTACGTTTGATCCATAGAATAATAATAGTATAGAATACTCATTCCCATACAATACCTCGCTGAAAAAGTGAAGCCGTTTTACTGGCCGGCTCGTGTCAATATATGTATGACTCTGCTGGTAGACATTGTTCGTATAGTACTGCTCATTATGACTGCGTATATAATTTTGCAAGCAGTTAATAAATTCCCTATTTGGAGAACGTATCACGCAGACGGCCAATGATTACTGAATGCTCGTAGCAAAATGTTGACCAAATTAGTCAACATAAAGCAGTCGCGTTTACTGCAGGCTAAAGAGTATTCTATACTATTATTATTCTATGGTTTGATCATGTCAAAAAATTTTTGTGAATTATGAAAGCAGTTTATTATTTTTGATGAAGCAGAAACACAAAAACCTATTCTTGCTGCTTCACAAACGTCGAAAATTATTTATATTTAATGTGATCATTATCGGAAACATTTGGGATTAATAGGAAACGTTCAGTACCTATAAATCTTGATATAATGCTGTTAAAACTGCCTGGGACCATGTTTATTTTATAAAGATGTAATGAAGCCATTATAAAGTATTATTGTCTTAAAATATTATTAATAGTGATTTTTTGCAACACTGTTACAAACCTATTACAATTTTATTTATATGTACATACATAAGAAGCATTCATATAATATACATGTATGGATTTATTTTCAAAAGTGAGTATTTACTCTATCCCTAATAAGCCGTGACCGTAATACTGAGAAGATTCCTAATATTACTTGCTTTAGTATAAAGGTAAAATAGTCCAAGTTTGTATTATTAAAATTGATCACATCATTGTATTCTCACCTCTTTGAACAAAAAGCGCAAATGAACATTTTTTTGCCACTATGTTGAACCATGTGATGGTTTAAATTCTCTTTGCTACCAAATGAATGTCCGCATTCCTCACAAATAAATGGTTTATACTTTTCATGTACAACTTTTAAATGATTTTTAAGAGTATATGATGATGACAATCTGTAAATAAATATCACCAATTGATGATGATTATATTATTATTACTTCTATCATAATGAAATTATTATACTGGCTAAAATTCATATTGTGACACAGTTCAGTCTTAAAGAGAAAGCTTTGAATTAATATGGAATCAATAAAGGAAATTAAATATCTAGGTTTTATAAAAATATGTTTGATAAAAGATTTGTGTAGATATTTCATTCTTATATTATATGAAAACACCATACTGGAGAGAAAAAATATTTGTAAAAAATGGGAAGCAATAAGTTTGTAGAGAAAACAAAACATTTTCATATGGTTAATATTTTTTTTAACTTCATAAAATATATGAAAAAAATTGAGTTGAATCCACAGACCTTTAATCTGTGAACAAGAAAAAAACAATATTTTCTGGTGCACACCACATAACTGCCACCAAATATTGGTGGCAAGGTCACATGGTTTTGCTACCAATAGGTTTCTGTATAGATGAAAATTTTAATAGTCGCCATTCTCATTTCATCTAGTTAGTGTGTTCTACTTAGATTAAAAGTTTGTTAAAATTGAGGTAAGAAGGAAAAGAAAACAATCATGGCATTAAAGTTCATTGATATTTAAATTTATATTTTCATGATCATATTTCGCATTTGACATTTACAAATACATTCAAATTTCCACAAATGCTATTGCTATAATATAATGTTATAATGAGATCAGGAACTGCTACTGTGATTTATGCACTACATTTGACATTTACAAATACATTCAAATTTCCACAAATGCTATTGCTATAATATAATGTTATAATGAGATCAGGAACTGCTACTGTGCTTTATGCACTACATTTGACATTTACAAATACATTCAAATTTCCACAAATGCTATTGCTATAATATAATGTTATAATGAGATCAGGAACTGCTACTGTGCTTTATGCACTACATTTGACATTTACAAATACATTCAAATTTCCACAAATGCTATTGCTATAATATAATGTTATAATGAGATCAGGAACTGCTACTGTGCTTTATGCACTACATTTGACATTTACAAATACATTCAAATTTCCACAAATGCTATTGCTATAATATAATGTTATAATGAGATCAGGAACTGCTACTGTGCTTTATGCACTACATTTGACATTTACAAATACATTCAAATTTCCACAAATGCTATTGCTATAATATAATGTTATAATGAGATCAGGAACTGCTACTGTGCTTTATGCACTACATTTGACATTTACAAATACATTCAAATTTCCACAAATGCTATTGCTATAATATAATGTTATAATGAGATCAGGAACTGCTACTGTGCTTTATGCACTACATTTGACATTTACAAATACATTCAAATTTCCACAAATGCTATTGCTATAATATAATGTTATAATGAGATCAGGAACTGCTACTGTGCTTTATGCACTACATTTGACATTTACAAATACATTCAAATTTCCACAAATGCTATTGCTATAATATAATGTTATAATGAGATCAGGAACTGCTACTGTGCTTTATGCACTACATTTTTATTTTCATACCTAACTACTTTTTGAATAATTCAAAGATGCATTTTTAAATAAGGCCCCCAAGTCAAATTGAAAACGCTGTTCGTTTTCGCCAAGCGCTAATTTTTTTGTATGGGATTTGACGTTTGTTGTAGAAATTTTTTCTACAATAACAAACAACAAACGTCAAATCCCATACAAAAAAAATTAGCGCTTGGCGAAAACGAACAGCGTTTTCAATTTGACTTGGGGGCATTGTCATTAGAATAGATTATGTTTCTTGTTTTGTCTAGTCTAGTGCATACTTTTGCCGTTGTGTATTGTCAAAACACAGAACAGTTTTTCCTACCGATTTATTCTCGCGGGATCAGAATCTTATTAATTGGCGATTTTTTTACGTTACTAATTTTTTTATTCCTCCCTCTTTTCTTATAGGTATATAATATTTTTACATGTGACAAATTCAAAAACAAAAAACTTTATTTTAAATTGCCAAAATTCTAAACCTTTCAATTTCCAGCAAATAACTTGAGAATTTTCATCAGGAGGGGGAACGGATTGCGCATATAACAACTAAGCAAAAAAACACAAATATCGCTATGCCTGGCTATGCCCTAATAACAATGTCGGATCTGACATTTTGTTGAAAACGCTTTTATTACATAAAATTATTTATAAGTATATTATCAAGCTATTGTAAAAATAAAAACTTACAATTTCATAATATTTCGTCTATTTTACAAAATGAAAAACGTCGGATCTGTACTAAGGAGTCCATATGGTAACAATGTATATTAAAATTCATCATTGTTAGGCGCGAAATCACTCTTGTGCTGTGTGCGTATCTACTGCTCCTATCCATGTTATAGGGATTGACCCTCAGGTTCCAGGTATTTTTTATAATAATTTTATGTCAAAACATACAATATCCTTTTATGAGCTTAATATAGTGAATCAACTTTCCCAATAGTAATGACGACTATGGTAGTTACAACAACATTATTCGAACTTTCGATTGAATATTTAAAATGGATTAATTTATGATATTTTCAAAACATTCAATTTTTTTGGAATGTAAAAGGCAAAAAGTTTCAGATCTGATACATCCGACATTGCAGTTTGATGAAAGTCCAATTAACAACGGTGGATGTGGAAATTACATTTTGGTAGATCCGACATTATTACTAGGACATAGTAATATGTACTCAAGATGTTTGCCATTGAATATACACACATTGTAATTATGATATTTAAAATTACCTGAAACCGAGCTTAGCGTATTAATTTTTTACTTTTACGATACAACTATTTTCAAATCAAATAAACAGAATCGTGCCACCTCTTCCCTTGTACCAATTTCCTGGACTAAAGTCATAGTTATGTCAGCTCTGTATATATTCCTTACTCTATGGTTGAATCAAACACATTTTTAATGTGGAGGGAACTTATTTTACAAGTTACAACTAAATAGGTTAGATTGTATTAATTTTTATACTGTTTACAAAAATACAGTACAATCTCGCTAATATGGCAATAATGAAAGCAAAAGAGTGCTAGATTATTGGAAAATTTGGATTACTGGATATGCCGGTTTGGTGAAAAGCAGGATTAGCGAGATTGTACTGTACGTCAATTAATCTATGACTTCTTTTTTTATAATTATACTCTATAAAAAAAAATAATAATAAAACTTACTCAAGATTACATATTGAACATTGGATCACTGGTTTTGATTCAGCAGGTATATGAAGATCTTGGTGTTTTTTCAAAATATGTAGAGATTTGAAATATTTTGAACAAATTTTACATTTATATTTTGCTGTTTTGTCAAGATTATGTCTAGCCATATGTCGCACATAATTAACTTCTTTCAAAAATGTCTTTTTACACACTGAACAGCTGAAATGAAATTAACATTAATTATGAATCAAAACAAATATGTAAAGACAAAGGATAGAATACTAAGAAATTTTATAAATAATACTGATTATAAACCATAAAAATATTGATGTAAATTATTGAGTTATTGTTATACCTATATCTACAACCAGATTTAAACAATTCACACATGTACATACAAGCATAGTCAGTTTTTACCGTTATTAGCAGCTGATTGAAAACTTCGAAAGATTAAAAAAAATACTTCAGCCAAAATCAAGTCAATGGTGCTTTTTTTGGCTGAAGGTGGCCAAAGCTGAAGCTTTGGTCGGACATAGCGATTGCAATCTAGTAGCGTTTTCAATCAAGTAGGATTTATGCCGATTTTCTATAAAATTACTGGATCCAGCAATTTGCAGATATTTAGAACAAAATCGGTCAAGGCAGGATTCGAACTCCTGACCACTGGATTACTAGCCTAATGCGCTATTCGCTCTGTCATCGACCCATCTAAACTACTAGTTAGTATATTTTTATCTGTAGACATAATATGTACTTACTAAACGACTCTAAATGAAAATCTGTGAATAATAAAATAAAATGTTTTAATACAATACCTCCCAAAGCTTCTGTCATTATATGTATGTTTTTTTTCATGCTCTAGCAGTGTATTTTTAGAATATATATATTTGTTACATACACACATTACTTTGGCTTTATCAGCGTGAATATCAGTGACGTGCCTTTGGAGAAGTAGCCAAGTGAGAAAATTTTTATGACAAATATGACAGTCAAATCTGTAAAAAAATAAACCATTATCTATTTGTATATGTAATCTTTTCTCCACATATGAGAGACCCAAAACATCAAGAATATAACCAAAATCGAGTTACATCTGAGTGGTCTGGTATCGAAATTGGACAAATCCATTCGTGATAAATTTGCAGTAGAGAAAGAAAACTAATTACTATTGAAGGCACCATGGCGGGATGCTAAAAATGTGGATACATTGTGCATATTTTTGAACCTCATTTACACAACGTATCTACATTTTTAGCATCCCGCCATGGTGCCTTCAATAGTAATTAGTTTTCTTTCTCTACTGCAAATTTATCACGAATGGATTTGTCCAATTTCGATACCAGACCACTAGATTCTATTAAAGCCATCCCTTTTATCAATGTAAATCAAATATGAACTTAGTACCCATTCAGAACTCAAATCCATGTATTCACAGTACCACACCAAAAGTTGCTATTGTTTTTATAATTAATAAAGGAAAATTAAATTAAAGGAAAAAATCTACATACAATTATGAAATGAATATATAAAAAACTACAAGACGCCATTGTGTGCAAATATTTTTGTCAAACGTGTTGACTGGTATAATCTACTATAGACTGCCACTTAAGATATTATGCATTTAAGATTAGCAAGTTGAGGTAAGATTGTTTGATGAAAGACACAGAACAAATTGAGTGAATTAGTAAAAAGATGAAAATGAAGATTAAAAAAAATGACAAGGATTTTGTTTTTGTATTTTTAGTAATATTTTCAAAAGGCTTACTGAAAGAATTGTTTTTTGCTACTACTTTGTGAATCTCCATTAATATCCTTTGTAATTACTGCATTTTCAATCTTAACAACACAGTCAACAACTTGAGTGTCTGTTTCTTTAGAATCTCTCAAAGTTTTTCTATTTTTATCATTGAAACTTGTTCCCAGTTTATATTTTTTTCGTTTTGAAGACTTTGATTTCTTCTTTGTCTTTTTAATAGTTTTATTTTTAATTTCACCTTGAAAGAATAATAAAATAGGTACATATTATTAAAAATATTTTCTTAATGTTAGCATAAAAGGTCAATATTAAAGAAATACAACTGAATTAGACTATTCAACGTACATTAAATGTCTTTGCAAAAAGTTTAGCATTATTGTCAATTGTATTGTATATATTTTATTTAGATGTAAAAAAAAAATACAATTTCTTACATCTAGTATAAACAAAATAAAAACAAATCAACATTGGATGACTAAATAAACACCCAAAAAAGGCACTTACCTATCAATAACAATAAAACACAAAATAAAAACAAAAGGAAAACACACTACCACAATAGAAGACATCAAACAACATGAAAAAAAAACAATAATATAATAATGTAGTATCAAAACAAGCAAAACAGATATTATAAAATCTTAGAACATAATAATATAAACAATAGAAACACACGATTTTTAAAAAAACTTTTGTTTTATGTATTCAGCACCTAAGCGATGAAAAACGGCAAGACTAGACACCTCCTTTTCACATTCATGCAAATCATTATTAAGTTGTAAGCCTTTGTAGTACACACTATTTTGTGTACCTGCCAGGTTTGTCTGCAGCAGTCTAAAGTCCCGCCTACTTCTCGTCGGGTATGTGTGAACTTCAAAATTGCACATAATATTTTTTGGTAAATAAGGTGGTAAAAGTCTATTTTTTAATTTGTAAATAAAAATTAGCACATTCAGAATTATTTGTTGTTTAACTGTCAAAATTTTCAACTGCTTAAGCATATAATAAGTTTAAAGAAATACAACAAATATCTATATAAAATATTTAACATTCTTGTCCATTGTGAAAAACAATTGTTTATTTGTTGTCGGCCTTCGTGGCTCGGTTGGTTAGATATCTGACTCCTGAACCAAAAGACTAGGTTCGATTCTCGGTGGAGACACAGTTTTTAATTGTCTTATCAATCTGTGAGAAGAAATATACTATAAGCCTCCAAAATGTGGCAACTTGTTATTGGGTGCGTGTTCAATTAATATTTGACATAGAACCTGTTAGTTGCCCAAAAAGCAAAACTGTAAATAAAATACATTAAGCCAATGTTGAAAATTATTATTGTTATTCTTAAAAAAAATATATGTTGTTTAAACATCCTCATAGATTCACCAAACTAAGCAAAAATGCTTGTGTTATAGGTGAACAAAATAGGTCAAAGTGAGATTTGAACCTGTGTCCTCATCATCATCATTGGCGCTACAGCCCTGTGTGGGCCCTGGCCTCCTCCAGAATCCTTCTCCAGCCGTCCCTGTCTTCCACCGCTCTCCTCCAGTTTGTCATTCCGATCGCTCTCATGTCGTTTTCTGTATCGTCCAGCCATCTTAGCTTGGGCCTGCCTCTACTTCTTCTGCCCTCTGGATTGGTATTAAGAACCTTTTTGGGGACACGATCATCATTCATCCGGCTGACATGTCCCAACCACTGTAGTCTACGTACTTTTATGACTTGTACAATGTTGGGTTCGTCCTATAATGCCTGCAGTTCGTGATTATATCGCATCCTCCAAAGTCCATTTTCATTTACTGGGCCAAAAATCTTTCTCAGGATTTTCCTTTCAAATATCACCTGTGAACCTGTGTCCACTGGATGACAAATCCAGCACCACTACCGCTGTGCCAGTGACCATAAATCTTAAGCCAAAAATTAATATATTTCAAATGATAAACACTGATTATCTAATATACTGAAATGTACAGAATTTACATTTTTACAAGTAATTTTAAGGCGGAGTATACAAAAACTAAAATATATTTGCGGGGGTGAGGTATGATGCGACAGGGGCGAAGAAATATTACGATCATCTGCGAACATACACAACGAACTATATTGACGGCGAATTTAAACTACATCCCAAACTAGCAAATATGTAATCTAAGTATGGGCGCTACTCATAAAAAAGTATATACATTGTTAACTAGCAACTAGATTCAATGAAATTCCCGCAAACAACATTTTTATAAAATATTAAAATTACTCATTGCAAACAATTATGGTATCGAACTCAATTTGAATTCCCAAAAGTAAACGAATAATGGTCGTTATTCAAAAAAAGGTGATATCTAATACGTGCACTGTGATGTGCAGAGAAAGGTCGTCATACAGTTTTTATTACACAGTAGGTACCATAAAATTCACTGCAAACGCTATTGAAACTCTAAAACGAGAATATACGGTACGCATATAAATACATAGGTATACCGTGGATTATAGTTTTTTCTTATAAATTATAATTAAGGTTTTTGGTAAAATAAAAAACAGCGTAAGTATAAGTTGTAAATTCTTATTTATCAGCAATATTATGTAAAAAATATGTTAAATCAAGTATTTTATTTTTTTTTAATTTAAGAATTCCAATAAATAAATAAATACACATATAGAAAAAACATTGATATTATTTAATTATTATTGATTTTTTCTAAAAACAATATTCAATGACTATTTGCATGTAGTACATGAAATTAACTTTTGTACAGTAGGTACCTACATACTTACATGTTTTAAAGAATATTGTGACAGCAATATCATATGATTATATAAAAAGAGGATATGGAATTAGAAAAAAAAATCATAAAATGTACAATATTAACAGCACTTGTGTGCCTTGAGAATATACAAATAATAATAATGATTATATTACAGAAAGTGCATGTTCAAAGGATTCTATTTTATTCAAACATATACCTCCATAGTATGATATTGCTTATATCAGTTAATTAAATAACTGAAAATATATAATTTTATTGTGATAAAAGGTTTCAATCAAAGAACTACTCACATGATCAACACTGGTTTATTCGTAACAATTGAAAATATAATATAAAAAATAACTTGATAAATTTGTGATGTCGTGGGTCTGAACTAATGGATAAAAATTAGATAGACTCTAATCTATTCAATGATCAACACACGAATAAAATCTGTCGATCAGCTCGTATCAACGACGGTGGGCTATGGTTCGTTAATCCTCGTCAATCTTCGGGAGCATTCGAGAATCCCAGGCCGTACATGTTTCAGTCCACTAGGCGCTGCCACATAATAAATAATTTACTACGGAAAAAGAATCATGACAATAGAAAAAATGTACTTACAAATTATATCAATTTGAAATTCTTCCCCAAAAACGGAATACCTTGCGCTTCGGCGAGGAGATAAAAGACAGGGAAAAAGAATTACAGGTTATACAAAGGCACATAATTTACACACGACACACACAGAAACACTCAAAAACATATCATATGGTACAATGAAGAGGTTTCTCTTCAGTTCATTATAAATGAAAGTACAAATACAACAGAAAAATACAATAATTAACAGCGGCCAAGAGAAAATAGTTACATATACATATACAACTTTCATAATTAAAATAAAAAGAAAAAAAAATGTCACCATTCAAATTATGTTGGTGTCATCGAAATCTATACGTTTTATTTTTGATGGATCTGCTTTATTTTAATTGCGTCCAATATACATGGAGGATCAAGAACTTCCATATATCTTGTTACTGTAGGATCTACAAGTTCTGAGAGAACACAATCACTGTAGAATTTAATAAATTTATTGAACATTTTATCTTCCCAAAACTTGTCATCCCAATGTACCTACATATACTTTCATGGGAAAACTTGGATCAGTCCAAACAGAAAAGAGACAAGTATTTTTATTTGTATGTAGTTGGCCCAGCCCCTGTAAATACCAATCGTGATTTTGGTTTACGCAATACTCGTTATTTTTATCTAATTTCCAAAAAGTTATTGTTTTTTAGCAATTGCTTCTTCAATAGACATGTCTTTTGCCTGAGACGGACATTTTATTTCTACTATGATTAGCAAATACGCCATTAGGTGAACCTCCACTTAAACAATCATTAATTTTACTTTTTTCTTGAAAAGACGCTTATTGTGTTTCATAGTAATCTGTCGTCCACGAAGATTACCCATTGTAAAAAAAAATACTTAAAAATATATTTTTTTTTTATGTTCCACCACTGTGATCCAATTTGATTATAGAAATAATACAAATATAAAAAAATACTTGGTAGGAAATTGGTCTATTGAAATTTTAAATATTAGTTGGCTTAAATAGACAGAAATAAAATTGACGCAGTCCAGACATCCGTCTCATTCAAGCCATGCGAGCAACTGATTCACTGATTATCGTTTTTTTCTTTAATGAAACGGAGGTTTATTAAAAAAATTATAATAATATTTTCTAATACTAAAATAATGATTTTTTGTAATATAAATTATTGAGAAGACTATTTTACACAATAATGATGTAGAATATTTGTATTCTGTATAATATTTATACCATTAAAATGCTTAGAAATGTATAGAAATTTTATTTAAAAAATGGTATTTTCAAATCTCTTTTACAGCTTAAATATAAAAAAAACATCTACTTGCATTAATGTTTCTTCGAGTAATGTCATAACACTCAAAATCTGAAATATTTGTTTGAAGTATTTTTAAAATGCTTATAGTTACAATTACAAAAAAAATAATGAAAAATAACGACATGGAGCACAAGAAAAAATATTGATAAACAAAATAATATTTATGTGAGATATATCAAATATTACGTTCAGCCATAATTCTTATCCAAATAATGCTGAATAATGCATATTTTCGTGAAGTCCGATAACATCCCGTTTAAAGTAAATTATCAAATTTTTTAATTGTTTAAATATGAATATGTAGGTACTTACTTTTTGTAAAAGGAACAACCAGCTCATTTTCATCAAAATCATTATCTGATTTATTGATGGAATCATCATACTCCAATTTTATAGAATGAGTTTCTATCTCAAAGTAACTAATATTAGTATTTGTATTTGACTGCCCATTTATATTTACAAATGTAGCTTGTATTGCTTGACATTTCAGAGCAAATTCGTCAAAATTAATAATTTTCCATCTACAATTTTCACACACACTTATGGTAAGGGAATCTTCACAAGTAATCTACAAACAAATAATTTTTTTTAAATGCCAGTGTCCAGAGTTTTATTGCAGAGATGTTAGGTGTTTATTTAAAATAATGTCTCATGCAAAAATAGCTTTAATTCTTTGGGTAATTATTTACAAGTAAATAATTACCCAAAGAAGTAGTCATTATTATTATTTCTATACATACTGCTTTGAAACGGCACATTATAATTATTGATCATTCGCCACCAAAACAATGTTTTTTTCAATAATAAGGAACAAAGTAAAATTACTAACGGTAATTGATAAATATTTAAATATTAATTCCGCCAAATCGATAAATGGACCATGAAATATGTTATCTTTTTCAGGCAAACATAAATTTGCACAGAGCCTACATAAATTGTTTTTCATATTAAATACTTCCATCAATAAAATCAAAATGTTGAGTTGGAATTAAAAACAAACTTTAACGCTCTCCTCTATGCTTACAAATGTAAGTGTCCGTATCATAAAAAAAATCAAGAAAGAAATATATTTCGGTGTCCGTATTTACAAATATGACAGCTGTGATGACAATGACAGTTTTATCCATAGATTTTCAAATAAAATTCATAGATTTTTATTATAATATACTAGATGTCATACATGGCAAATTTTGTATGAATCAAAGTAAGGCATTTTTCCGCGGGATTTGACGTTTTGGTTGGCAGACCACATCGTTTTTCTATAGGGAATAACGATTAATGTGAATCGTTTTCGGATTTATTTGTCGAAAAAAAACACTTTGTTTATAAAGATTTAGAGAACAATTATCTAGGATGAGTTGAAATGTAAGAAAAATTGCAATATGTTGCCAACCAAAACGTCAAACGCGTGATACTCCATGACTCACTTTTAGCACGGAGTACTACGTCTAGTGTATTGTATGAAAATCTATGATCCAACTGTCGATTTGTTCAAGAGAATGTTCTCTTAACATATCGACAAAGTATTGGCTGCTGGGAGGGACGCTGACACTTCTTGTAATTGACTTGTATAAACTAAAATCAAGAGGAAAATAGAAATAATGAATTTTAAAAAGCTTTTGATATCATATTTTTGGTAAAACGTGATCCTTGTAAGTTGTATTTTTTTAGTGTGTATATATTTAATATAGTATAATTTATATAATATGTTATGATGTATGGAGTAGATCTCTTGAACATGAGTTTTCAACTCTATGGAGTGTGTTTTGTTTAAAATTGTGTTTATTGAAATAAAATAAAGAATGAATAAAAAAATAAAACTAATGTGGATGAACAATGAATTAAAAATAGAGTATTTCAATACATTCCAATGAAAAGGGGGAGATTTATAAATGTATGTACATATAAATAGAACATTAAAGAACTCAAAATAGATATTGAAAAGAGTAAATATAAAAATATGAAACAATATGGTTAAATCAAAGGTTTAGAATGTTATATTATTTACAATTTATATTATCTTATAAATGTGAAAAATATATTCCAACTGTCGATTCGTTCATGAGAATTCAATTCTCTTAATGAATTGACATTATTAAGCCAAGATGCGTGTACGAAGGAAAATTTTGTATGGTGTAGTGGACTTTTTGCATGCTGAAAACCCCAACTTAGAGGCTTTGCAGCATATATGTTCCCATACATGGATTTACTCAGAATTCGGAGAACATTTTATGTGAGTTTTGTGTGTCTGTGTGTGTGTCTGTCCGTCCGTCCCTTATAACTTTTGATCCGCTCAATATACAGAGCCCAAAATTCCAGAATATATAAATAGTTATAGGCCTACAAAACTTTTATACTCAGAATTGTGAATTTTTGTTTCAGTCAGGGGTTATTAACTTTTGAATTTTTGGTCTATTTTTCCATATATCTCAGAAACCATAAAAGATAGAACGCTAAAAATTGGTATAAACATAAACAAATACAAAATCTGAAATTGTTTTTTTTTTTTCAAAAAAAATCCATGGTTTCTCAAACATTTCTACTAAGAAAAATATTTTTTTTTATGATAAATTTATGAATTTAACTGCCTACATTTCCATTTTTTTTAAATATCGAAAAAAGCCGAAACACCCCAAGTGCCGAAATGGATCGGCGCACCACCATTCGGCGAGAGAGCCGCTTTCCTGGACCGAAGCGGGTGCTGAGTTTGGAAATCGAGGGAGATCGCGATCCACTTCCACGCCGGCGACGCTATAGAGCCCATTGGCCCTGTTCACCACCGGACGCAGCCGCAACATCGGACAAACACAAAATATCCACCATCCATCGGGTTCAACCACTGCCCCCGAGAATCCAACCTCACACGTCAGGGCCTCCGATTGGTCTCAAAATCGGCCGCTATGTACACTCCGTTTCAAGTCGGAGGGGCTTGTACCCCGACCCCTCGGTCCTCGTGTTGGCGTCCGAAGGTTCCGCGGTCTAACACCGGGGGGGGGGCTAACACTATGTGTGGAATATCAAATTCCATTTTTGACATTCAAAAAAAGATGAGCTCGACCTCTAGCCTCTTGGGAGGAGGGTATCAGTGTGCTGATTTGGAGCCGAATTCAAACAAAATTGAACTCGAACAAGAGAGGTCGTGTCAATCCTCCCTGCTTTCTCGATGCGAAATCAGCCAGACAAGCAACAAGCACATGGGCCTGCAACTAAGCTGTATTGAGCCTGGGGTGAAACCTGGTGAGTCACTGAGCGCCACCGAATTTTCTCCCGAATTCGGAAACAGAGTAGTTTTATTGAATTTCAGGATGGTGGATAAGTTGTGCCTCTCTTGTCACAAAAATCCCATGAATTAGGAAACTAAACATTTTGGAAACCGCAAGCACTGCAAAACTTTACCATTTTGTTCAAATAAATGTAATAAAGAGTTTCTAAATAAACACAATAGTTCCCGAGTTTGTTCGCGCCAAGGTTCGCGCATTGTATGAGAATCTCGACATGGAAACCGTAGAGAAAGTGAAAAGAATACCCCCGACAGCAGCTGCAATACTTACACAATGGGACACAGATTCTTACCTGCGAATGTTCTATAGGCAGCGCTCTAAAAATGCAGAATAACCACGAAGGTATGATACTAAGAAAAGTCTATAGCTCATTGGAAAAACCTTAAAAAAAATATGTAACTGGCAACTCAATATCAATGTCAAGCACAAAGATATTAATGTATATACCTAGATGGAGTACTTCTCGGAAAAAGTGTGTTGAAATTCGCGGGAGTTTTTGCGCGCTGGTAGGCAGAAGACTGATTTTTGTACGTTTTACGGTACATTTTGCTCCTCGTGTTTTGTGAAAAATTCATCGTTATACCTCATTTTATTAATTTTAATGGATGTATTTATTATACCAAGGACTTATTTAGTGTTTTGCGTTAATTAGAATACCGATTTGTTTTTTTTATTTTAAGTTTGGTGTAATTTTTATTATTTTTTTGACATTTGATGGTTATATTGAGTTATTTCTAAGTTTAAAACAGTTTTTTATGATATTTTTGTGTTAAGATTAGTGGTTAAGTTTATTTACACAGTAATAGGCGTGATGACAGTAAGAAAAAATCATTGAAATTATGATTTTATTAGATAAAATATGTTATAAAGATTTGAAAAAATATATTTATTTTCATTTTAAAAGAGCGAATAATATTAATATTATTAAAATAAAAATACAAAATATGTTTGTCCGCCATTTTATGTGAAACACCAATCAGAGCGCATGACGTCACCATATTGTCACTGTCAATTGTGTTTGTTACTGTCAACTGTTGTGTTGTTCGAAATGGCTATTTTTTTCATAACAAGCTATATGGAATATGCTGCTTATTTTTAACATGCTATTTTTATTTATTGATTTATTTGGTTTATTTGGGACAATAAACCAAATAATATCGCTATCCGCTCTATTGAATCGTTGACGCATCTGTTATAACACGCACCGACTATTGTAACGTGGTGGAGAATATTTAACGTTTCAGAAATAAATAACTTGGTGGCTTTCATTGCTTGATTATAAAATAAAATGATGTAATTATATTGTTTGTGGGAGTTGTACAGTGTTACATGAGGTTGAAATGGAAATACACAATGTATTATGATGAATCTAATATACATATGGGATAACTGTTATGATTCATATACATATTATGATTAATATATTAAAATATGTAATAGGTGTGATGACTGTAAGAAAAAAATCATTGAAATTATGATTTTAAAAAATAAAATAGGTTATAAAGATTTAAAAAATGTTTTTTTTTTAATTTATAGGAGTGAATAATAATAATATTATAAATATAAAAATACAAAATGTGTTAGTCCGCCATTTTATGAGAAAAAACAATCAGAGCGCACGACGTCATAGTATGGTCGCGTCAATTCTTCTGATAGTCTTCAATACAATATACGCATTAATTGTCGGTCTGGACTATGTTTATTTTGGTGTTATCGATATATTAATATTTTAATTAGATACTTAAAACTAAAACAAATTAAATATAAATGGAACAAGTATTCATCAAAGCAAATAGTTTCAATTTACCTAGATACTCGCCTACCTATCGGGGGACACTATGGGCCGGTATTACAGTGTCAGTTTAAGAGCTAAACTCAAGTTTTACAAAAATATAGCGTATTACAGTGTCCGTTTAGACCTAATCTTCCCTCAAATACGTCACTAAAACGACAAATATTTAACTCAACGTTTCTGGCAGATTAAGTACTTAACTGTGAGTCAACTGTCATTTGCTAGGCAACTCGTGTAGTTTCAGTTTCTATCACTAGAGGCGTTAGGCAACGTGTGTAGTTTCAGTGTTGTATCGAAGGTGGCGCCACACAACAAAACAAACTGACAGCCGTATTGAAACGAACACGGGCATTTAAAAGCATTATTTTGGTGAAAAAAATTAAATTTACCATGTTGGATAATAAAACAATGGTATTTAAAGTCGTAGCGTCCCGTTTTGTATTTCGTATTATTTGAGGTTATTTAAATTTGACAGATAATAACCACAGAAAAAGTGAAATATGTCTATAATTGAAGATTTAGTAACTGACATGTCATATTGCACTGTAATACGGAAATGGATTAAATCTCCCCTTAACATTAATCTTGAGTTTGGCAAACTCAATGAGTTGAGGGCCGACTGTAATATCGGGCCTATGTTAATTGTATTTTGTATGTAACTTAGTTTTTATTGAATAAATAAATAAATAATGAACGCTCGCAACGTATGGTAAACTAATTTAGTTTTAGTATTCTACAATTTTGTCACGCGATGGTGAGCTGACGAACGTTCGACATGTTATGATGCTGGTCACTGCCAAACTAAACTAGCAAGCTATATTTTTTTCATGCAATGAAGCGATTTGCGAAACGACGGCGATTACGCGAAGCATGCGTTTTAAAACATCGTTACAATTTTAGCAGCATACGAATTATTACATAGCGCTCGTTATTTGTATTGTGTTCATAACAAGCTATATTTATCTGCTATCGTTATTTTTAGCAATAGCAGCCATAGTAGTTATTTTTCTGCCTGTCTTAACTACTCTTAACTAGAATGGAACTTTTGATGGTCGGATATTTCTTTGCGTCGAACAAAGACTTTTGTTCATCAGAATTTCGAAACGTAAAAACTTAATAATAAGTACATATAAGTACTTTATTTATCTGTAATTTAAATACAACTTACATCTCGAAAATCGATAAAATATGCTCCTTCTTCTCTCTACATTATGTGTTCATAAGCTAAAAACATACGCGGGAAACTTATGATGGCCTATTTTGACGTTTGGACATTAATGAAGTTCTTTATATGCTTATTGCCTAAATAATGGTAAATATTATATTATTGAGAGCTAAAAGTGGGGGAACAAATACTGTACTTCATTGTAAACGCGTACTTAATAAAATTCACTTGTGTCTCGCCGTGCGAAATTTAATCACTTATTTCTCTTTTTTTTCGCGTGGGACGAAAACAAATACCTCAGTAGGTGTTTTTTTTCGTCGTGTTTGTACATTTAGGGACCGCACAACACTTATGCACTTTTGAATTGATTATAAATACACAAATCGTCTTAGAACACATATATTACATATAGTAGTGATATGCAGTTTATGATACCATGACGTCACCGTCAGGGTCGGCAGCCGCCATGATACTACAAGCTTTTTTGGCGTAAATGTCAAATTTGATTTTAAAATGGCGATTTTTGCTACTAAACCTTTATTTTATGTAGAAATGTATATATATTTGAAAACAGTGAATGCGTAAAAACATCGTGAGATAGTTTTTCAAAATTAGTCATCATGCCTATTGTGATAGTTAAAAAGACTTTTAATTATATATTACCTTAAAACGTTTTATGTGATCAGCAGGCTGATTTTGTATAAACACCAGAGGAGAAGAAAGGAGTTAAGTACTATTTTATTTGTGGATTTACCTCGTTAACACCAATGTATGTATGTTTTTGGTATTTTGTAAGCGGATTTTCTTTCGTCATCTTAACCCCAATAAAATACTCGGGGTTAAAATTATTTATTTATTTATAGAATGAGTTATCTCCTATCAAATCACGCGACAAATTTACTTCTATATTTTCTATGCACGCGAGTTTGATATTGTAAAATTGACTTATTACAGTAATTACTTGAATTATTTCATCCATAATCATTTACAAGGTGTGTATTATTTATCTTGTACAATATTCATACATATTACTAACCAAATTTATTATTTATTTTTGTATTTGACTTGTTTATACATTCGTTGTTAATTTTTCGACTTAGGTCTTTGGAGGCTTAATATTTCATGAATTTGACGTTTCAAACTAAGAAACATGATGTTTTTCTTTGGGTATAATAATATAAAATGAGGATACTAATCACGTTTTGTTTATTTGCTGTGTTATACTTATTTTTGCGAGCGTTAAAAGACGATGAAAAGCGATAAAAAGATGATGGTCCGTTGGACATGCCGGACGATGTATATGTCGCACATTACAGAATTACTTTAGAGGTGCACAGCAGTTCCGTTGGAACTAAAAGTATGTACCTACAATAACCTATCCTAAATATGTTCTTGATAACAAATTTAGTGTTTAATATATCACACACTGCATTACATTGTCAGATACATGACATATTACCATTTTCTTTGATGTATAATATAGCATTGACACCTTCAGCAGACTTCTTAAGACTGCCTTGTTTCGTAGAGCCAACAAATAAGTTACAGCGCCCTTGGAGTGATCTTGTATCATTAAACGGCGCTTTGTAAATTCTATTTATTATATATCATATTATTATTAAGTATATCATACTCTATTTATCATAGGGCAGAGAGAACATCTATTTACACATTTTTTAGATTTTATTAATATTCTGCTCCAATCAATTGTTTTTGCATAGCGACTAAAGCTGATCCATGTGGCATAGTGGGAGTTTGTTTTAACTTCAGTTAATTCATGACTCAATAACACATATAACTTTGTTATAATGTATCTAATGAAATGTTTAAATTTAAATAAATGAAAAAAATATTGGAGTTGGTTTTGAAAGTATATTTAAATCAATAAATAGTATTTAAAAGCACATTGTACTATAATATGAAGATAACTATACATCATATACACATAAAAGTACTAGTTTTACCTTTTTATACTGCTTCATATTAACATGCATGGTATTTATGTAGTGCGTTTGATAATAAAATTCACTCACATGTTAAGAGCAGATAATTCTGAAACTATATATTTTGTTGGAAAAAAATAGGATATAAAGAAAACACAAGCATGAAAATTTTTGAACCATGATCATTATAGTGGTCAAAGTAAATTATTTTATTAACCTTGTTTATTATTTTTACAGATATGTAATTGAAATCTTGCAATCATCAGTGTGTCGCACATGTTTGGAAGCCATATTATGTAATAGCTTTGCAGTATAGTATAATATGGTAAACTGCTGCAGGAATTCTTGAGCCAGACAGAGTTGAGCTGATACTGAAGATCACTTTCTTACTGCTAAAATAATATACTATCATTGACTACTTCTACACATGTATATATATAATATCTGAAAACAAAGAAAAAACAATTTTACTACTATGTATGATGTTTAATTATAAAAATAATAAAAGGCAGACTCAAAATTTCATGAAAAATTATGATGCTCTTTGTTTGTCCATTCTAAATAACAAGAAATTATTTATAAAAAAATGTTAACCCATGATATTACCCAAACAAACATGTTTGCGTGTCAATTTTATTAGAATAATCACTTGCTTAACAAACAAATCGTATCGGTAATAGGTAGTACCTATAGTTAAAATACTTTTATAACATAAAATTGTTCAAAATTGAGTCGTTTGACGTAACACCATTTCAATTTTATTTAAAACATGTTATTTATAAAAAGCATCGAGTAAATAAGCTATGAAATATAAAACAATGAATGAAAATGGAGTATATACCTTGCTAAATATTAATAAAATAAACAAAAAACACACGATCAGCTGTCAAAATCTGATAAATGCGGGTAAATGTACGAGATTGCCATATGTAAATTAAACTGGACATAGAAATTTTATTTACATATGGCAAATTTATACTAATGTATGGGTCACGCCCCCTTCAGTTTTCTCACGGAGTTAACACCGGAAAACTCCATACAAAATACCAAATTCCGAGATTTCTCGGGAGTTAAGACAAGAGTTAAGACAACTCTTGGTGTTTCATACAAAATCAGCCTGCAGAGACCCAATACTTTCAAATTTGTGAGACCTAAGTTGCTAGTTTTATGTACCTATACTAAAATTTAAATAAATAAAGTTATTTTCTTTTAAATAAATTTTTGTTTAATATTCTACAAACCCCTTGAATTAATTTTGTTTTCTAAATCTTTGAAAACAAAAGATAAAATGTCCAAGAGTAGTAAATTTTAGAAATGTTGCTGATGAAAGAAGGGGAATCCATTCTTATTTAGCTGTGATAAAAAATATGAACATATTTTTAACATTGAGATGATATCGACTGCCATAGCACAGTAGTAAGCCTCTTCTTCTTTGATGGCGTCCAGGGTTCGATTCCCGGTAGAGGAGAAATTTATTTCTCATGCAAATCACTGGTTAGTTGGAAGAAATTGCCATTTGGCGATAAACTCGCCACTTAAATAGGGTGTAAGGAAGTGTTTAAATAAATTAAGAAAAATTATGAATTTTTATTCCTAGGGTTTTATTTCAGTACTTCGAGTTGCAGGGTGATTTTGTATGAAACACCAAGAGTTGTCTTAACTCTTGTCTTAACGCCCGAGAAATCTCGGAATTTGGTATTTTGTATGGAATTTCCCGGTGTTATCTCCGTGAGAAAACTGAAGGGGGCGTGACCCAAACATTAGTACAAATTTGCCATATGTAAATAAAATTTCTATGTTCAGTTTAATTTACATATGGCAATCTCGTACATTTACCCGCATTTATCAGATTTTGACAGCTAATCGTGTGTTTTTTGTTTATTTTATTAATATTTAGCAAGGTATATACTCTATTTTCATTCATTGTTTTGTATTTCATAGCTTATTTACTCGATGCTTTTTATAAATAACATGTTTTAAATAAAATTTTAATTGAAATGGTGTTACGTCAAACGACTCAACTTTGAACAATTTTCTATTACCGATATTTGTTTGTTATGCAAGGGATTATTCTAATAAAATTGACACGCAAACATGTTTGTTTGGGTAATATCATGGGTTAACATTTTTTTATAAATAATTTCTTGTTATTTAGAATGGACAAACAAAGAGCATCATAATTTTTCATGAAATTTTGAGTCTGCCTTTTATTATTTTTATAATTAAACATCATACATAGTAGTAAAATTGTTTTTTCTTTGTTTTCAGATATTATATATATACATGTGTAGAAGTAGTCAATGATAGTATATTATTTTAGCAGTAAGAAAGTGATCTTCAGTATCAGCTCAACTCTGTCTGGCTCAAGAATTCCTGCAGCAGTTTACCATATTATACTATACTGCAAAGCTATTACATAATATGGCTTCCAAACATGTGCGACACACTGATGATTGCAAGATTTCAATTACATATCTGTAAAAATAATAAACAAGGTTAATAAAATAATTTACTTTGACCACTATAATGATCATGGTTCAAAAATTTTCATGCTTGTGTTTTCTTTATATCCTATTTTTTTCCAACAAAATATATAGTTTCAGAATTATCTGCTCTTAACATGTGAGTGAATTATCAAACGCACTACATAAATACCATGAATATTAATATGAAGCAGTATAAAAAAGTAAAACTAGTACTTTTATGTATATATGTTGTTTAGTTATCTTCATATTATAGTACAATGATTTTAAATACTATTTATTGATTTAAATCTACTTTCAAAACCAACTCCAATATTTTTTTCATTTATTTAAATTTAAACATTTCATTATATACATTATAACAAAGTAATGTGTTATTGAGTCATGAATTAACTGAAGTTAAAACAAACTACCACTATGCCACATGGATCAGCATTAGTCGCTATGCAAAAACAATTGATTGGAGCAGAATATTAATATAATCTAAAAAAATGTAAATAGATGTTCTATCTGCCCTATGATAAATATAATATGATATATAATAAATAGAATTTACAAAGCGCCGTTTAATGATACAAGATCACTCCAAGGGCGCTGTAGCTTATTTGTTGGCTCTACGAAACAAGGCAGTCTTAAGAAGTCTTTCGGCATGTCCAACGGACCATCGTCTTTTTATCGCTTTTCATCGTCTTTTAACGCTCGCAAAAATAAGTATGACATGCTGCAAATAAACAAAACGTGATTAGTATCCTCATTTTATATTATTATACCCAAAGAAAAACATCATGTTTCTTAGTTTGAAACGTCAAATTCATGAAATATTAAGCCTCCAAAGACCTAAGTCGAAAAATTAACAACGAATGTATAAACAAGTCAAATACAAAAATAAATAATAAATTTGGTTAGTAATATGTATGAATATTGTACAAGATAAATAATACACACCTTGTAAATGATTATGGATGAAATAATTCAAGTAATTAGTCAATTTTACAATATCAAACTCGCGTGCATAGAAAATATAGAAGTAAATTCGTCGCGTGATTTGACAGGAGATAACTCTTATTCTACAAATAAATAAATAATTTTAACTCCGAGTATTTTATTGGGGTTAAGACAACGAAAGAAATTCGCTTACAAAATACCAAAAACATACATACATTGGTGTTAACGAGCTAAATCCACAGATAAAATAGTACTTAACTCCTTTCTTCTGCTCTGGTGTTTATACAAAATCAGCCTGTTGGTAGATGAACCAAGATACCAACAATGTATGAACCACCACACAAACAGGTAAAAAAGATAAAAATAAAACCAATGTTGGTATTTTTACATTACAATACACACTAGTTACTTCCTTAATTGCTTTCTATTATTTTTTAACTATTAACTCTATTTTCGTTTAATAAATACGAAAATATCATGTCATAATTGTTATCGCATATAACAAAGAAGAGCGTTGATAAAAGTGTTTAAATGCCGGCTAGTCAATACAATAATTAAATATGGTGGAGACGAAAGAACGTGTTGAGCGTATAAAATAAAACAATGCTTAAATTGACAGAAATACACGCGCAATAGTAATTATCGGTTAATAAAAATTGCTGTAAAATTAAAAAGAAAATTAATTAGAAAACCAGTGATGACGGCCGCTGAAAAGAATTATTAAATACAGGAAATACACGTGGAACAGAGAATAATAGTGCTGAAAAGAATAATCAAATACATGAAATGCACGTGTAATATTGATGACAATCTTGCTAAAATAAATTACGAAACGAAACGTTCAGAGCAAAGAAAACAAATAATAATAAATCAGAAAGATCTTACCAACCACTGCTCTCGTTACGGGTCTATAGATGAAACACTTACACTGCATAATATCACTTTTTATTAATTGAAAATAACTTAAAACTATCTTAAATTCACCCCTCGTTGGTTATTATACACTTATTCACTATTATACGATTATTTAAGTTATGTTTATTCTTAAAAGTTATTTTTAATAGTAACTTAAACTTTCTTAAATTCACCCCTCGTTGGTTATGTATGGACCTGAAACACACTTATGCACTACCATGCAAATATGAAATTTAATGCTGAGCATCAAGCAGACGCCTCGCAGAGATAAGATTTTCTCTTTCAACGTTCGCGGTCTACGTTTGTTTTAAAAAAAATATATAAGTTATCTTTCGTACGCGTGAGTTAAAATTCGTCTATCCCGACCAAGCGTCCACTCAAATACTGATTCAAACCAGCTATCGCGTCCACCGCTGGAGACGGGGGGGGGGGGGGAGGAGCTACCCCACCGCGCGGCGGGGCGCGTTCTACCATCTACCGATAGGAAGCCTCCATTTCACCTACCAAGTTAGAAAGTATAAAGTTCCAGGAATATGCATTGAATATAAAATTATTAGAAATGACATATTTACAAAATATAAGCATTGTTTAAACACATTAAGGACCCAAAGACCCGTTAATATGATAAAACCATTATAAGAGAAAGTTTTCCAAGAATCAAGGTATTTTGTTGAAACAAAATAATAGATGTCTGGCTTCTATGCTACCATAACCCATGGTAATATTTTGATCATAATACCTATGTATATATCAATCGGCCCTCTTTTTTGATCAAGATATACCATGTGAAGACCAAAGAAACCAAACATCATGTAAGTAGACAAAACTATTATGCCGGAGCTGAACGAATCTCATCGGCATGAACTTTAACAGGCTTCCCGCGACGTTCTACCCAGTAAACGTGTCCTCTTCCGATGGGCAATAAGATCCGATGCGGACCACTCCATTTAGGAGCAAATCCAGCGTGAAAACCATCGATCGGGGTACAAATAAACGCATATCATCATCCGCAAATTTTCTCCAAAGATAATCACCTAATAACGCATAATCACGTAAATATTGTTGTTCGTGACGTGCCGTCGATGTATTTGGTCGAGATAATAATATACGCAACCTATTTATACGTCGTTGTACGTCGGTATCTCTTTTCTGTCGTAACCGTATTTCTTCCGCAAGACTTACATCTAATACCTCAACGTCGTCGGATGACTCAACCGCGTCCGGCTGGTCCTCCGTCACCGCATCATCTTCCGTTTGATGTACTTGTGCCGTTATCTCATTCGTTTCCGTTGATGGGCACATCATGCGACTTAAATCTTTTGTGTCTGCCTCCGTTACTATTGGGGACGATTCGGGATTTCGGGATAACGCATCAGGGAGTTCATTTTTACGACCGGGACAGTGTTCAACTGTAAAATCAAATTCCTGTAAGAGGAGTGCCCATCTGATGAGCTTTGCCCTATCATTTTTCGCCGTATTCAACCACGTTAATGCTTTATTATCCGTACATAGCTTAAACGATCGTCCTTCTAAATACGGACGATATCTTTTAATGGCCCACACGGCCGCAAACGCTTCCTGCTCATTCGAATGCCATTTTTGTTCGGCCGGTGAAAAACGCATACTCGCATATGATATAACATCCCGTTCTCCGTCAGAGCGTGGATGATATAATACGGCCGCAATACCTAACTTACTCGCGTCTGTTTGTAAAATAAATTCGCGATTAAAATCGGGTCGTGACAATTTTAACGGTTGTGACATAGCCAACTTAATATTACGTATAGCGGTATCGGCTTGGCTATTCCACCGATACGGCCGATTAACCTTTAATAAATCGGTTAAAGGAGCAGCAATCTCAGAGAATCGCGGTACATATTCTCTTAACCAATTACACAGTCCTAAGAAGCCACGTAGTTCTTTACGAGTTCGCGGAGCTGGTGCAGAGAAAATCTCCTTGCAATGAGACATTTGAGGATAATTTCCTTCTGCAGTAACAACATGTCCCAAATACTCTATTTCTGACGTGGCTAATCTACATTTATCAGGCGAACATTTCAACCCGAACTGATCTAACCTTTCAAAAACTAGTCTTAAGTGATGGAGATGACTCTCCCAGTCAGAAGAATAGATGACAATATCGTCTATATATACAATACAAAATTCTCTTAAATAACCGGCAAGAACTTGCTGACACATCGCTTTCTGGAAGCAGCTCGGGGCTCCCTTAAGTCCGAAGGGCATAACCTTAAATTGATATAACGCACCGTCAGGAGTAGAAAATGCCGTATAAGGTTTAGAAGCAGGATCGAGAGGCACTTGCCAGTACCCCTTTATTAAATCTAACGTGGAAAATATCGTTGCGTTTCCGAGATCCTTTAATGTTTCATGGATGACCGGTAAAGTGGAGACCTCGCCCTCGGTGACGTCATTTAGCCGACGGAAGTCTACACAGATACGATAATCATTATTTCCCTTTTTCGGAGCCATCACGATAGGAAAACAATACGGAGATCTACTCGCTTCTATTACGTCATCAGTTAACATTTCTTCGATTTGTTTATGTAAATTACGTTTCTTAGCGTCTGATAAACGGTACGGTGGGATACGAATGGGTGTCTCATCTTTCAGCCGGATAACGTGCGGCTGCAAGCGAGCAGGGCCTGCATATGGGGTAAATAAAGCATTAAATTCTCGCAATATTTTATGTAATTCATTTTTTTTCGCATTAGATAAGTCGTTCGTAATATTTGGTAATTGTACGTTAGTTGAATTTGGCTGACGCTTCGTCGAATGAAAATATGCCGTAATTCTTTCCTTCTTACCGAAATACAATGCTCCACGAATAAAATCAATCACGCCGTGTTCCGCTATTAACCAATCTATACCTAATATTACGTCATCTCGTAGGCCGTCTACTACTAAAAATTCATTTTTCATCTTAACATCTGCTATCGAGCAGTCTATTTCCGCTTTCGCTACTACCGTCATTTTGGCCGAAGCATGTGCAAGATTTAAACTCTTTACATCACAAAATTTTCTTCTACACTTGTGTACTAAATCTGCACGAATTAAACTGTGAGAAGCGGCAGAGTCTACTAACGCTACATAGAGACGATCATCGATCGTCACGCTTATCCGTGGGAGGCTAACTTTACCAATCGCACATACACCGTCTACTTTATGTTCTAGTTCGCAAATTCCGTCACTGTACTCCTCTTCGTACCTACTCATCACTTTCGCCATCTCATTACTACCCAGCGCAACTACTGCAGTACCAAACTTGTGATCCGGCGCGACAACCGGTTTCCTCTCTTCGAACTCCTCTGACGCAACTACCAGCTTCTCAACATCCGACGTACCTGACGCAACTATCAAATCCCTATCGTTCAACACATCTACCAACTCTACCTCCGACGCGAATTTCGAACTATCTCGTATGTAAACTACCTTCTCATTATTAGCCTCCACGGTCTCAATACTATCCTCATCATCTCTATGCACATCAGCCTCTACCACCATCTCAGTAAAACCTACAGAGTTTTGATCGCCTATTTCTACCATTACTTCAACAGATTCAATCTTCTCATTTTTAGCCTCCACGGTCTCAAGGCTATCCTCGGCATCATCCTCTCTATGCACATCAGCTTCTACCACCATCACAGTAAAACCTACAGATTTTTGATCGTCTCTTTCTACAATTACTTCATCAACAGACTCAATCATATTAATAGCATTCTCATTATTAGTACAGGGCGCCAGTTCCACGTTTGTTAACCTGGTGGAACGCAGGTTTAATTTCTTCGGGAGCCCGCGACAGGTCGAGGTCCGTAATTTGTGTTCCTGTCGGGGCGGCGAGCGTTTCCCGATGCCGATGCGATAAGCTCGTTTCTTTCCACGCAATCTTTATTAAAATGACGACCAGGGCAAAATTGACATTTTGGTAACTGTTTTCTGTTATTTACTGGGCTATTATTACTAGGGCGCGAATTCGCATTACGGTTGTTTGGACGTATATTATAATTATCCTGCCGGTACGTTGAGGTATTATAGTTATTACCGCTTTCGCACGAATTGTCACGTTGGGTATTCCTATTTTCATGATTACGTTCGGCAACTGGCTGAAACAACGTTTGTCGGGGGAAATCAATCATCATTACTTTTTCTTTAAGCGACGTGAACGTAAAATTTCCGAAAATCACTCCGACATCTAACATGTTGCGATACGTGTCTCTCATCAGGTATATTAAGTCGGAGCATGAAGCATCCGACGGAGCCGTTCCAAAGAGCCGCATATGAACCGCTTCCTTCCGCTTAAGGAATGCGATTCCACCCTCATCCGCACGCTGACGATCACCATAATAATTAGCCATAAGCGAAGACCGGGCAACGTCTATTCCGTATCTACCAATTAAAAAACCTTTGAATTCATCCCATGTCCATTTACCCTGCGCATGAGGAGACCACCAACGCTTGGCTTCTCCTCGCAACCTCTGAGACGCACGGCCGACCATTGACGCAGGAGAACAAAATTTGTGGTCGAAAAACGCTTCGCATGCCGTGATAAATAAAACAGGGTCTTCTTCTGGAAGACCGCTGAACGTATCTTCCAGTTCGCGACGTTGTAAATATGGGAATAAATGTTCAATTCCCGGGCTATCGTTTCTTGCGGGTTCTGGAAAATCGCGGCTAACATTATCATTTGTTCTTGCCCTAGTAACCCGTCTACTATCTCCTCCGCCGCCATCGTTTTCGCGCTCTACTACTCCGAAAATAAGATATTTGAATAAACGAAAAGTAAGTTGAAATAACATTTTTTTTGTTAATACGAGAAAAAAAACAAACGAAAAGTAAACGCTCAAAACCTCAGGGTGGTTCGATAAAAACTACTGTTTTTAAAAATGGCTACACGTTGGATAGCGCCAAATTGTTATCGCATATAACAAAGAAGAGCGTTGATAAAAGTGTTTAAATGCCGGCTAGTCAATACAATAATTAAATATGGTGGAGACGAAAGAACGTGTTGAGCGTATAAAATAAAACAATGCTTAAATTGACAGAAATACACGCGCAATAGTAATTATCGGTTAATAAAAATTGCTGTAAAATTAAAAAGAAAATAATTAAAAAACCAGTGATGACGGCCGCTGAAAAGAATTATTAAATACAGGAAATACACGTGGAACAGAGAATAATAGTGCTGAAAAGAATAATCAAATACATGAAATGCACGTGTAATATTGATGACAATCTTGCTAAAATAAATTACGAAACGAAACGTTCAGAGCAAAGAAAACAAATAATAATAAATCAGAAAGATCTTACCAACCACTGCTCTCGTTACGGGTCTATAGATGAAACACTTACACTGCATAATATCACTTTTTATTAATTGAAAATAACTTAAAACTATCTTAAATTCACCCCTCGTTGGTTATTATACACTTATTCACTATTATACGATTATTTAAGTTATGTTTATTCTTAAAAGTTATTTTTAATAGTAACTTAAACTATCTTAAATTCACCCCTCGTTGGTTATGTATGGACCTGAAACACACTTATGCACTACCATGCAAATATGAAATTTAATGCTGAGCATCAAGCAGACGCCTCGCAGAGATAAGATTTTCTCTTTCAACGTTCGCGGTCTACGTTTGTTTTAAAAAAAATATATAAGTTATCTTTCGTACGCGTGAGTTAAAATTCGTCTATCCCGACCAAGCGTCCACTCAAATACTGATTCAAACCAGCTATCGCGTCCACCGCTGGAGACGGGGGGGGGGGGAGGAGCTACCCCACCACGCGGCGGGGCGCGTTCTACCATCTACCAATAGGAAGCCTCCATTTCACCTACCAAGTTAGAAAGTATAAAGTTCCAGGAATATGCATTGAATATAAAATTATTAGAAATGACATATTTACAAAATATAAGCATTGTTTAAACACATTAAGGACCCAAAGACCCGTTAATATGATAAAACCATTATAAGAGAAAGTTTTCCAAGAATCAAGGTATTTTGTTGAAACAAAATAATAGATGTCTGGCTTCTATGCTACCATAACCCATGGTAATATTTTGATCATAATACCTATGTATATATCATACTCAACAATCTTCATACAAACCGCGTTTTTCTTGCCTATCAACTGTGCGAAAGAGACAACAGTTTTTTGCCTCACTTCTCCGCTATGAAAAGTTGACACTCCATCTAGGTATATATATTAATATCTTTGGTCAAGCAACGAGATTAACTAAATCTCTTTTCTATGACAAGTAACAAATGTCAAACTGCTCAGTGCAATCTGTCAGCAATATATAAAACTGATTGTTAAAATTAATTAACATAATTACATAAAAAAAAACAAATATTCTATTTGTCTGAATAATGGGTTATTATTTAGTTGGATCTTATGTATAAACTTGTGTTGATTATCTTTAAAATGGATGTAGATAATTATTTACGATTTATCTATTTTTCATTTAACCACGCATGCCCGTAAAATATTCACACGGTTAACTAGTGACTTGTTTTTTTAATTATATGGAACCTCTTTGTTACTATCAATATATTAAAGTTGTATGTAAAGATGTCACTTGATATCAATTCAACGTGTCGTCTTTGTGCTGATATATGTAATCCAGAAAATGATCATTTATTTTCAAAATTGAACGATCGTTTTGTGGAATTGATACATAAGTATCTATCCATCAAAGTAAGAGAATGTTGATTACAATTTTGATTTTCAACAGAATACTGCTAATTGTTTATGTATGCATATTTTGTTTTAATTAATTACAGATTACAGTAGAAGATTTTCTGCCTGTCCATGTATGTGAAACATGTAGATCAAAAATAACATCTTTTGACGACTATGTTTTGCAATGCAGCACAACGCAATTGACTCTTTCATCGCTGTTTATAGCCAATGTTAAGTGTGATGTGAATAGTGATGATGACTTGAAAGAGGAGCTGAACATTAAAATTGAATCTCAAGACCACAATATCAAATCAGAAGACGAAGATTTTTGTAATGAAGATTTATATCCATTATCTAAAAGTATGTGGACAATTTAGTTATTTTTAAAACATGTTATCATAAGTAAAGTAGGTAATTGCCTTATATATTTTTGACATATTCTACATGATTTTATGATAACACATGACTCCTGATACAGGTTTATGGTATATTTGAATTTACCTTCATTAAAGTACTGAAAACACCTTTATTTCTGAGAGCAGCACAAAACTGAAGTGCATCAGTGCTCTTAAATGATCTCTGATATTATTGTTATTACCTCTCTTGAAATGGCTTTTGAAATAGATTTTTCATGAAAGAACATGTAAAATATTAGTAACGTTAACCAATTTCTCCTTAAAATCGTCTTCTAGTTTCTATGTTTATAGTTATTGCCAAGCATCTATAAAAATCACATGACAAATTTGGGTTTTGTTGGTTGGTTGGTGTGATCATGTGTGTGAGGGTTTTTCGGGTTCATGAAATAAATTTGATTTCATATTAATTATTACGTATGCTTAAAAAATTTGTCTTGAACATTTTGTCTCGAATATAATAAATGCTTTATTTTTTACTTTATTGAATCAAAATTAAGTTATATTCTTTTAGAGTACTTTGATAAACAATTTTTGTGGCGGTTAAATCTAATAAATACTTTACACTTTTTTTAACGTTGTGCAATTTATTATTAAAAAATATTATAAAATTTCCCCTAGCAGCTCCATCTCAAACTTTGAGATGCCTGGATTAACTATAGTTTTTGTCTGAATTGACTGTTGGAATCAGCTCTCCTCGTATTATGTCACCTAGCCCATGCTCTGCAGTTCATTTCATCTTTTCATGATCCATGAATTCTTGGGTGTTCCCCTGGAAGTAAGTCAAGGAATATCCTTGGAGATTGTTTTGTTTACCATGTGATCTGGCAATCTGCGTTCAACTTGCCCGTACCATCTCAACTGTCTTCCCACTAAGTATATCAGAAATGCTTAGACTTCCACGGATGTGTGAACTTTTTATTTTGCCCCGTAAGGACGCTCGTAGTGGTGCAAAGTACGATATTTTTGTAAGATCCTGTCTTTTCAAATAGATTCATGAAATTTATGCAGATTATCAATTCGCTCTTCGATTCAAATGTGGCTATCCTTATCTATCGTACATGACATGTACGTTGTATGACAGAGAAAACAAAACCGATTCAAAATATGTTATGCAAATGTAGGCTTCAAAATGTTAGCATTTCAATGTACTTAATGGTCAGTATTGCTTAAATATTTTATGAACCATAATGAATTAGTCGTGAATCGAAGATTGCCATCTCTCTTTATCTCAAAAGAAGTATGAGATAACAGATCGCCTTCAAAATAGTATATTCAATTATAGACGTTACGTATTTGTTTTTCAAAGTGTTTTGCGGTCAAAATTGCTTAACATATTTAAGAACCACAATGAATTAGATTTTATGAACCATAATGAATTAGTTGTGAATCGAAGATTGCCATGAGTCGGTCTGTGTATCCCATTCTAACTATATACTTTACGTGGATTAGAGCAAGAGAACACATGATCCGGAATCGATGAGTCGGTCTGTGTATCGCATTCTAACAATATATTTTACATGAGATAGAAAGTGTGAGAGTGATGTCTGGTTCATGAACGGAACATTGTGGCAACGTGAACCGTGAGTCACCGATTCAATTTAATGATCCGGTCAAATAATACGGATCATTCATTTTTCCCCGTCGCTAGACGCTCGAGCTGCCCATCTTAGCATACACATTTCAGCAGTTTCCAGTTGCCTAGAGTAGGAGTTGTACATTGTCCCACATTCAGAGCCATAGAGGAGTACCGGTCTGACAATTGTCTGGTGTTTTCCTTTTAACTTTGCTGGCATTTTTGGATCGCATAGGACTCCCGACATTGATCTAAACTTCATCTATCCCACACTAATTCTGTTGTTTACATCTGCTGCGCATCTTCCATTTTGATGGATTATGTAAATATTAATTTTATTAAACTTATTTTTATTTTTTATAGGCATATCTCAAAAGAGGAAAAGTAAAAAAGATGTTGCGAAAAAAAGAAAAAAAACAAAAACTAAAGTTCATAAAGTAATAAATGAACCTGTCATAGATACTAAACCTAGTGATGTTAAACAGGAATGCAAGGATGATTCTTCACTAGAAATTTCAGCCAAAAATAAAAATATCAGTGAAATCAATAGGTCATTTTTCAAGTAAGATTTTTTCTTTTTCAAATGAATATTTTTTTCATGAAAACATTTCAATCATAATTTGAACTGTTAATACCGTTGCAACTAATTTGAACAGTTAAAATTTACTTAGATCTTTTTAATTTTCATTATTCTTGCAGATATAATATGTACAATTCTAGTTATTCTGTATTATATTTGTGATTATTGTCATTGAATGTACACTGTAGATCATTTCATTTGGAGACATTGAAATATATTATGAGATAGTCAAAAAATAACATAAAGTTAAAAAACAATTAATTTAGTTCGAAACTTTAGAGATTTGTTGTCCAATATAAAAATGAGAAATAATGGCATTCTTGGGACACATTCTCCGTATCAATAAATACGGTCAACTGCACCTCAACATGAAAGGAATAATTAGGGTAGTCACAATGTGGGTAGGAGGCAGATGACAGGTATGCCGCCTATGAAAAAGTAGTAGCCAACGTTGAGGGGACCTGACAATTAGACATAATCTGTATTGAAATATGATATAGCATAAAGATTATTTCAGGTTTGTTTGTCATATATGCAAAAATGTTTTTCCTGTATGGTCTAAATTGAAACACCATGTTGCTGATGAACACTTCACAAAGGCAAAGGTTTTATGCATCTGTGATAAATATCTTTCTAACCTAAAATCTATGTACGTACATATGATGAAACATGACAGCAAAATTGGTATACAGTAAGTTATTTTTATGTGTTTTTTTATTATTGGTATTGTACAGAAATTATATACCTAATATGGGTATAAATATAAAAATTATATATTTGAATTTCCACCTGTTTCAAATGCAGGGAAAAGTCTTTTCAGTTATCACATTTACAATTATTCATACATGGTTAAAGTCTACAACAGGATTATTAAAATTGCAAATATAGTTTGAGATAGGTGGTGGCAAAGCAGTTAGAGCGCTTGGTTAGTAATCCAGGAAAATCAAGGAAAAAAAAAGATTATTTTATGATGGTGAATTTTTTGAAGTAAATTGGGTCCTCGGGAAAACCAGATCTGAATATGGATTATTTTCAAAAGATATTTTTAATCACACATGTAAATATATACTCTCTAAAAATTGATAGTGGTAAAAGTAAAGTGAGTATTTTTAATCACACATGTAAATATATACTCTCTAAAAACTGATAGTGGTAAAAGTAAAGTGAGTATTTTTAATCACACATGTAAATATATACTCTCTAAAAATTGATAGTGGTAAAAGTAAAGTGAGTATTTTTTTGCGCAAATTCATAACATTTATATGTACATTTGTAATAAAATTTTTGTATGCTTTTTAGATGTAAACAATGTAGTAGGAAATTTTTATGTGAAAAATATTACAACCAACATATTAAAACCCATACATCTAAGGAGGAAAATAAAAATAAATGTAGAAAATGTCCTAAAATATTTGCTAATCAATATGTTGCTAGAATTCATGAAAAAACTCACATTCCTGTGGAGTTACGAAGTATTTTTACTTGTGATTTATGTGAAGCCACGTAAGTTAATAAGAATATATTTGTATATACATAATATTACTGAAGAAAGCCTGACAGAAAATATTCATATCAGACAGGAATGGAATGAGAGGTCAGGGCTGTCCATGAAATGGATGGCTCAATCTTGGAAAATTAATTCCGAAAGAGGAAAATGTAAGCAGCTTGATCAACAGAGGAACATGTATGAGAAGATGTATGAGTATTAATAATGCGATGGATGCATGCCAAGATAGAAAAAATGGCATACGGTTCTCTCTGCCTTCCCCATTAGGGACAAGGCGTGGTGGTATGTATGTATTATTTCTGTTTATTATTGACCTAACCTTAGGGGAGCGGAGTATATTACCGTACAGCGGCTAATTCCATACACATGGTTTTAGCGAAACGCTCAACAGAAACAACACATATCATTGTCTAGAGTTAGTCTTTACCATTCCCAGTGCCTTAGACAGAAACACGCGCCATTTTACATGTGATCCTTTACCTGAGAGCACATATGACGTTTCGCGCTTTTTTCGCGATTGATTTTTAAGCTGTAATTACGTTTATCATAGCTATTTTGTAAAATAATACTAATTTTCGCATTCTTTTTAGCATTCAAAGTTTCACTTTTTAATTATATTTTTGTCAAACATAATGTTGGTTTCCGGGTTTCGGGTAATGCCGTACATTTTGTACAGTATTAGCCGCAACATGTTTTGGTGACTTTTCATGATGTGATGAAGGGAAGAGGAAAAAGATCAAAGCAACACTCAGAATTTTTGACATCTACTCCTATGAAGGATATATTAGAGGCTGCAGCTATGAAAAAACATTGAAGAACATCAAACAAGAGAAAACCAAACTAAAGAAAGACCCAAAGAAAGTCACACCAAAAGACAGAAAGAAAGATAAGAAAAAAAAAACACAAAGACAGTCATGAAAAAATCAAAAAGAAGCTACTTATAAATGCCAATTATTTATAGATTCTACAACCGATTCTGATGATGATACCATGGCAATGGTTTTTCATGACGACAACGATAATGATGGAGCGTACTACGATAAAGGACTACTGGGCAAGAGCATCGCCAGCCCAAGGCCCAGGGGGGGGCAATTTAACCCATTCATAGGCTATTCTCCGTATACCCTATATTATGGAGGATGAGAAAAATATGAATTGTTACATTTTTTAATCTCCTGCCCCCCCTTGGCGACGCCCTTGCTACTGGGCAAATGTGCTATGTACTATTTGTGGAGAATTTGGCAAGGATAAGGAACTCTGGTATCGTTGCATATCCTGTGCTCAATGGATGCATGTGCTATGCAGCGACAAAGAGGTCCCAGATGGTTACATCAGTAGTTTATGTAAACCATAACTCAGTGTATTAAACCATAACTCAGTGTACTTTCCTCTTTTTTAAATATGTTTAGTAAAACGATTTTTTATAAGTTTTTATTTTTTTTATAGACACCATTATGAAACCAATTAAAATTGCTGTGAAAATGTATTTTATTGAACGTGTAATTCTGTATAGTTATGACATAATTTCAACTTGAGTTTAGGTGTACGGTAATACACTCCGCTCCCCTATATAATATGCAACTTGATATTGGTTTTATCTTTACTTAGACAATAATAAAATATTGGTATTTATGGTACTATTTGTTAATGTGTGGTTCATGAGTCAAGGTCCTGGGTTCAACCGTAGATGCTATCACAATTGTAATTTCAGGGTGTATTGATTTATTTTAGTATCAATGAAATATTCCAGTGTCTCATTGGAACTGCTATAGTTGCTTGAACATAAGTTATTCAAAAAATGGATTATTGTGGTATGGGATAGAAACATGTGAAAATCGTGAAAAGTCTTTATCAAGCAGTGGCAATATGGAGACACAAATAATATTTTCATCAATATTGTTTATTATTCAAATTTGTTACCTTTGTACAAGTCGTGGTCCCCTTGTACAAAGGTAAAGGATCGAAGCTTGACTGCAAAAACTATAGAGCCATAAGTTTGCTAAGCTCAGTTGGTAAGATGTATGCAAGAATTTTGGATCAAAGAGTACGAAAGGTTACAGAAAGCAAGATATGGGATGTCCAAGGAGCGTTTGTGGGCGGCAGAGGATGTATAGACCAAATTTTTTCTCTGCGTATGGTTACAGAAAAGGTCCTGGATAAAAACCAGAAGCTTTTTTGTGCTTTTATAGACCTTGAAAAGGCCTATGATAAAGTCAACAGAGAAAAACTATGGGATATATTGTCAGTGTACGGAGTGAAGAGCAAGCTGATACGCGCAATCGCGTCATTGTATGAGAATAGCGAGGCATGTGTTCGTGTCAACGATACAGTATCGTCGTGGTTCTCTATAAATAGTGGCGTAAGACAGGGGTGCGTGTTGTCACCATGGCTCTTCAATCTGTACATTGATTTCTGCATAAGAGCCCTAAGGGATGAAAATAAGGGTCTGAAACTGAGTACTGTAACAGTGCGTGATTTGATGTATGCAGACGATAAAGTCCTGTTAGCAGAAAGCGTGGAAGAGTTACAGTATCTAGTAAGCATGGTATATGAAGGATGCATAGAGTACGGACTGAGGATGAATGCTAGCAAATCAAAGGTAATGGTCTTTGAAAAGTGTGAAAGCAGAACATCGTGTCAAATAACAGTACAGAATGAATGGCTTGAACAAGTCGACGAATATGTTTATCTGGGAAGCATGTTCCAACGGAATGGACGGCCTGATAAGGATATTGAAAGAAGAGTTATGGCAGGAAACAGAGTGAATGGAGCACTTAAACCAGTTATGAATGATCGTAACGTATCAAAGGAAGCTAAAGTTGCCATTCATAACGCAATTGTAGTGCCAACCTTGATGTATGCAAGTGAAACCTGGACATGGCAGAAGTCGCATGAATGTAGAATAAATGCAGTGGAAATGAGATCGTTAAGAAGAATTTGTAATAGAACGATGTATGATAGAGTTAGAAATGAGGTCACTAGGAAAGAATGTAAGATGAAGAAAGATGTAGTAACTAGAATGAAAGTTAACACACTTAGATGGTTTGGTCACGTGGAAAGAATGAATGAAGAACGCTTGACGAAAAAAATATATAAGGCTGACAGGAATGGAAAAAGAGGTCGGGGGCGCCCAAGAAAAGGATGGCACGACCATGTGAATGATATTCTGAAAGAAGGAAATGTTAGAAGTCTGAACAATAGAAGAACATGCATGAGACGTAGCATGAATGTTGACGAGGCGGTGAATGTATGTCAAGATAGAATAGTGTGGCGTTCTGTTCTCTCTGCCTACCCCGCGAGGGACATGGCGTGATGGTATGTATGTATGTATGTATATGTTATTTATTATTTTCAATATTTTGTTTTTTCAGGTTTACAACAAAACAAGGTGCAATGCATCATAAACGAGTCATTCATGAAAAACTGAAACCATATATGTGTGATGTTTGTGGAAAGAATTTTGGGAATCAAGGCGCATTAAATGCCCACAGAGTCTATCACAATACAGAAGGAACCTTTTGCTGCCCACAATGTCCTAAAAAGTATTTTTATTTGTTTTATCAAACTATAACTATTTTATAGATATCTTATTTTTTGCATTTCAAATTGATTGTTATAGAATTATATAGTAAAAAATTGTATGGAGGGGGGTCATTTGTGTACACACATGAACAAACCAACAAAAAGATTTATCTTCTGCACACCCACATGATTTTTATAGATATTTGGCCGTAACTGTACCCTCTGTGAACATATTCCATTATGAATCATTAAAGCTATTATAATAAAATAAAAATATAACAATAATAATTTGTTAGAAGAGAATAAAACAAAAATAAAAACATAACATTAAAGATTTAAAATAGAATTGATCACAACATTGGAAATTCTCCCTGAAAATAAGGAAATTTGAACTTTGGGGAGAAGTTTAGAAAATTCATTTGACACTAATGACCACGTTCACCAAAGATCATCAACTATCTGTTCGGAGCTCAAATTCTCGAGTGCATCACTCAATGAATTTTCATTTCAACGACTAAAAACCAGCATTGTTAATTGATCCCTAGGTTCAAATCGCCTTATATTTCCGGTGTATAGGAATACAAACTCAAATTTAATTATATATAAATCACAATTACATTATCTATCTTGTCTCTTTTTTTTTTAATTTAATCAAATTTTATTAAATGTGTAGTTCAAAATTGTTACAAGTTTTTTAAATACTTTGAAAACAAGTATTACTTTGATCTCATCAGTATATTCGCATTAGTGTCATGAACGCTGTATACCAGGTACTGCCAGATACCATGTTTATAAACACACTCGCACACCCCTGCTACCTGCGCATTGTCCACACCACCATTGTTTTCGTTGACATTGATTTATGTGCTGTTTAAAAAAAACTTAAATTTTATTTAACGGATACAAAAAGCAAGATTTTGGTATAATTAATAAATTCTTTTGTTTATTTGCCTTGGATTATATAACCTGCTTCTGTCTATTTCATTAGTTAATTCAACTAATACTCAAACCCAATCCTTCATAATAATAATATAGAAATAAAATGTAATATAAAATTTTAACACAACCCACATCTTTTATGACCAAATAACTGAAAGACAATATTAGGATACATGTAAAATACATTGATTTAGTTCTCTTTTGTTAAGAGTTTTTTGTGAAAATAAATTTTACTTAGAGTGCATCGAAATGTTGATTTTTGTGCTTAGGAAACTTGTGGTGAAAGTGGGGATAAGGCTAATATATAGGTATACTAACAATTTTCACACACACAAACATGAACATGATAATATTTCATTGTGAATGTAATTTACAGATTTTTCAAAATGAATGTCATCATTGTGTTGATTCTATATTTTTATGTACCTTTAAGCAATTGAGTAACCAATTAAATAATCATTTTGATTTACTTTTTAGCTAGCTTTAAACAAATATTTAAAAAAAAACAATGTTGATAACCCCTGACTGGAACAAATTTCAAATTTACGAGTATGAAAGTTTTGTAGGTAAAACTTTCTATACTTCCATAAATTTTGTGCTCTATGCATCAATTAGATCAAAAGTTATTAAGAGGGGTTGAGAACATTGTCAATGATAAACCAAAAAAAAGTAAAATTTTAAGACCTTCTGGGTCTTCCCTCCCTTTAGCTCACCTCTCAGTGTCGGGAACTTTTGTGATGTTTACCTCCTAAGGACCCCAAACCCATTCCTGAAGTCAAAAAATTCTTCCCCCTCCATGTACTTTATAATTATTCATTGACTGTATGTAGAGTGTCAGTCGAAGGTTGGTGGGTGAGTGGTGAGTGGTGAGCATGACTTGAGTCATAAAGGGGCCCCTTAAGCCCGCATACATGGTCGCAAGTCCATGTGGCTTGCCTATTCTGAATGGTACTCTGGTTGGTAGTGCTTGTGGGCCTGTTTTCGTGAATTTTGTAATTGTCTTTCTCTTTTGTATCTTTGAAAATAAAATCTTAATGTGTTTACACAATTTGTCTTATAATCTAAATAATAATATTAAGTTTCATCATTTTGCAGGTTCAAGACAAAAAGAAATCTCAAAAGACATGTTGACTATCACAATGGTGTAACATTCAAATGTCCGGAATGTCCATCAGTTTTTAATTATAAAAAAACACTCGATGAACACATGTTCGTACATGCAAATGTTTATAGATTTATTTGTGGTTATTGCAATAAAGGTTTCAAATGGAAAGCATCATTTCAAGTAATTATGGTTTTATTTAAATATTTGTGTATTTAAACTGAGACAACATTGCCCCCAAGTCAAATTGAAAACGCTGTTCGTTTTCGCCAAGCGCTAATTTTTTTTGTATGGGATTTGACGTTTGTTGTAGAAATTTTTTCTACAATAACAAACAACAAACGTCAAATCCCATACAAAAAAAATTAGCGCTTGGCGAAAACGAACAGCGTTTTCAATTTGACTTGGGGGCATTGTCTGTTTCTATTTCAAATGTCATAATGGACAAAATAGTACTTTTCAGTAGAGACCAAAAGAAAGTTTTGAGTAAAATATGTTATAACTTTCTCTTTTTTTCCCTATTGAAACTATTTAAATATAAGAATTCTTATAAATACTTCATCTAGATAAGTAATTTAAATTACATACATATTACAGATTAGAAGATAGTGTTACTTTCACAATAAAATTTAAGAACAGATGTCATCGACATTGAAAATATTACTTACTTACTTCCGATGGCCATACAACTCCGGTAGAGCTTTAGCCTCCTGAACAATAGCTTTCCAAGCCTTCCTGTCAGCTGCAGTGGACTCCCAGTCATCACAAGCATTCAGCACGTTCAGATCTCGGGTAACATTGTCCATCAATCTCTGCCTTGGTCTTCCCAGGGGTCTCTTACCCACCGGGTTATTTTGCAGGATACGTTTTGTGGCTCTTTCTGATCTGATAGCATGTCCAATCCAAGCTAATCTTCTGGACCTGATTTCGCTGGTGATTAAAGGTTGTCCTGTCAATGCACGAATTTCCTCATTACTTCGTGGTCTCCAGGTACCTGCCGCAATTCCTGGTCTTGGGCCTAATATTTTACGCAATATCTTGTTTTCAAACGTTAGCAGTCTTTGTTGGTCCTTGAGTGTCATGCACCAGGACTCGGCACCATACAGGATTACTGGTTTAATAAGGCTATTATAGACCTGGAGTTTCACTCTTCGGGATATGGACTTTGGAGACAGGAATGCTCCCAGTGCTGCTGCTGCTGCTCTTGTGCCACTTTGAATTCGGGACATTATCTCAACGCTCATCTCATTGGTGTTATTAAGAATGCTACCCTGATACGTGAACTTATCCACTTCTTCTATCCTATCCCCACTGACAACCACATCATTATAGGGTGGCTTCCTAAAATAATTTAATTTGGATAGGTAGAGGTACTTTGTCTTCTGGGTGTTGATTTTAAGTCCCATTGTGACAGCCTGATTCTTGATGGTAGAGTACATATCCTCCAAGTCATGGTGTTCTTTTGCTACCAAGGCTATATCGTCTGCATACCCAAAAATTTTGTGCATTCCCCCTAATGGTATACCACCTGGTGTATTCTCAATACCTTGCACTACCCTTTCCAAAGCTAAGTTGAAGAGGATGGGTGACAGTAGATCTCCTTGTCTAAGCCCTGTTCTCACCATGAATGGTTCAGAAGTATTTCCTTCCACCTTCACTGCAGCCTTTGAACCACTAACGCATGCTTTTGTCATGTTCACCAGCTTTCTCGGGATGCCAAAGTTTATCATCGAATTCCACAGACAATGTCTCTCTATACTGTCATAGGCCTGTCGGAAGTCTATGAACAGGCTGAGCACCTCCCAACTCCCAACGTTTTTCAAACAGCTCGCGAAGTGAGAATATTTGGTCAGTAGTACTTCGCCCCTTTCGGAATCCACTCTGATACTCGCCTATGCATTCTTCAGCATATGGTGTTATTCGCACTAAGAGTATGTACGACAGTATCTTATAGCAAGTCGGCAGAAGTGCTATTCCTCTATAATTACTGCATTCTGCTTTGCACTCCTTTTTGTGTATTGGCGTAATCACTGCCATGTTGCATTCTTCCGGAATTTCCTCCTTTTCCCATATTAGCAGTATTAACTCGTGGATCTTTTTTGCCATATCCAGACCTCCATACTTAATGAGTTCTGATGGAATACAGTATACACCTGCAGCTTTGTGGTTCTTAAGATGCTTAATGCCCTTAATAACCTCAGAAAGGCTGGGGGGATCTACCTGTATTTCTGCCGTAGAGAATGTTTCTTCAACATATTCATTGGTATCATGCGTGTTTAGGAGTTTATCAAAGTAATCTTTCCATCTCTCCAATACCTTGCCCTTTTCCAATAGCAATTCTCGGCTTAAATCCACCTTTCATGTCTCTTATTTCAACCGTAGAATGATCTGGTTTTAGCAGAGTTGTAAAGACCCTCCAAATTTTTCAGTCTCTCCGAAAAGTATTTTCGTTTTTCTTGTCGGAGTGTTTTTCTCATCTCTCTTCTAATCCCACTGTATTCGGCATCGCTAACACCATCATTGAGCCATAAGTTTGCCTATAAGTTTGCCATAAGACATGCTTCATTAAAAATATTATTTTTACAAATTATATGATTGTGTTGTAACTGACTGAACTACTATGATTAATTCTTAAACAATGTTGTTCGTTATCTAGCCATTTTATATTAACTTTAATGATATAAGCCGCAATAAAAAAGAAAATAATACCTACTTAGTGCATAATATTAAAATTTGTTGTAAATTATCAATCTTTTTTCCAATGGATTGCTTGCTATAGTACCTACCTATTTGATAAAATGATTTGTCACTCATAACCAACTTCGTAACTTTTATCTAAAGAGTACTTTTTCACTAACTATGCATTAGAAAGTATTTTTCTACACATACATATATATACACCCTTTTAACATACTGGGGTGGGCAGAGCTTTGAGTGACAGTTAAACCTATTTTAGCCTAAAAATATAACAAAGGAGGAACAAACAGGTATGTTAAAAGGGCATTGTGGCGCGATTAACAATTGCGCTACGGAGCTGCGTTACGCCAGCAGACGCCATCTTGCCCTGCGCCGTATGCACAGCTCAACCCCTATATAAGGAGAAGCACAGAGCTCCCAGTCATTCCGCTTATTATCCAGACCTTGGCTCGTCCTCACGCTGCCCGATCGCTCGCCGTCGTTCAAATAGTCCGCGTTCCAAATTTACATTATAATAATTAAATATTGTCTGTATCTACTTATATCAATAATCGTCAATTGTACAACTATACCAATAAAAGAGTAAGTTCAATTTCCTGTTGCATCTTTTAATCTGTCATCCATATCTACCTGAGTTGCATTTCATATTTAATCATCTATTGTGCACGGTATCGCAGTTGCTTGGTCGATCAATCTGTTGCCCAGCTGTCGGGACTCTCCGAACAGACGGTGTCCAGGTTCGAACCAGGCAGGTGAGATATCGTTCGGTTGTATGTAGCCAAAGGCGGACAAACAGGTTATACCTACACGTCCAACTGACCGACCTTACCACCTCAATTACAGGCTTGCATATCAGCTCCGGCTGGTGTGCAATCGCTTCTAACCCAAGTGACCACTCTGGCACTTTGGTGAGCCTACATACCGCCAAAACTGGTGACTCCCGATCGTGTCTCTGAACACCCACCATGCCAAAACTGGCGACCATTGAACGTGTCTCTGAACACACAAATACCTTCAGAAACTGGTAATCTTCCGAAATTGTCAAAACTCAGGTACTTTTATTGTGCTCATAATTTCAATATACATTGTTATATAGTGGTAAAAAATCTGGTAAGCCTATCACAACCTATTGTGCCTTTCTTAACGTAAAATCAGTAGTTTTATTAAACAGAACAATAATATGTGTTCATTAATATACTGCTTAACATTTTACGCCATAGCGTCAATAGCATTGTGTCAAGTCATTGCTACTTACGACAATTTTTATAAAAAAATAAAACATATTCATGTTTTATTTTAATGTCATAAGGGGGTCATGTATTTTTTCATGCGTTTTACAACATTTTTGAATAGACTTACTTTAACTATAGAGACTCTGCTGTACGATGATGTACGATTATTCTCTGCTGTACGATGTAAAATTTTACTTTATTTTAATTTTACTTCTAGTTACTACAAAATAAGCACCATATATATTTTTCATTTGAAAGGATATCAAAATTTCAAATACACCAAAAGAAACAGCATAAAAATCTGAATTAAACTTTATCTTGAGTGTACTTATGACAAAATGTCCCTTACGACATTTCAAATTGAAACAGTCAACATCTAACCGTTTTATCATGTCAATATTTCATTTCTTTATGGCCGGGTAAAAAACTCAATATCATCCAAATGTCCGGGGTTTTTAAAGTTTTTGTCTCGCATCAACAATTTAGTTGATGGCAGCCCTAGTTAAGACTATTATGAGTTTCGTTGCCAATTCCTAATAATTTTTCATTTTCTTTATGTTGAAACTCTTGTTATATTGTATCAAATATATTATTATAATATTTTGAATAAAAATTTCAGAGTCATATAAATAATCATACTGGTGAAACACCCTTTAGCTGTCCATGGTGCCCAAAAACGTTTCCAGATGGTTCTAATTGTAGAATTCATAAGAGGCGAAAACATCCTTTGGAATTAGCAAAATTTGAAGCTGAACAATTACCGTTAAAAGGTTTGCTATGTAAACATGATATTTTTAGTAATAATAAACATTATATCTTCCACTAGTAGATAGTTTGTTGCCAAACACATTATAATATCATTTTATTTCCAACGTGAAAATCATGTAAAACTAGTTGCATGCAGTGGCGGCTGGCGACCTAAAATATTAGAGGGGCTCAATTTTTTTCTTGAAAGGAAATGTGTATTTAAAAGGAGAAAATATTCAGTACACTTGCGAAATTTCAACAGAGGTGAAAAAATATTATGTTCATGCATATGCATGATCAGTGTTTATCATCATTCTCCTGTTAAGCTGCAATTACAATACCTGAAAGAAAGGGGGGTCGGGTGGATCATATATCATACATATCATGTTGGATTTAGTTGTTTTTGTCAGAGTCAGAATTAAATACCTACATCAGAATTATTGTCAAAAAGTAAACACGGACAGCAACATTTCACTGCGCCCGCAATACGCATTCTTTTCACTACACCTGCAAAGCCAAGACGTTTTTGATTACATATTCATCTTAAAACTTCGAATATATTTACGTGATTTACAAGAACTAATTTGAGATAATGAGATGATTGGCCGGGAGGCCCTAATTTTTTCACATTCACACGATCATCGTAATTAAAGTAACGCGAAATTAAGTTATGTATACTATTCACCGTGTACTATTGTCAAAAATTATCATTAAAAATATTAAATTAACCGTATTTCATCACTCTGCAAACACAATCACAATGACGCGCTGTCATCAACGGCCTTCAGCACTCCAGCTGACCGCTTATTGCGAAGTGCGCAGACGCTAATGTTAGTTGTGTTCATAAATACACTAAGGGCCGATCTTATAAACGAAAGACAAAATATTTGTAAGTATGTTTACGATTTACTTATGGATGGATGTTCCAAAGTAGATATTACTATCGGCGGTATTATAAAACTATTATAACCGTCCGTTTATTTGACAGATACAGTCTAATTAGACTACAATGGATTTTCAATAGATTTGTAATGGACTATAATGGATTGTAATGGATAAAGCGGTGCTGTCATTGCAATATATAAACAGAGTGTTTCATTTTTTTGCTTACTTCAAACAATATCAAAAATTACAAAAATGGTGATAATCCTTTATTATTTAGCTAGCGCGCTGGATTAGCAATTCAGTGGACACGGGTTCAAATCTCGCCTCAACTGATTTTGTTCACTTATATCACAAGCATTTATGCCTAATTTATGGCATTAAAATGAAATTTAAAAAACTTAATGCATATGTAGGTACTAGTTACAATTAATTATTCATTAATTTTTTCAATATTTTTTTTTATTTTATTTTATTTTTATTTAAAGTTTTAAAAAAATAATTAAAATATTTGGTAAAACACAAACTTGTAATCAAATTCGTTTCGGTTATTCAAAATCACTGTCGGCCGACATTTTTTATCGAAAAAAAAGCAATTCAATATAAAAATCCAAAAAATATAAAACAGTATACATATATAACAGTAGATGATAGTTGTAGGAAATGTTTGGCTTTTCCGGAAACAATCGACCATATAATATCGGGCTGTTCTTTTCTCGCGCAATCAGAATATACATTTAGACATAACCAAGTAGCAAAAATAATACATCAAAATTTAGCTATTAAATATAAATTAATTGACGCGATAAACATAAAACCATATTATGAATATGATCCGATTTCATTTTTAGAAAATAATAATATTACGATAAAACAATATTAACTGACCGGTCAATTCAACATAACAGACCCGATTTAATAATACATGATAAAATTAAAAAAATAACATATATTTGCGACGTGGCTATTCCAAATTCTAGTAATATTATAAAAACTTTTGATGGAAAAATTAGAAAATACACCTCTTTAGGTAACGAGATTAAAATACTTTGGCATTCTCGTAAAATAGTAATATTACCATTCATTATTTCAGCCACTGGCATTATTCCAAAATCGTTAATCCGTAATTTAGAAATTATAGATTTATCGAAAAACTTGATAGTAAAAATGCAAAAAACGGTAATAATGAATACATGTAGAATTGTTAACGATTTTTTAAATGTTAATATTCGGGAATCAGTAGGGTTGTTAGGTAGTATAGAGACCTCCTCAGAGCCTAATCCTTTGATATGTTTTGTCGGCCTTCATGGATCAGTTGGTTGGGTATCTGACTGCTGATCTAAAGGTCCCGGGTTCGATTCCCGGTGGAGACACAGTTTTTAATTGCGTTTTCAGTCTGGATCTGTGAGACGATTAATATCGTAAGTCTCCAGAATGTGGCAACTTGTTATTGGGTGCGTGTTAAATTAATATTTGACATAGTACCTGTTAGTTGCCCGAGAAGTAATAAATAATAATAATAATATGTTAAGTATCTGGATGGGTGAACTATTCCCAATTGAAAGCTTGATGATGCGTTTGTTGCATTTTATTTTGCTCTTTTAAATTAATTACAATTTACGCATTGATCTGTTAATTCTATTGGGGAAGTGTATAATGGTAGTAATAATAATTGAGTGTTATTATTTGTAGTGCTTACTTAATTGTTTTTAATATCATTAGTAAATCGGCCAGCGCCGCATTAAAAATATTCGTAATATTAAAAATGTACCGCAACATAAAAAAAAACAAGTGTGGTAAAACTCAATCCTTCCATAACTTATCGTTAACAAACGCTTAATCGGTGGTCCGACCGTCGGTAAAGGCTATCGGTAAAATTTTACTAAAATTTAACTAACGTATTGTTATAAGACGAAATATAGAGCATTTGTATCAAATTTCGGTTTGTTTGGTCTGAAATCTAACTAACGGACGTTTATAAGACCGGCCCTAATTCATCTACAACTTACTGGAAAGAGATATATTCCAGTAAATTCATGAACATATATAGGAACGTGCCCGAGAGCTCCATACATTTCGCATCATATTGTACTACGGCATTGGAATCAATTATATGAGTTTACATACAGTTCTTCGGGCGCAAGTACATTGTGCCCGCGGAACAAAATTTTTCATAGAATCTCGCTGTATGAAACGAACTATTGCAGTATTTTACTTCTTATTTATGTTCCTTTTAAAACCCTAAAAACAATGTACATGGCTATGGCTGAACCTATTATATCGTACAGCATTCTTGTATGGGGACATACATTTAAAACATATCTTATGCAAATAGAAAGATTACAAAAACGTTTAATTAGGTGTATGTTACCCAAAAATAGAGCTATTTGTTTGAAAAGGGAGGGAAAGAGCATTTTCGCAGAAACCAAAATAATGACAGCTACACAATTTTATAAATACAAATTTATTCTACAAAATTACTTTAAAAATGAACACAAAACACCTGTAACAAATAAGTATAAGACCAGACAAGTAACTTCCGGTAAATATAATATACCTAGAGTAAATAACTATTACGGTGAAAGAACACTGCAGTATTCAATACCAACAATTTTTAACAGCTTGCCCTCAGACTTAATTGGATTAAATTCATTTTATAAAATCAAAAGATCCTGTAAAAAAATCATTTTTAACGAATAATGGTCTCTTCCTTCCTTTTATTTTATTATTTTATTACTTTTCCTTTTGTTTTTGTTCTTACTCTATTGTATTTTTTGGGTTTTCTTCTATATGTTTTTTTTTTGTTGTTGTTTTTATTCTAGTGTTGTTTTGGATCTATCAAAACATTTTTATATTGTCAAACCAATTTCATTTCTTTTTGTCATTGTTGGTTAGTTTAAGTTAGCACATATATTGTATGATATAGAAACCCACTGATAACCATATATGGTTAGTGGGATCTTTTATAAATGAAATTATGTTGAAAAATAAAACTATTACAACCAACTTGGTAGAAACACATTTATTTAAAAAAAAAATAATGAATTTCAAGAATTATTTAGCAAATATTTTTGGAATCTATCGAACAAAATTTTTGGGAGGGCTCAGCCCGAGAGCCCCTTTGGGGGAGCCGCCACTGGTTGCATGTAACACATGACATCCAACTGTCGATAGTGATAGTATGTACAGTTGAAGAATAAGTACCAAACTATAAACCCATAAATACAAATTATTTAATATTTTAAGATATTTGCTTTTCTATACAACACATGTACCTAGGTATGTATGTCAAGATAGTATAGTATGGAGGTCAGTCCTTTGATCCTACCCAGAATATGAAAACAGCATGATGGTATGTATGTATGTTTGGAGACTAGTATCAAACAATTAAGTCTTCTTAGATATTGTGTGTAGGCGACTGCCATACAAATTGTATGAAGCAATGTCGTCACTAAATTCAATTTTTATAAAAATTGTTAAAAAAAGTTTGAAATGTGCTAATACAATGTTAATATTTTTTATAGAAAATTAAATTATCTAGTTGGGGTGTTTCGGCTTTTTTCGATATTTTTGAAAAATTTGGAAATATAGGCAACTAAACTCATTAATTTATCATAAAAAAAATATTTTTCTTAATAAAAAATGTTTGAGAAAACCTTGGATTTTTTTAAAAAAACAAATTTGAGATTTTGTATTTGTCTATGTTTATACCTATTTTCAGTGTTCTAGCTTTTATGGTTTCTGAGATAAATGGAAAAATAAACCAAAATTTCAAAGGTTGATAACCCCTGACTGAAACAAAAATTCACAATTCTGAGTATAAAAGTTTTGTAGGCCTATAACTTTTTATATATTCTGATATTTTGGGTTCTGTAAATTGAGCGGATCAAAAGTTATAAGGGGACACACACACACACACACACACACACACACAAAACTCACATAAAATATTCTAGTCCGAATTCTGAGTAAATCCATGTATGGGAACATATATGCTGCGAAGCCTCTAAGTTGGTGTTTTTAGCATGCAAAAAGTCCACGGTGTTTTTAGCATGCAAAAAGTCCACTACGCCATACAAAATATTCCTTCGTACACGCATCTTGGATTTAAACTGCCTCTTCCTTCAATAGAATTTCATTATCTTGAACGAATCGACAGTTCAAAATAATATTTCATTATTCAAGTGAATAATATTTCACTTAAATATCTGCTACATTGTTAGTTATTTATGTAATTTTTTATAGATTTTTTAATGAATATTTTTTTCAGAAAAAATTAAACGAAGCAAAACATCTACCGTTATAAGTTTGCCAGCAAAAGATTTAAGTAAATTTAAACCTGTTGTATTTCCTTCACTTTCAAATTTTCCAAATAAAATTGAGAATAACACAGGTAATGATTCCAATGGTGATTCTGAGTAAAATGTCTAATCAGTGTATATTGTAAAAGTGGATTTTTTATTATTATCATGATTATTCTGATGATATATACTTGAAACAATGTGACACGTGTTTTTGTACTTAAAACAACATTATTTGTGTATTTTGGTATAAAATATTAATATGTGAATGGTGTAAATATTTGCATCAATGTAAAATGATTGTAAAATAAATTAAAAGTATTGATTATTATTCTATAAACATCAAAAATAAATGTAAAAATCTTAGTGTTATGTAGATGTCAAGAAATCCTATACACTAAAAACCTAAGTTTGCAAACATATCTCTTTGTGAAAATGTATTTGTAATGAAGTCTTCAATCTGTCTATTGAGACTACTTCCAATTTGTAGAATGTCATAATTTCAGGAAAATATGAACGTTTTTGTTAGTTTTCTGATAAGCGTTTCGGCTTACAAGGTCATATTCAACTGTTTATTTGGTGTACTTGTAATCAAAACCACACAGAATATACTAAAATTAATACAGGTATCTGTAAATAGTTTTAAAAACATAAATGATATTATGTACTTAACATATTACCTACTTACCTCTTTATATTTTTTATATTGAGTATATTCCTCTGGAAGACCACCCAACCGATGGAGAGATAGCTGGACGTCCACCTCACAAGAACAGACTCCGAGAATAACAGGACACAGTCCCCCAAACATCTTGAAATTTTTCTTTATGTGATTTTTCTAGACTTTTAGCAATAACAATATGTTTTTCAAATTGCTATAAAAAGTTTTATAGAGCAAATAAAAAAATAAAATTTTTACTTGAACTTGACTGGCTTCATGGGTCGGCAGTTTTAAAACTGAAATTTGATTCCCAGAGTAGTAACTGTAATTTCAATCAGACTCAACATCACAAATCACATTTGCCTTAATACCTGTTAGTTGCTCATAGTGAACTCTATTGTTAATCAAGTTTAAATTTTTACTCTCCTAACACAACCCTCACAGACTTGCAAACTAAGGTTTTACTGTTGTATTAAGTGTTATTATGTGTATGAATGTTTAAGAAAAATTAATATTTAAATTATATTGTACAGTATTTATGCATGAATAAAAATAAAAAAATATTTTGCAGTTTTCATTAAGTATATCCAATTATATTACATTCTTCCTCTTTCCAGTTAAAAAAAAACTTATTTATTTCAGATATAATATTATTTTCACTGATATATTGGATCCCAGAAGATTCAGTACTTTCAAAACTTTAAAGCTTTTCTGCTTTTGAATTTTTATACTTTTGCACTTCATGAATGATATCGTCGATTTAAATGGTTCTACAGCAGGAATGAAAAACTAAATACTTATGTAAGTTATTTAAAAAAGAATTTAACCAAATGCATGTGTACATTGGAGAAATCTTAATGCACCGTCTTCACCCTTTTTTCATTCCATCATCTCACTTTTTGTTTCTAATATATTATTCTCATTGACCCTGTTATGCCCGAAAAAAAATATTGCCGAAAAACAATGATTTTTATTTTGTTCCACGGCAACATTTCTGAAAGCAGCTAGTGCTCGTTGCGGGCAAGCAACGGAACTTGCAGCTAGCACGCGCTATGGCACGCGCTCTCTTGGCATTCGACGCTGGTGGAGGACGGACGGTTTGGTGTGACGCCGTCATCGGTCGACACGCGCGTCCCGATGGCGGCCATATTTTCGAGAGCACGAGGAGGTCTGTGTGACAGGACCCGTCACGCGCATGGACGCTGATGGTGCCCCAGAACCAAGATGAGGGCATCAACAGGACAGGAGGTTGGAGGCAGAGCGCAGTGTGGGGCCACCGCGTAGGGAACGCGGCGGCTCGCAGATTGGACCACGAAGGGCAATCCGTGTCGTCTGGAGCGTCGGTTCGCCTCCGGTGAGGCCCCAACTGGTATGCCACCTCTGTCGAGATGCGCCGTCATAGCGTGCCGTGGGGCACAGAGCCAGCCATGGGTGACGGTCTGGAGGAGGAGATCAGGAGGAGAAGAAGAAACCACGCCGGACACGAGGAAGACCTGCTAGCCTGACGCAGAGGCTGGGCCCCACCGATCTACCGTCACCACGTGGAAGACAGTGACATGCCTGGAGTAAGGATGTCGCTGTACCCTGGGGCGGTATATTCTGGTCGGCGTCTTTTCGTGTGTTCGCGTGTGTTTGACAGTTCGTTTCGATAGATGCCACGTGTTTCTGTTTTATTTGTTGTCTGTTGTTTTGTTTTTTTTATTATTTTATTGCCATGGACCAACTATAATGATTTTTTGAATAAATGCGCTGTACTACTCCAATTTCATAGGGTCACCATCATTTGTCTCCTTTTCTTCCCCACACCTTGGCTTGATGTTTCCTCGTGGTAGACGAGAGGTCTCATCAACCCACATTTAACTCTGGTAAAACTTTCTATGTATTAGATTGAAGTCTAAATTAATAAACAAATCAAAGAGAAATGTAAACGTTCAATGTAAAAAAAATCTATGGAATGTCATCAGTGTTTACTGTTTTCGTTTTGATTTTTGATTCTATGGTGTGGTTTCGTTTGGAGGTGTAGAATTTTTGTTTCTTTAAAAGTCGAGTTTGTTTTATAATTTCGAATATATAATTATTTTCAACGACAAATAATATGTCTGAACCTAGTAGTAAAGAGCAATCTGTAATGAAAACTCCCATGGTGTATGTTTGTGGTGGTAAGTAAAAATATATTTGTTAGGTTATTTTTCTTTACGCATTTTTATATCTCATTGACTAATAAATATGTATAAGTTACCGGTGATATTTACTTTATTTATCACTGGAAGACTGAATATAACCTGTTATATCACATAATCATTTTTTTCTCTTAAAAATTAAAAACTGAATTGAAAAAATCACATGCATTATTACTAATGATTTTAATATATCAATTACATTTTATTAATAGTTCCATTATAACCTTAACTTATTCCGTAATTTCCTTTGAGTGGTTCTAAATCTGTAAGAATCACTTTGTAACTAATAATGTTTAAAACTTGAGAGGGTAATTTTTTCTCAGCACATGTCTGACTTTGACACATGCCAGAAATGTTTATAAGTGGTTGCATGTGCAAGATATGTTTCTTTTTTCATGCTTAGGTATTATCATACACATGTATAAGCACATTATACACCCATAGTTATAAAACAAAATAACGTTACCTAGTAGAGCAGGTCAAGCGAAAGAATGTAGGTGGCATCACCTGTGCACTAACAATTTTTAGAACAAGTTATAGTCTGATGAAAAATTAGTTGACATTCTACGTTGTTAAGTGTATTGCATGTCACTTTTCCCTGATATTTGCAACCATGCTGTATAAAACTGTCAACTGTATTTTCTCTATTGTCGAGTTCTAAAAATATCAATTAAAAGTTTTCATTTATAAATTAAATCTGTGTATTCTTTTAAATTTATACTAACCATACTCTTTAAACTTTTTATTTTATATTTCAGAATGTCACAGGGAGAATGAAATAAAACCTAGAGATCCAATACGTTGCAGAGAATGTGGATACAGAATCATGTACAAGAAACGAACAAAAAGATGTATCCTTTTTATTTTTATATTTTACAAAACTTGCATAACAATAATTAATGAGAACATTTGACGTGACCTTTGCTTTGAAAGAAATATGAGATAGATAAGATTAACATTTAGTTTACCGCCACGCCGTGCCATAAGTGACTTTGATGCCAGCTTCCTGGGTTCGATTCCTAGGAGAAGAAACACTTACATAAATTCATTTCTTACTCAAATCTTGCTTCCCTGGACTTGAAATACTGGTTAGTTGGAAGAGATTGCCATTTGAAAATAAATTCTCCACATACACAGAATGTAAGGAATTGTTAAATAAAGATTTGAATAAAATAGTGAATATAATATAAAAAAAACGCTTACTACATATTGGATTTTAAACCACTTACCATTTTCAACCATCCAGGTTTTCTGGGACTTTTTTGTAATTTTATTATACAGGTAATTTTTGAACATTTGGGTAAACTTGCATTTTACTATTTTGAACAATGTATGTAAGATGCAATCTAAGAATGGTATTAAGAGTTACATGCTAACACTTTTCATAAAGCAAGGTAAATGTCTATATATTTAACTTTTTTATTAAAAAAATATTACTAAAGTTTACCTTTTGTACTAAGAAAAAATACTGGAAGCCAAATGATGTGTTTTTTAAACAAAAAAGCATGCATTAGGTTTCTGGTGTCAAATTTGCGAATATTAGGTAATTTTATTTAGTTAGAAAGATGTATGTATGCAAGGATTCTGGATCAAAGAGTGCGAAAGCAAGATATGGGATGTCCAAAGAGCGTCTGTGGGCTGCAGAGGATATATAGACCAACTTTATTTCTCTGCATGCGATCACAGAAAAGGTTCTGGATAAAAACCAGAATTTTTTCAATACCTTTATAAATACCTAGAAAAGGCCTATTATAAAGTTGTTAGAGAAAAATTATGGGATATACTATTGCTGTATGGAGTGAAGAGCAAGCTGATACATGCAATCGCATTATATGAGAACCGCGAAGCATGTGTTCGTGTCAACATGGTTCGCTATAAATAATGGCGTTAGAGCGCAAATTTGTGTCTTTTTGCTTCGTTGGTTTACGTGCAAATCACCCCCCTTCTTGGCTAAAAGTACAAGATGTTTGGCTACAGCTTTACATTGATTTCTGTATTAGAGCCCTTAAGGATGAAAGCAAGGGTCCGAAATTGAGTACTGTAAAAGTGTGAGATTTGATGTATGCAGACGATAAAGTTCTGTCATCAGAAAGTATGGACGAGTTACAGTATCTTGTAAGTATGGTAAATTTTATTTTTTTTAATTACAAAATTAAACTGTGCACAAAAAACACTAGGTAAAAAATTACAATGAGTAGGCTTAATATATAATTGTTAAACTATCCCTACCTAGTGTCAATTACTTGTGGCAAATCAATTCATATAAGTAATAACATACGTAACATGGGATGTGAATGTGTAGTGGGTGAAAATGTGTAATGGCTTAATGAGGTGTGTAAAATGTGTCTTGCTATGCTGATTTTAAATTGAATAGTAAGTTTTTATATTGGTAAGGCGAGTTATGAAAAATATCTAGTTGTAGGGTACTTTGATGCTTATTGTAAGTGGTATATGAAGGATGCAAAGAGAACGGACTGAGGATGAATGCCAGCAATCAAAAGCAATGGTCTTTGAAAAGAGTGAATGCAGAACAGTGTGACAAATAAGAGGAGAGAACAATGGCTCAAGCAAGTCGACGAATATGTCTGCCTGGGAAGCATTTTTCAACGGAATGGACTGCTCGAAGGAGATCGAAAGAAGAGTTATGGCAGGAAACAGACTGAATAGGCACTTAGACCAGTTATTAATGATAACAACATATGAAAGGAAGTCAAAGTTGCCATTCATAACCCTATTGTAGTGCCAACCTTGCAAGTGAAACCTGGACATGGCAGAAGTCGCACAAAAGCAGAATAAATGCAATTGAAATGAGATTGTTAAGAAAAATTAGTAATAGAACGATGTAAAGAATTTAAGATGTCATTAAAAGAATGAAAGAAAACACATTAAGATGTTTTGGCTACATGGAGAAAATGAATGAGAAACGCCTGACAAAGAAAATATACAGGGGAGGCAGGAATGGAATGAGAGGTCGAGGACGCCCAAGAAAGGAATGATACGACCATGTGAAGGATATTCTGAAAGATGGAAAAGTTAGAAGGGTGAGCAACAGACAAACATGTATAAGATGATGCATGAATGTGGATAAAGCGAGGGATATCATTCAAATAAATCCAATCTGAAATTAATGTTGAAAAGCTTGATCCCGGAATATACTTCTCAGGTATAACAATCTGACCTGAGAACGTTGATCTTCTAAGTTTATACATCATGTTAAATTGTTACTTTTGTTTAACATACCCAATTGGTTTATTAAATACTACTTTTCTGCATATTCCTTAACTTTTTTAACAGTGGTCGTGTTTGATGCTAGATGAAAAAAGACAAAAGATCTACTAAATAAGCCAAGAAGAAGACTTCAAGACACTGTTTCCATATTTATGTTAAATATTAATTATGTAGAAAATTAAAAATGAGACACATTTATATCAAATTAGTCTTTTATTTTGTAATCTTATAAAATATGAATACAATTAACCAATAAATAAATATAAGTAAAACTCATGACTTTTCTTGTCTTGTGAACAAAAACATTTGTTTCAAGTTATCTACATGATATGGAAGACTTGTACACATTGGGATTGTAAAAATGTCAATATTCAACTAATAATAATTGGAAAACTGATATGGCAATATTCATCGCTTCCGCAAGTGTCTGCTTTCAAAGAATATGCTTATAAAAAATACATTAAAATATTTTATTTTAATGTTATTCTTTGACTAACAAAAACATTATGCTAATCTGAATATGTTAGCGTTGATATTTCGGTTTGTAATGCAATAAATACACTAAGTCACCTAATAGGACATCACCATAACTGTTTGGTAATAATTTACCAAAAGTACATATTATGGAAGCATATATCGTTGAAGCAAGTCCCAATTACTTCACATTAAAAATACATTCAGTACCAGATTTGGCAAGTCCTTACTCCTAAATATACACAAAAATATCTATATACACAAATATAATTTAAGATTTCATAAATTTATGGATTTCATCAACATAATAATTTTTTGTACATATTTAAAAATAAATGTCAACCTCAAAAAAGACAGCCAATTCTGGCAAATAAGAAATAACTTATATCCTCGATGCGGTGACATGATTGCACAATAAAGAAAAAACATTTATCTCAAATTTGGCACTAAGTATCTGTGGCACTATATTTCACATTAGTCTCTTCACTGTCCTGCACATTTCTATTTTCACCTTCTGCGTACGTTTGAGGACTAGTAGATTCATCTTCATCCGATGAATCTGGGCCAGGGGGTAAAAGAGGAGGTGCCATTGTCATCGGATCCCACTTTTCCAACTTAGTTGGATCTTTTTCATGGAGTTTCTGAGCCAGAATTTGTAAACTGGCCAGTGAATTATCACAATCAGTTGTATCTATGTCTGTCAAACTAATACCAGCTCTTTCTATTTCTGCAAATGTACCAAATGGTAATTTGCCTAAACATTCTAATCTCATAACATGCATTTTACTCCTTAAATGTTTTGCTAAGTGTCCGTGGATCCTGAAAGCTATTTTGCAGTCGGAACACTTAAATGGTCTTGGGTTAGTAGTAGTTGCAGCCCCAAATGTAGATGTCATTGAAACTTTATTATGATGAGATCCAGAACGTTCATGTTTTTGTAAATGACCACGAGTTCTAAAACTAACAGCACATGCACTACATCTGAAAGGTCTTTCCATGTAATGGATATTAATATGCAATCTTAATTGTGATGGCTTTGAAAATGTTTTATTACACACAATACACACTGATCTTCCATCTTCGGTGAGATGCCCTTTTGCAAAAGCAGCTACAGCTGAAAACTCTGTTGAAGATGATGTTAATTTAAACCCAACTCCACCTGCTTCAACCACTACTTTTCTGGCAACACCAATGTGCTCTGAAGCAATTTTCTGTATTTCGGTTTCTTTTTCATTTGTGCTACCTTCATCAGAATTAACTGAATTATTATCACATATACTCTTTTCTTGACGGCCATCTCCACTCTGTTTGTTATTTAGTTGGGAATCAATATTATCATTGTTTGATTTTCCACATACTACTTTTAAGTATTCAGATGCAACAAATTTTGCATTTTTAGTACTCGTTGAAACTTCTGGATTTGCAACACATACGCTTGGTTCAACTGTTGTAATTAAGGGACTGTTTGATCTGGTGGGTGATACTTCACTAGAAATTTGTATAAATGTGCTTGAGGACACTGTGCAAATTATATCAATTTTGGGAGTTAATTGTATAACAGATGTATTTTCGTTTGAACTACTGGGTTTAGAAACTAATATGAAATTTGAACTACAATTGTCTTTGGATCCTGGAGTTTTTCCATTTTCGTTAACAGAATTTGGTTCCAACTGTCGAATCTGAACAATTGCATACTGGCTTTTTTTAATTTTTGAATCTTGGAGGGCTTTTTCGGTTAAGTAAGCTTGCAACATTGGTTCATCATCATGCCATTCTTTCGTGCGGTGTGGAAGTTTAGCCGTACTCTGAGCTAGAGAAGCTAATAGATCTGGTTCACCCATCGGTGTTAGTATATCTGTTACAGGTAACCAAGTAGTAGATAATTGATTGTTTCTATTATCATCATCTTTAGAATCTCCTTTACTAAGATCCATGGGTTTACTTAAATCCATAGGAAAACATAGCTGATTTGTATGACCGTTACTTCTTGATGTTTTTTCATATTTAAAATTGACTGTTTGAATTATGGGTTGTTTCCTAATTACAGATTTGTCCCTTTGAATCGTTGGTGATTCTTCAACATTTTTATTAGATATTTCATTAGATGTTAATGTTTCTGTCGTGTTGGGTGTATAAGGGTAAGTAGTTGGACGAGCAGTAGAAAGTAATCCTGGTGCTGGTCTACCTGCCCACAAAGAAATTAAACAATGGGCTGCTTCATGTTCCAAACGAGATTTCCAGGAATCCGTATCTGCAATTTTAATAAAAAAAATTAATCAATAAACGATTTTACAGAAAAATAAGAACATGCTGGGAATAAACATAAAATGGATAATCATTTTTTTTTATATCTGTAGGGGACATCAGGTATCAAAAAATCTTCCGAAGAAGCGCACTAAGCAGCATTGGGGAGATCTGCAATATAATTCAGAAAAATAGATATTGCAATGAAAAAAATTCCTTGATAAAAGAAAAATGCATGTATAGATTCATTTGATTAAATGTTATAAGAACTTAATTAGTTCTAAACTAATTAATTACAACTAAATTAGTTCTGGTATAATCTTTGCATATACATTGTACAGGCCAAGATAATATTGTTAACACACAAATTTTTAAAAGGAAATTGGTACACATTTTTCAATGACATACATGAGATTATTGAAAAAAAAATGAAGCCCTTACCACTAGATTCTGTTTCTCCATCATTAATATCATCATCAGATTCAGAATCTTCATCTGACTCCTCCATACATTGAGACCCTTCTCCACTTTCTCCGTCCTCTAGAGGGCTAATTCCCAACTCCACACACTTTTTGTAATGTGCTTTACTCTTCATATGCTTCGTCAGGTTCCCTTTAGTCTTAAAACTGAAAAATAAATTATACAATCAGATTTTTACATAGGGACATAAATCTCGTGGTCACTCGTTCAGGGTCTTCAGTAACTGGTGCTCTTTGTTTTGCCCATAATAGATTGACATAGAAGTGTGCCACAAAAAGAGCCATTGATCAAATTCACCATCCTTAGAGGATGAGGACGAGAGAATAATAATAAACTTGGATGATTTATATAACGTCATTTATATGGAATTAGCGAGATATACAATAGTATAAAAATAAATAAAAATTACCTAAAAACACAATATTTGCAGGTAAATGGCCGCACATCTGTATGTGTTCTGATATGTTTTTTAAGCATAGACGGTTTTTTACATCGGATACCACATTCTGAACACACATAGCGACCTCTACCCCTTCCTCTGACATAAGTGTACTCTTCGTTACTTTCAAAACCACCTTTGAGACTTTTCACACTTTTGGTACTGACGGTTAAATCTCCATTCCATGTCTTTGTCTCTTCGCTACCGTCTGTCTCTGACGTGACGGAATCCTGAAAATAATAGAAAATATGTTTTTACAGATATTCATTTAGTTCTACCAAATCAATTCAACTACTAGTAGCAATTTCTTCCAGACAACCACTAGTTTTAATCCTACAATTTATATTCAATAAAACCGCCGAGGAAAGTGATTACATTTTCCGTTTATAATCACTATTTTTCAATTTATAAATTTTATTTAGTTGCTTCAATATAACTTAGCCTTACAATTAGAATAACACTCATTCAACTTACCAGAATAATCTAGAATTATCTATAAAATTGAGAATGCTCCAACAGAAACAAGTAAAAAATAAAAAAATAAATTCTCTCAATAATATGTGGTGACTGTAAATATTTTTTGGTGTAAAGTGAAATTAAAACATAATACTTGAATTATAAAATATGTAATTTAATTTTTTCTTTATCAAAGTTTATAATACCAAAGTTTATAATATTCGAAAACTCTACAGTTTCACTTCACAATTTTATTTTATACTCATTTTAAAGAATGTATGTTTTACTTTAGGAATATGCATGATTAATTCACAATATGTTAATGATTTGTATTATTCCTTATTCGCTTGCAAACTTCATGACAAATAAATATTCAAATAATGTTATTTATTTACAAACCTGTTGTTTAGATACGGTAACACTCCATTGTGAAGAATGAGTCATTAAATGATCTTGGTTCATTTTGGCTTGTGACGTAGTCTGTGGTCGGTGGCGAGAGTCATAATGAGCCATGGCTTTTCCAGGTGACAGTCCTAGTGGATGCGGTGTAGATTCAGAGCAAACCTGAAAGTTATACAAGTAATTAATATAATGTAACAAATAGAAAGCAGACAACTAAGTTATCATAAAAAAAGCATAATGAAACTTATTTAGAAGGATTTGTTTTATGAAAACAAAATTGTGAGTATATGTATCATTGAAATTAATATAGTTTTTTTTTTATTGAAATAGGTATAACTAAATACCTACTACACTAGTTAAAAAATCTTGGTTTCTCAACACAAAAGTTTTATGAGACCTTTATAATTAGGTCAGTATATGAAATGTAAATATGGGTTCACATTTCTGTTTTAAAAAAGTGTATAAAAAGAAATTACCTGCCAATTGCTGTACATGGAAAGAGAATGTTGATTTGGCACATAAGTTGGTTGAGGTCGATTCAAAGTACAATAATACACTTTGGTGGAACACTTCAATCCTAAATAAGTATAAGCATGACCATTCAAATACAGCTGTCCATAAGCTTTTGCTGGTCTTGGAGTTTCAGGAGATATCAAAGGTAGTGTGTTTGCATTTGGTGTAATTCCGTGATGTCTTTTTGGTGTAAAGGTTCCTGGTTTTAAAGGCAACGATGTTGGTCTCAAAAATTTTGATTTTTGATTTTCAACTTTTAAATCACCAGTTGATGAACAATTGATGACTTTTTTAAAGTAAGATGTTTCGGACCTTTCAGAAGTTTTCGTAAATGTGTCATCTAATTTCAATGTGGACCTTAAAATGCCTGTTCGGGTTTCGACAGAACTGACTTCTAGAGGTTTGATAAGAATTTCAGTTTTGGATATGAGATTTTCAAAATTGAACTGCTTTGATTCTATCTTTGACACAGCCTTTGTGTCCTTTACATTACTCTTGCTACAATTATCTTTCATATTTAAATCCAATTGCAAGTCACTTGTTTTATCAACAGATTTACTTGGTATAATATTACATGTTTTAGAATTGGTAGATAACAATGGTATTTTATTATCTCTAGATGTTTCAATTGGTGTCAAAAGATTATTGTGGACTATTTCCGTATTTCTTTTTAAAATGTCATCAATTTTAGATTGAGGCAAATTTTGTTTATTTTGAAACACACTGTCATTATTTTTTAAGGTAGTTGGAGAAGGCATATCACATATAATTTTAATTGTAGGAATTGTTAATTTCTGTATGGGACTAGTTATTGGTAGACTAATTGAATTTTGATTTTTCCACTGTTGTTCATTCTTTTCATTTGTAGATAAAACTGTTTGTGATATTTGTAATTTAGGAAAATTCTGACTTAGATTATTTGTTTTGTATATTATTTCTTGTTCTGAATTCGTAGTGATTGTACTTTTCGGCTTTTCTTTTTGAATTAGATTTGTATTCCATTCATCTTTTTTCCAGGAATCTGAATTATTTAAAGCTTCAATAGACTTGACCATGTTCAATGACAGCTTTTGAGAAACAGGAAAAAAATTATTCAAAGAGTTAGGTCCTGGCATCCCCGGTACATATGGTATGAGTTTTCCACCATGTAATATTGTAGATGGTCCACCAGGTGATGTTGAACTTAATGGAGGTAGAGTTAAAGGATTATAGGCTGTGATAGATCCAATTGGCGGAAATTGAAATTTAGACATATTAGGAGCAGGAATACCTGCTACACTTAAATTTGGAGTTGATATGTTAGGAGCGATTGAAACTAATAGTCTAGGGGTTTGAGGATGAGGTGATGGAAGTGGTTCTTTTGGTGTTGGTGGATTATGAACAATGGTTCCACCTGAATGCAAACCAGATCGCACAACAATACTTTCTGGACCTTGGGCTTTTGGTGAAGCTCTACTTTGTGAGATCATTGTAGGTGATTGTTGAGTAGCTGTTGGCTCTATTCGCATTGTGGTTGTTCCTCCAGCATTGTCAACTATTTTCACTTCTCCACCAAACATTTGTAAAGATGTTGAATTTTGGCGCAGTGGAGACAAGGATAACTCTTCGAGAGATCTTAAAGTTGTAGGAGTCTCTGAACAACGCACTTTATTAGGTGGGCTATACATTTCTGATCTTGGTAACTCTTCTTCATTAATCTTGGTTAAAGAACTATAACTATCAGATGCATTGGAATCATTCCTTCTTCTAAGTGGTGTAGACCTTGAAATTTCAGGAGTTCTTTGTGTGTCAACCAATCTGGTATTGCCTAGGAGTGGACCAGGAGAAGGTAATGGTGTTGATATTTCATTACTATCTGTTTTGAAAATAATGAGGTTTTCGGGTTTCTTGATTCGTCCAGTTGGTGTCTTTAACGATGAACTTGCTAGCTTGGCCAAAGTGTTTGGACTATATGTTTCTGGCAGTGTGACATGAATAGAATTGCTTCGTAAATAAGCATGTTCTGTTTTAGCAAATTTACTATCACGACAATTTTGCAAAGAACCACTGAATACTAGATTATTTGAGTTTGATAAGTTTCCTTTACAATAATATAATCTATGTATTTCTAAATTATCTGCACTTCTATATGAAATCTGACATAAAGGACACACATATAATGTTTCTGAAGCATCGTAAGTTTCACTTGTGACAGGTAAAAGACCAGTAGCTTGAGCTCTAGCTTTTAGTAGCAAGTCTTTAATAATAGAACCTTCAGGATTTAAAGGGTGTTGAGAAGTTTTGGAAGACAATGTTTCTGGTTGAGCAAAACTTTCAGAATAACATCTTTTCCTGTGATTACTGTCTGTACTTTCAATATTTTTTGTAAGATTCAATGGTTGGAGATCACTTTTGAATGAATCTTGAGATATTATTTCGCTAGAAATTTTCTGATTACTACTATCTTTCATATACTTTCGATGTAAAGGAGTATCTAAAGTATCAACTATAGCTTCATTATCTGATATAATTTTAGAGATATGTTGATTTAAAAATTCAGGATTTGGAGACAAAATATTTTTATGTATTTCTACATCTTCTTGATATAAACTTGCTTTATGAAATTTAGGTTTGTAAATGGTTTTTGGTCGTGATTCAGTCTGTGAGCCTATAAAATTAGGAGGCGATACACATTCTGATACTGTTTCAATAGAAGAATTATCATTTATTCCCAGTGTATCACAATGTGTACTAATTTTATCTGAAGTATAATTAGAATCTGATCTTGATGTATTTACTGTATCTGCCTCAGAGCCTAGAGACCAGTCTTCTTCGATATTTGGTGTATCTTCAGAGCCTTGTAGTCTTAAAGCGTGCGATCTTGATCTACGATGCTTATAAAGATTTGATTTTGTCTTGAAAGCAAAGCCACAAGGGACACACGGATAAGGTCTCTCATTTGTATGAGCACGGATATGTTTTTGTAGAACAGAAGGTTTGGCACAACTTAATTTGCAATAAGGACATATATGACGTCCATTTCCAGAAACATTGGTTGAATCCTTAGTTGTTTCAGATAAATCCTGAGAATCACCTAACACCACATTTTTGCTGCCATTGGCATTAATAATTATCACACTTTCATGATTTAATTTTTCACTTTTACCATCTACTAGTACACTTTTAATTTTATCACTAATTTCCTTAATATTATTTTGTACATTATTCTCAGTTCCACTATTCCACGGAACATGTAGTTTAGTAGTACTATTTGCCACATATACAGATATAGGAACTGATAAACATTCACTGTCACCTTCTGGTGGTTTTTTTGCCGTAGAAATATTGTGACAAGATAAGTGCAGTGCACTTTCATTCCTAGTGGTATTTTCTAATAATGTTCTGTTGAGATCACTTTCCGCCTGAAGAATGACCGGCTGTACAACAGTGGCCATCTTCTTGAACTTCTTATGCAAATATCGACTGTCATTGTTGTTGTTTAAACTATGGAATTCTTCTCTCGGCTTTTCTACTAGTACAGATGCTGCATTAGGTTTCATGTTTTCTGAAACAAACAAAATAAAAACATTACCAAATATTCAATACAAATTCATAAAATAACAAATTTGATTTCAATAAAAAAATTAATAAATAAAAAACTTAGGAATTTTTAAATATATCTGCAGCCTGCAGGTTTTTACAAATCTGTTAATTTATCTACATATATGTATATTAATTAAGTTTCGCATCTAAATACATATGTACTTGAAATAAACTGAATGAATATTGAGTGATTAATATAGCACACAGGAAGTAATTGCTCACATTATTATTAAATTAATTAATTAATTAGAGATAACTACATTAAATAAAGGAAGGAAAATTAAAATATGCAATTATAATTAAAGTAGTAACTAAGTGATCGTTACACAAATGGTAAGTACCAATAGTCCACAGCAAAACATTATAAAAACCGATTTGAAAACATGGGAAAAAACAGATATGAAAAACGTAAGATTGATATATTATATACCAAAAATATAATAATGGAAATATAATTATAGGACATACCAGTCAAGCAAAACGATATTCGATAATTGTAAATAGTTAGCTATCAGTCTGATGGTATACGTTGTACTGGTCGTGGTACACAGCTCCAGTATGACTGGACTGGAAGGACCGCGATAATAAAATAAAAATTCGAAGAAAATCGCTGCCGATTCTCGCACATGAAATAATAATAATGCGGTTTACACAGCCACCATCCAACTTGTAAGTAAACAAATGAGTTTACGTCATGTATGGTTGCTTCGTGAATCGCGCGAAATATTGTTATCTTTGACGTAGATTATAACTATACGTGTGTATGTGTTTGCGTCTGTATGTGCATGTAATGTATCTAACACCTACATATTTACGCTGCCAACTCAGTCACTTCAATCATTCGGGAAAAATGATATACCTAATGTTAAAATAAATATCTCTAGGCAATGCAGCAAAAAACTTGAGAATCTCGGATAAATATCTGCCGCGAGTGCTAATTTGAAAATAATTTAAGAAAATGAAAACGTCGGAAAGAGAATAATTCGTTCTTGTACCTTACTACCTAGTTTTGTAAAGAAATTGCGATTAAGCGACGATTTATTATATTTAGAAATAAAGGAGGGGGGAAATTGACTTAAAGAAAATTACTCGACGAGTATCTTGGATTTTAAAAACAGAAAGATGGAACTCCATCGCAAGTGTTTCTGTACATCATTCAATCCTAGATTCGATTTCCTGTGTAAAAAATATCTCAAGTATTTTATTTATATTGTCTTTATTACATTCGTGTTCATTTCACATTTTTATACTTTGTTTTTTCTAAGTTTTATTAATATTTCTTTGGGTACATAATTGCTCGTCGTGAATGTTATTTGCGTTCACTAAAATAAGCCACAAAATGATGTCCAAAAAATGAATGACATTTTAACTTATTTATTTCAAAACAGAATCAAATGATTTTTTTGTCATTCGGAATAGATTGCAGAAAAGCAATAAATTCGCAAATTTGCGTTCATATCTATGTGCATAACATTCATAATACTAAAATAAAATAATTAATTTCAATATATTGTAACTGATACAACCTAGATAGTAAAAATAAAATTATAATTTATCGATAGAGATTATCTTGTCTACACAGACAACGATAATATAAACAAATGTGGGTCTCGTAGTGCAGATTTGTAGGAAAAACGTTTTGGATAACCGAGGAAACGCTCTATCAATCGACTTTAGGAAATAATTTACTTCGAACTTCGGAAAAAAACGAGGAGTATGTACCTACATACAATGTATATAATATCTGTGAGCGACGCTGCCAAAAAATCACTCAATAGAAAGGTGCTTGGCTATTCAGTTATATATATCCACGATCCTATCAGCGAAGACTTCTAATTGGCTGTCAAATTATGATATTAAATGTAACACTGTAATGTTTTGTTTAGCTGTTAGTCTTACAAAAAATATAGTGAAATAAATAAAAAGTGTACAAATTGTAAAAATATTTAATCCTCTTTCTTTGATATCTATGATGGAAGGAAAGATGATTTATCTGCCACTGTTAAATGACATTTGAATGTTGCAAAATAAGAAGAGAATATAGGAGAAAGATGATAAATTAATAATAAACTTTATATGACTTTATAAGACTTTTTTAATGTATAGACAATTTTGAAAAGGAAAGGTTCACGACATTGTTCGTAGAAAACAGCTGGCACAATAAAAGCGATGAATGTGTAATCAAAACAAAAATGAATTGAAATGTAAATCAAAAAGTGGGTAAGTACTTATTTTTGTGGCTAATTATTTTGCATAAAAAGTTAGGAAGAAGTCCGGGTAAATAAATAAAGTTCATTCGCGACATCGTTAAACCGCAGAAAGAAGGAAATTTGGAAACAGCCTCGCATCACACATACATTGTTAAATATTACGAGATGTGTTTGTTGGCAGCACCTGTCTCTTGAGAGCCGAGATGACCAGACCAGGGCCAGGGCAGCCAAGCAATCAGAGGAGGGGGACTCGGCGGGGTCTTCGTTTCCTAGAACGAGTCATGTTTTCCGAGAACACAGGTTCCCCTCGCCCCGTACCGCGGCCGACACCGAGCCGCGAGGCGCGCCCATCAGATCATAAACACTGACGACATTCGCCTCTCAGCGGGGACCGAGAGTCGCCCCTCCTCCCCCATCACCTCTGTACAAGAACCGAACACGGACTGAGGAACAACGACTCGCTGCTACATTTTTTTAACTATCATTATTATTATGAATATTTCGGTCGATCAATTTCGAAATAACGAACAGACAATCTATATAAACTGTCTATGAATAATGGCAATTCACTAAGCGAGTGTAAGTTAGCCTATGCAATATTTTGATACATAAAATATAAGTATGGATTCAAAAATAATATTATTCTAAAGCATTTAGATTTAAAGCAGTAAAGTTTATTCATTTTACAGATAAATGCCACATTAATATTATATAAACTGCCATAAATTGGTGAAATTGGTAGTTCAGGTATGATTCATACATTCGCAACAATTTCATTAACTTTACTATGTACCTACTTAGTCATATTCTGCCAACTTCAGTGCGGGCGTCTTGGGTGCAATCCCCAGCAGAGGTGAAATTTATTTAAATTCATTTCTCACGCAAATATTGCTTCTCTGGGCTGGAAACACTGGTTAGTTGGAAGAAATTACCACATGCCAATAAACTCGCTACTTGCACAGAGTGCAAGGAAGTGTTAATTATTTATTTATATTCTCCACTACAAATTAAAAGAGTTTAAATTAACGCCTTTTTGTAAATATTTTCTGACAAAATATTGCCCGAGATATGGCATTTTTCCAATGAACTGCAAATCCCTGAAAGAGTGCATTTCTCGTCAGATATTTTGTCATCTTAACCATGTCATAGTTTTTCTACTCTATATGTTTTCAAATCTGTACTATCCGACTTAATTTACGAAATATTTATGGTCATAAAAGAATTTTCTTTTTTTTAAAGAGTGCAATATCTATTATTTACTTATATTTTCCTCATTCAGAACACATATTGTTTCGGAAGAAAACTATAAAATAAACAAAAAATAAATTGGCTGCCTTAAAACAGGAATTATTCCTAGTTAGATAGACAGACAAAGGTAAATAGTGGAATACAACCTATATACCTACCACAAAATGGGTGAATTCATATATTATATAATTATTTATAGATATATAGATATTGTTCCAATGTAATCTGTTTTTTAAAAGGAAATAAACAATTATTACTAACCACAAAGTTGACAAAGCAAAAATCGTAAAGAAATAACAGATATGTATTATAAATATTGGAAGGTTATTTGATCCTGAATTTTGAATTTGAACGACGTTATGTCAATTGTTAATTATTATTATGCCTAACTAAAAATATGTTTTCAGGAAAAAAGTAAAAATTCTTGAGAAATCAGTAATAATATCTACTGCTGAAGGTTAATCGCACTATCTTATAATGAATTATAAGTAAATCAATATAATTTTATCGCTTATTTTCTTGGACGATTAATTTATCTGTTTATATTCGCGAACTTCTTGCGGTATGAATACCAAAACGCGACATGAATCGACAACAACCTACGGACAGATACCACGAAGTTAGCTGATTCATAAGTCTTATAATAATACCTGCACCGCGTGTAGAAAAGAAACAAAATATTATACGCAAGGTACGAGTCGCGGAATCATTCCAGCACGTTTAGTATCCGACTTGCTTATAACGTATTTCCAAGAATTGTTGTTGAAATAGTACAACGATAATGCTGTAATCATTTTACACACATTTCACAAACTAGGGAACATAAACAGGAAACGATAATATTATGTATTGTGCAATATGCTTGTACCAAAAACTACATAGATCATTAGATATGCCAACAGTTTGATGATAATTTTCAAAACAAAATACACACAAACCATCACGGAATATCTCACAATGCGGAGTTACCATGCAGAGACAGATGTGTGGGTGTGCATTACCTTAAAGTACTTAGATGCACGACATAAGTGTGTATCCCCACATACCAGTCTCGTCAACATTCAGAATGGTGAACACATTGCAGAAACACTTAGGCGAGATGTTATTTTGTCTCTTGTATTTTCGATTACCCGTCTCTTACAAGACAATAATATGTAGTAAAGAGAGGAAGGAAGCACTATTTAAAGACAAAGCAATATATTTTATTAAATTTAATATGGAATCAGCATCACTAAACTTTGATATAGGTATTATGAATACAACATTACGTTGACATAATTGATTTGAAGACAATAGTGAGAATCAGTAGATGACCTAGCTAAATAGTGTTCCGAGACTTGACAGTTAGGTTACCTACCTATTCCGTATAGATGAAAATCTTTGGACAATGCACATGACCAAAACGTAAGCGATTATGCTAAGTAGGCTTCGTTCAGCCTTTGGGTTCAGCACATAGAATAGTTAAAGCATTAAAGAAAAAATTAAACAAACTTGTATTGGAATTCCTATCGCATTCCCAAATTAAATAATGACGTATTATTGAAATATGATGAATATTTTGGCAAAAGTTTCGAGGAAAGTGGCCAATTACTGGAGGGTCTAAAAATAGTGCCGAGAAAATATTTCGTACAAAGTTAATAATGGATTCTGGAAAGCTTCATAAAACAATACGACAAGAAATATATACGGATGTGAATTATTCTATAACGAACGGATTAATTGCACAATTAAAAGCTTTTTTCATTTAGTTTGTTTATTTTGTTAGCGTCGACTCAACGCCAATGGCTCAACACTGCATATAACATTTTTATTATTACTAGTTGCAGGTAATACATGAGGTCCAACTGTCGATGGCGACAGTATGTATAGTTGAAGAATATATACCAAAATAGGAATTTTTATAGCGCCGTTAAATGATTCAATATCAATCCATGGGCGCTGATAGTTTAAAGCATCGGTCATAATAATCCGCTTTCTTGACTGCTTTAGGCAGTTGTTAATATGTGACCCTAGTGTGAGATGTTTCCCAGAGAGCTCGTTTCTCTGACACAGCTCTTGAATGTATTGTGTGTTTGTATTTATATTCGATCATATCTTGTTGGTTATTCGTTAAGACAATAATACATTCTCGAGGTACATGTCAAAAAAGTTTGAACACCGTTTATTTGCAATCGAAAAAAGGCGGCAATGAACCACAATAGGTTTTTATTAAAATTCATGGCATACGCTTCGAGTTTCTCGTCGGTTCCACGAATCGATCGTTGAGCATCATTACTGGCAATGCTGGCCGTTCTGCGGGCGCGACAAGAGACGGGCAGCAAAGAAATGAGATGGCGAAGGACAAAAAAGCGGAAAAATGTCTGCGCTCCATGGTGAGCCAAGAGAGAAGAAATCATATATGTACCATACGATACGAGATGCTCAGTTCGTTACTGGTCGGCAAGACTATTTATCTATGTGTGTATGTAATCGAATGAAACCTGTATTTAATAACACAATGAGTATCGACAAAACGGGTTCTTTCTTTTGCTTCAGCTCATTTTATAACCGAAATGAACAGTGAGACAATTTGCAATAGTCATTCATGTTGGATTATTTACTCTAAAATAAGATCAATCAATATCTCTTGAAGGATCAATTCATTTCGTCAAAGTTTCACTACAATTGATAGCAAATAAATCGATACATTTTAGGGAATTCATGTTTTGATATGATCATCTGAATTAAAATGGATTATAATTATTGACTGCTTGATGACTTTTAATTCTGCTCGAAGTTTCTTTAAAATAATTAATATTGAGAACCGAACGTCAGACTCATAAGCCTTGACATCAATTTCTAACTTTATTCATGTCCACACATTGTTTCATACGGTCTCTTCTATTATTTTTTCTATCTCATTGTTTAAGATTTAAAATAATTAACCGAGTTATTAAATTATACCTTTTCCTGTAGTTGATTTTTCTGATATTTTGTTGGATAAAGTTGAAAAGTCAATTTCCCAGATAAAGTATTGAAGATATCTTTAGATATGAATGAACTTTAACTTGTAAAATCCGGAGACATAACAAGTGCCAAGTAATTAATCATTTTATTGATGACGCTCCGTTGTCTGTCTGTTTCATAACATTATTATTGGTACAAATCCAGCTAACGATATTATTGCCGTAGTATCGGGTCTGTGGGTTTCGGTAATAATTGATTATTTATTAATCGACAGTCATTTAGATGATACTAACCAAACTGTCATTTGTACAGATATAAATAAGAGTTTTGCTAAAGACACATGGCCATTTCAAAACAACGGAATGTTATGCATAATATCAAAGTTCTGATGACTGTTACATATAGCAAGTTAGCCTGTGAATACTGATTAAAATTTGTCCCAAATAATATTTAAAATTATGTACAATTTGGTAATATACGTAACATAAGATATAAACAGAAACAGTTAAATTCCCTAATGCATTTATACAATAAAATTTTAAAATAAAATAAAGTATGGTATTGGTAATAAACACTTGGTAGTAAGATATTAAAAATAATATAAACTGTGACAAGAAGAAATTCTAGTATTGATAAAATTTTAGTTGTTATTTTGAAAAGATACCTACTAGTAAAAATAAAACTATGAAAATTTATTCCTTTTTACAGAAAGATCGCTTCCCCTGGTAAGGGTCTTTTCAGCTAATAAAATCACTCCTTATAAAAAGTTGAAAAATATACCAACAAGAAAATAAATAAAAGTAAATGACTGTAAATCACAAAAATAACGGAAAAACAAACATTTTATATCCAAGATTTATTTAAATAATTTTCATCTTCTTCTACATACTTATTAAGTAAACTGTGCAGATCTACAATATTTAGATAATTAATTGCTAATCAAATGATGGAACATTGTTTTTCCCTTATAATTATCATAATATAACACAGTTTTCCCTCACAATTGACTATGAGTGTCAATTTATTAAAGGCTGCGTTGTGTCGCCAGCAGGGCCGATATTGGAATTCGAGGGAATGCGTGCGTGTGTGTGAAAATAAGTATGTTAGAGGCGGCGGGAAGGGGCACTTGTTGCTTTCTCAATGGAGCCAGACCACGAGAGCAGAGTTCAGCAGTGATGTAGAAGAGCTCGGTAGTTGGCAGCCACCAGCCAGCCAGCTATGGCGGCGCCAACCGGTTTCCCTAGTCACTCCTCCCTCCACCACCCCACCCTCTCTACATCCCCTACATCCCCTGCTCCAGGGCGGGAAACTTGACACGCGCCAACACTACATACATACCTACCGCGATATTGTACAAGTAGCTACCTACAATATATTATATTTGTTAATACAGTGAGTATTTGCTTACCGAAGCTTTGAATTGATATAGCAAATAATTCGGATGTCACATAACGCAAAATATAAACATTTTTAGAACAATACGGTACATATTGTATGTAGGTACATACAATTTTCACATATCAAAAAACTTTTCTAGACATCTCATATCCGGTGACGTAGCTATCTAAGAGCAGGGTCATGAAAAGCATGAAGGCCCAGCTTAAAAGGGGACCCAAATTTATAAACACTTCGAAAAATAATTACTATCAGTCTCAACATTCAAGCTCAAACAAAACTCATACAATTTAAATAATATTTAAAAAAATAGATCTTAAAAAAACTTATTGGTGATTTAGCAAATATCCAATCAAGAAAGAAGAAATTTTGAAAATGGTGTCCCTATTCTTAATTTATTTTCTTGTTTACTCTGTATTTAAAATATTTATTGTATGCAAAAATTTAGTAGCAGCAGTCAATATAATAAAATAAAATAAATAATAATAAAATAAATAAATAATAATACACCGATAAAAAATGTTATGGGCTTTTGCATGAGGGCCCAAAATATTTAACTACGCCTTTGCTCATATCTCGTAATAATCAAGTCTAGGTACTTGAGAACATCTAAATTATTTACATTTTTAAAATCAATAGCGAAGATTTCGATACTTATATCATCTTATTTTTGTAATGTGTCGTCAAATACATACGAACTTAATATGAACTCAATAACAAATAAGTCGAGTTCTGGAGATTTCAGATATTTATCGATTCACAGAACTGGACTGAAAATAATAATTATAAACTATGTCTAGACCGGGAATCGAACTCGGGACCTTTCGCTTAGGAGTCCGATATCTATGTAACTGAGCCACAATTCGAGGTATGTATTTCGAAAATAAAGTCGATACAAATTATGCTCATAGGCTGTCAAACTTTGTCGTATAAGACATCTGACTGATGTGATATTAAACAAAATCCAACCTCTTTGTAGGCTGTGTTTTATACGTCCAAGTTCTTTAGGTAAGAAAACCCTTGGTTTTAGAGACGATAAGGTTCTTTAAAATAATAACTATACGAGAATCTAGTATGTTTGAAAACCGAAGCTCCATTGTATATTATGAAACCTTATTTGTATTTAGTTTCGCTCCAATACTTTCATGGCAGTAATATTCAGTAAATTTATAGTTATTTTCTAAGAATTAACACCTTGATCTACATAAAAGATATCCAGACACACGTGCCATAAAACAAACATATGGATGAAAAAAGGTATTATTAAGATTTCGAGGTACATACCTACCTACCTGCTAAACAAAAACATTTTATATATAAAACCACAATAAACCTTAAAGCATTTTTTTCATAAACGTATTTAAAATTGTCGCCCACTTAGCACGTTCATACTGAAACATTAAATATATACTTACTCTAAATTTCCACCCACTAGTGATCATCTGTATTCTTCAAACATCAAAAGAAATAAATAGAAAAACGTGTATAATAAGTACAAATCCATGCATCTTACTGTCCACTAATAGAATAGTGGAGATATCCTATTATGTGACGGAGAATTTAGTGTTTGTCACAATTCACTCGTTTTCTGAGTAATTCAATACAAAAACTCTTGAACAAATACGAATCCATTAATCAAAATTATGTCACAATTTTATCCCCAATCACAACTGTGTAATGGGAATAAATTTCGAAAACGACATCTGCATAGTGATGTGTACCTACTCGCGTGATGTTATTTGCTGAAATATTTGCGTCAGAACCAGAACAAATGGTTGCACACGTTCTTCGGTGACTCCTAAAACAGATACAAATGGTAAGCCAAAGAAGTTTGCGATAGTTAACACAGCTGAGATGTATTATAATACCTACAATAGGCAAGCTATGATGCGTCGATTTCAAATGGCATTTCTATACAATGACGTCTACAAGCAAATCGCTGAGTCCAATAAAGCAAATCTTTAAAGTGAGTCATAGAAATAATTATTGAACGTAGATTTATGCCTTAGAAGTGTTATTTTAATCAATCAAAAAAATTGCTAGAACTATCGAACAAAAGAAAATTGGGAAAAAACATGAAGTATAGTTTACGACAGATAACTTGAGAAATCGTTAGTATATGCAAATGTTTCCTTTCTTTACAAGTATATAATATGCAAGACGACGAAAATTTTGAAAATTTTTAACTTCTTTAATTTGATTATTAATATAGGCGATCTTCAAATCTCAGAGAGATCCCAGCTTTTAAGGAACTATTTATTATTAGATACTTACTAACAACATGCCCAAATTATCCAAGATTTTTTGCGCACGTTAAAAACCTTCTTGAAATTCCATGTTTCTGTGGAAGATGACGATTTGTGTGCCTGTTTGTCACAACATAATTGAATAGAATTGAATCAGAATTATTTTTTCCTATATTAATATTTAAAAATCCGCGTATTTAGCAAACTACTAATGGTTTACAATTGTTGAATGTGGGAATTTTACTTCTATCTATTCATTATTATTGGACATAAATTTAATGTAGTTCAGCTGATCTTACTTTATTATGTGATGTTTCTTGTGATCCAATTTACTGTTTTACTGATGGTTGAGTTATTGTCTTTTTATGTCAAATAAAGCAGTAAATTACGTCAAATTAGTTGGGTACATCGTTACATTAACCGACGAAGAAAATAGTGGGAGAAGGATAATTCGTTCCAGTCACAAAATAGCCTATTCACCCCAAGACTTATGGTGTATCATGTTGTGAAAGTTATGGCGAAGTCTCTATATTATCTACTGATCTCCCTTCATACAACTTGTTAATGATAAAATACTCCAAATTAGCAGTAAAATCGTTAGTAAACATGTCAATACGAATCGTCCGTAAACATTTCTAGTAAAACAATCATTAAATCCAATAGCGAGAATATTTGAGCGTTTATTAGAAGAATGAATGTTTTTATTTGCGTATTTTTCAAAGAAAGCACCAGGTATAAGTAGTAAGAGATAAAAAAGATGTTTACATATCAGTAGTTTTCAATCTGTCTATTGAGATCAAGACGGTCTCTAATTTATTAAATTCCATAACAATTAGAAAAAAATATGAACACATATTAATGGTTCCACAAAGTATTTAATTTGTCTACCGAAGACCGTTTCGGCTTACAAGGCCATAATCAACTGGTCGTAAACCAGTTGAGTATGGCCTAATACGCCGAAACGGTAGGGTTATACATGTTTACAAATATGAATAAGTAACACGAGAACGCAAGAGAAAACAAGAGGATGTACATAAATAAACAACTTGAGATCTCAAAAGGACCACTATCAGTTACACATGTTACGGGAAGACAAACCCTCAGCAGCTAATTATCAGCTAATGATCGGTACAAATATTAACAATACAAAAACGTAATTACTTTATAAATTATACAAAACGTGTTTACTATTAATAATTTTAGTACGATTATTACAAATATACAGGATACAAAAAGTAATAGAGATGGTTTTATAAATATTTGGAATAAATATCAACAAAAATAACTTAATTACGGTTGGCACAGATCAATCAACCTAGCAAAAAAATAAATTCGCCCTTAACGCAGTTCACGTTATTCTTCAAGTTATTTGGCGATAATTATTATTTTATATGCTTGTTATATTATGTAAAATATAACAGACGTGATAAGTAGATACGAAAATATCACAATTCGAGGCGAGAGGCTAAGTATTTCAATCGAGAGAATAATGAAAAGGCAAACCGCAGGATGCAGGCGACAGCTTATATTATTATATAAACAACAACTTACATTATATTGTATAATCAAGAAAGAGACCAAGGGGTAATTATTGCCATAGAAAATAATGATGGGTACTGTGGCAGCTTTGCTTAAAACACCAACAACAGTAAACAGACTTGTGGCGCCGAAATGCTGCTGTGCTGTGACCATGAATGCCTGTCTGACTGCCTGACAGACCTCTCGCTCTTTCCATATTCAAATTATTATCGTTCATTATTCAATCCATTTGCCGTTTCCTTATCACAATAAAGCAAACATAATAAAAAAAAACCAAGCCATGAAAACATTCTCCAAAGCATCGAGTTTGATCAATATGTTTCTACGCTTGTCTGTCTTTGTTGTTTACATATTTGTCTTTTAACGATAAGCGACACAAAATTCTTCGGAAACGATGCAAAATAGTTACATAGTTACTTTCAACGTAAATCCCGCGATAATTGTATCGTGTCGACCTTGTTTTATTTTTGAATTTAGAATGAATTACAGTGCCATAGAAACGAAAAGATATGACATTACAAACCAGAGAAGACAGAAGAAGATACATTATATGATGTCAAATTACTTACTTGAGATATTGTGTGTGCGTGTTAATGGTAAGTATGTAATTGCGTTGATACAATGAACAATTCAATTGGAAGTCCTGTGACAAGGTATTCTGTATAATATTTTGACATTTTTTTCGGAAAATACCTCGAAAAATTTGACACATGATAAAATTATAATATAAATCATACCTTATCTACTTGTTTAAATACAAAATATTCACAAACACTCAAGTATGTCCGGACAAGTAGATATAAAAGGTAGAGCAAAGGCTCTAATTCCATAAATAATTATAAAAGACTACGAAAATAATATGTGCACTTGGGAAAATTTTGTTGTATTTTCCGAATCCCTCTTATATGGGGGTCCTACAAAGATTTTATATTTTAACATAATGTACTTTGCATTCTCTAAACAGTGTGAGGTGGGCGGCCTTGTTAAATTTCTTACATCTTCAAGTCTCAGAAGTACGCCAATTATCTTAAAAAGAAATTCTTTGACGCTTGCGTTCTGCTAATACTGGAGTACAGCTGTGAAACTCGTGTGGTTTACAAACAAAATGCTACATAATTAAGAAGTAACACAACGAGCTATGGAAAGGAGAATGCTGGATGTTTCATTAAGAGATAGAAAAACTAACATGTGGATAAGAAAGAAAACCCAAATTAACCGACGTTGTCCAAAAGGTTGCCAAGCAGAAGTGACAGACTAAGTAAGTGCTAAAATGTACTAAATAAGTGCTAGTGCGACCTAGAACGGGCAAAAGAAGTGTTGGAATGCCTCAAACAAGGTGGTCTGATGATATTAGACGAGTGGCTGGAGTCGGATGGATGCGGTCTGGCCAAGATAGGGAGCTGTGGAGGTCTCAGAGGGAGGCCTATGTCCATTACTGGACAAAGGAGGACTGAAGAAGAAGAAAAATGTACCTACAGTAGCTTTTTTATTATTTTTGAAGCAATAGGCAAATCTGATATACAGAATCATATTACAGACTACATTTTTAACATCGGGAATTAGTTGGACCATGATATACATAATGCTCTTCTTACTGTTTTTACGATTCCACTCATATAAAAAGTAACAATATTCAATGTAACCTCTAGTATTTTTGTTTCATACTCGATATTGAATAATTATTCATATAGAATGAAATAGATATCCAAAATAAAATATTCCATATATCAATGGGTCATCGTCAAGTCGACCTTTATTCAAGTGACACGATATGCAAATACATTAACACATCATCACATCACACAATAAATTATAATGCCTCAAATATATAAACAGTATACTTGAAAAATGCATTTCCATTTAGTCAAACTTGCGCATAACCAAAAAGTGCGAAACACTGAAGTATTTCGAACACACAGAATTTTTTTACTTGATATCAATTTCACAAGATGAAAAAAATTCGATTTTTATTTTTTCACAAACATAAGAATGTAGTACACTTGTACTCACATATACCTACGTGCATACACATGTAAGCTCAAGGACTTCTTTATTTTATGTTTGTAGTTGTGTACCCTCTATGTCGGCTGGCAGAGCATTGAAATATTTTTGTGCGAGATATGTTACTATGACTCATGTAAAATATTCTCAAAAGTCAGATCAATGATGGTGCTCATTACTTAGTAAACATTATATTTAAAGAACCGAAATCCACACTCTCCTTTTTAGACATACAATTTTCGAATATTTTTTAATTCTTAATATATATTTAGCTATAGCTGTCGCCAAATATATTGGAGCTATTTCGCCGAGAAGGGGGCGATTTGCACGTATACCAACGAAGCAAATTTGCGCTGTGCACACCCGAACGCCTGGTTCAAGATATTTAGCGAAAACTATACATGGAGGAAGAACACTCGTTGAGCTATTGAGTGCAGCCGCCATCCAAAGTCGTAAGGCCAAAGAGCAAGAATAAGAGAAGTTAGATTATTCAAAATAAGAGAAGTTAGATAATTAAGAATAAGAGAAGTTAGATAATTCAGAATAGGAGAACTAAGATTATTCAGAATAAGAGAAGTTAGATTATTCAGAATAAGATAAGTTAGAATATTCAGAATAAGAGAAGTTAGATTATTCAGAATAAGAGTAGTTAGATTATTCAGAATAAGATAAGTTAGATTATTCAGAATAAGAGAAGTTAGATTATCTTCAACAAAATTTTGGCTGGACTACAGATCAATTATTATAACTCAAGATAAACAACTGTGCCGACTGCCGTGGCACAGTAGGTAAGCCGTTTGGTTTCTGAGCGGGCGTTCTGGGTTCGATTCCCAGCAGAGGAGAAATTTAGTTAAATTTATTTCTCACGCAAATATTGCTTCTCTGGGCTGGAAACACTGGATAGTTGGAAGAAATTGCCATACGGCAATAAACTCGCCACTTGCGCAGGGTGCAAGGAAGAGTTCATTATTATTATTATTATTATTATTATAACTAATTTTCCACCGGTTGATGGAAAATATTTTCATATTTCTCGAAGATAAAGAATGGTGGATGGTGGTGGCTTAGTCAGCGAAAAATCATTCTCTGTAACAGTCTGAGATTATCAACACGTGTGACGCAAATAATTCAGCCGAGTGAGTAGTACACGATAACCTATCAGAGAAGCGTGGAGGTCACAGTAGATTTGTTCAGAACAGCCAGGGGGCAGATGCGTTCAACATAACAAAACATATTACTACATTCGTAAAAATAAAAAGATTGTTAACACACCAATAGCTAAAAGTGGCAGGACATCACTGATTTACGCCCCATGGCCCATGTTAATTCTGGAGCCGAACATTTGACATATCAGCCATAGGCTGTTTATAAGATGTTTCTTGCATCGCAAGTTGGAGTAATTTATGCCATAATTCTGGAAGAATGAGTAGAGTGAGTGTATAACTAAGGAAATTAATTAAGTGGGCACATAAATCTACTACATACAGACATAAACAGCAAAAGTAAATTCAACATTTATTTCTCTAGCGACTGTTTGTCACACAATTTTTAAATTCAGCATTAATTCCCCTAAAAAATACTAAAAAGTGTACTTAAAGAGTAGGTACTTAAAATTATAGTGAATGACCGAAAAAGTATAAGTCAGGTTTGTTCTTAAAATGCAAATATCAACAAATTTTGGGTTTTCGATCATTTAAATCACGTATAAACCTTTTTTGACGCATACGATAGTTACTCTTACTGCCCGTTCCCACTTGTCGTTGTCGTGTGTTAGGTCCGACGACAAAATGATGTGGGTGATTCAAGAGAGGAGTCTGCCTACCCCAAATAGGGATATAGTACCATGCATGATTCAAAACGGAATGATCCAATTACAGATCCCTTTAATACCTTTTATCAACCCCATTGATCCATACATATTTATTATTTATACTAAACGATTTAATCTACATGTATTTAAAATAAAAATAATTAATAACAGGTAATTATTTGTTGATGCCGTCATTTTTATTACACAATCAAACGAGTTACTGTTGAAAATAAATTAAGTACCTACATACATTTGTCAGATAGTATTTTTTATTTTTTTATTTATTATAATAAACACTTCCTTGCACCCTGCGTAAATGGAGAGTTTATTGCCATATGGCAATTTCTTCCAACTAACCAATTTCCAACTCAGAGAAGCAAGAATTGTTTGAGAAATGAATTTAAATAAATTTACTGCATTCATGTACAAACATGTTTGTTTAGTTGCAACTGATACAATGACTTAACAATAATGGAAAGTTATTTTCATTACCTACATCTATATATTTATATCAAGATCAGAAATGAAGATTGACGAGAGAATAAAAAATAATTGTGAAATGCTAAAAATAATACACTTATAGATATCACGACATTACAACTTAAATATTAAGGAAAAATTATTAAGTAATCTTAATGGCATTGTTTTGTGATAAAGAGTGACACGTGAAGAATATACATCTATAGATAATGAAGATACGAGACCATGATATATAACTAGCGTAAATATATATATGTACATAGATACACGAGTCGTAAGTAACATTTATTGTTTATGTATGACATACTAAATCAAGAAACCGTATATTAAACAGGTAGGTATATACATTTGATGACTGTTCATGTTGATCTTTGGCCAAAAGCAGGTGATTTTGAAGAACTGGTTGATAAAGTAATCAAAGAGTAATAAGCTGCATATCAGTCAGTTATGTTATTGATAGGAAATAAAAATGTCTAGATAAGTAAGTATATTTATGTACTTTAATTGCAAATACCTCATTATTTATTCTGGCAACCATTTTACACAATTTTATAACATTACGTAAACTGTGTTGTTTGGTCACACTCGTACACGATAACTCGTACTCGTACACGATAACTGGGAAATTATTATGAAGGAAATTCCCATATTAGGTGTGTTTATAAAATTTAAAACGCAACAACAAAAAGCTTTATTTTACACAACGAAAAATCGTATAGAAAATCACAAATGATTTTAGAAATTTTAGAAAATAAGTCATTAAAATTAATATTTAATGACTTATTTAAATAAATACTTAACTGTTATATTTATTGTGCTTTGTACTAGTAATATTCAGCATTGAAAAATTGTTGCGTTTCACACACGGAAGACATGATATCTAAAAAGCGATTGTTTGAAAAATATATGTAGGCATACTCTAAGTTATATGAATTTTGAATGTAGATCAGTAAAACGTCATTTTCATATAATATACTAGATGTCACAGTTAGCATATTTTGTATGAATCGAAGTGAGGATTTTTCCCGCGGGACTTTTGACAACAAGGTGGGCAGACCACATCGTTTTTCTATGGAGAATAACGACTAATGTGAATTGTTTTCGAATCTATTTGTCGAAAAAAAGAAGCGCATTGTTCATTAAGATTTAGAGAACAGTTATCAAGAAGTGTTGAAATGTATGGAAAACTGCAATATGTTGCCAACCAAGAAAAATCGATAAACCATGACTCACTCATTGCACGGAGTAGGTAGGTATTCCATCTAGTATATTATATGGAAATCTTTGGTTCTAGTAAGATGAATATGAATATGAAATAATTATATAGATTAATATTCATTCATTCATACCATCACGGCATATCCCACAATGTGGGGTAACCAGCGAAAGGTGTGCGGGTGTGCATTGCCTTATAAAAGGGAGCACAGCATATCAGTGTATACCCACACACCAGTCTCGTCTCACCTAAAAGGCACTATATTCAGAATGGGTGGTGAACCTCATTGCTGAACTATGTGAGATGTTATTGTTGCCTGTTGTATTTTCGATTACCCTAGATTAATATTATCCAACTAATTTTCGAACCTCTTCCGTAGATCCTTATTTCAAATTAATCACTGATTTTTTTTTCGTTATGGGGTACGTTATCTGGATATTTTAAATAAAATTCGCTCATAATGCTGAACATGACGTAAGAAATTCCAATGCAGGTGATAATATTCAACAGTTAGAGTTCAAATAAATAATGGACTAAAATAATAAAGGGACGCGGTTTAGGTTTCGACGATAAGATATTATTTGTTAGATTTTGTGAATGAACGGTACATTGGATGATAACTGACAATGTTCATATTATTATACATCTGTACGCTTTCTTCATTCATCGTGAAACCGCACGATAAGGATTATATTGAACAACAGGAAGTGGGGGGACATCCTACAATATAAAAGAAAAAACATTATTATGAGAGATAAAAACGTGTATATATTTTATCAGCTTACTTAACAATGTGAATTAAAATAGACTAAAACCCCCATTCACCACAATATTTAAAAAACAACGTGGTTTTCCCATCAAATCACGTCTACATCTTCGATCTGCAGAACTTCATCACTTAGGAATAGCCTACTTGATAAAGTTACGTCATCTCAATCCATAAAAGTATTGTAAACTAAAAAAAACTGTATTTGTCAAATAGTTCCTGAATATTCTTTCGATATCCTTCAGATCCCTCTTTACTTTATTAATGCTTAGTGTTATTATTTTTTCTCTTTCTTTTATGTATTATTTTCGTTTAAATGTCTCAAATTAACTTTAGATATTTCACGTTGGTAGGGTTGTTTGGAAGAAATTGCCTATTTACAATAAAACCCGTCTTTGTGAACTTTATGTGCACGAAGAAGATAAATAAATAAACAAAAAATAACATTATTTTATTCGTTTAGAGCAATACCGAGAGTCGCGTTTCCGGACTAAATTCAATATAATGTATAACTAAATAATATTTTTTCATCGTAATTTTTATATTAATAGATTTTTTCGTATAGGTACAAATTACAAAAATCGTTGAACTAGCTTATATTTATTGATTGAGAGTAGGTACTTAAACGTAAGTTAGTCTATTCTCGCAATTTCATGATTTGGCAAACGTGGTATGAGAGCACAATTTCCATTAGAAAATGAAGAAATTAATCCAAATTGAAATGAATAAATTGTTTCTTAGTGTAAAGTGGTGATAAACTCAAAGGAAAACAAGGAGAGAAAAAAAAATAAAGATCTTAGGAAATCATGGTTGGCTAAGAGTTAAAGATAATTATGGTTATTGTTTTAGTTTTTAAATCAATAAAGAAATTTGTAATATTTTGGAGATAGATTTATTAAAAATGTATAAATACCCACGGTCAATAATAACGCAAATACTATTATTATATTGACCAATTTAAACGAGTATATTTGGCACAACTGGCTTCAGGAGAGTACTGCCATCGGCAGGTTTTGGATCTTAAATTTTGAGTAAGCACAAAATACCTGAAGAATTATTGAAAGCACTATAATAGATTGTGTAGAAAGGCTTGTATAATTAAACCAGCTTTTGAATAAAATTACGCCATTGTAGTTAATATCGCGAAATTAAATTCTGAAATATGGAAACAAACCAACTGGATAATTAATGTAAGCCTCGTTGCGTAAAATTTCAACAATAATACTTAACGTGTGGGTAGTTTTTAATGGGTTTGGTTGCATTTGCATGAATTTTGACAGATCGGTCGTAAAACAAGTAACATCTATTATGTTGACATAATATTATAAACAAATAGAAGTACTCAATAAATTCCAAAGGTAATGCAATAACTTGTGAAGTTGTGAGACAATTTAATACTGATAATATAATTGATTTCCCTCCTTTACCATCAACCTTTATGCTAATGAAGACTGACGATCTTTTAAATAACAAATTCTAAGAAAAACATGCAAATGCAGAAGAATAAATTGATTGGTCCATAGATATGGTCATATACTATTAAAGGTTTATTATGAAATTAAGTACCAATTGTAAGATGGGTACTAGGAATTTGGGGTGTTGATTGGTGACACGCGGTTGTCTGAATGTAAGAGAGAAGATTCCGCATTCACAATACGTAAGATATAAGTGAAAGACTAATCGATAATGGATATTTTGAAATCTTAGAAAAATCCTGAATTTAAGTCAACGAAAATAATACAAACAAAAGCCTTTATAAAAAAAAACAACCAATTTCTCAACAAGGACATAAAACAACGAAAAATCCTAGGTCATAACACCATTAAAATTTGCATACTGTGCTTTTGGTTAGAGACATGAGCCCCACATTATGAAGAAAAAAAAACAGGTATAGTGTGTATAAGAAGGGTATAGGTTTTTACGACTACAAATTTCGATAACGCATACACACCCGGTGTTTACAAAAAAACGTATAAATTGAAAAAGTCGGCGACCTTTAACATAAATAAACATGAAAATATTTTATTCATAGTATTATCATGCAAATTTTATATTGGATCATCATAATATTATATCTACATACTGTACACTATGGAAATGAAATGATATTTATATCAACAGTGAATTTGGGAATACGTACCAACTATCACATCCTGCATAATTAAATAGTTTTTGCAACACAGTGTAATATGTTTAATGAATTGTGCTTTATTTTGTTTATTTTTTTTTCTATTTTTTGAAATTATCATATCTTCATAGATACCTATCCATAACTATTTTATTATTAAATTAATATTCTGACATTATTCTGACGATGGTAATCGAAGAGCAACACCATTGAATGACATTCACGTTAGCGATATTAAATCAATATAACATTACTTAACACTTCATTGTATCGTAATAATAAAATAAAGCTTATTTTAAAGAAGTTAAAATGAGAAATATTATGCTTTCTATAAAATGCAACTACACATAGGAAAGTAATTAAAATTTTAATTAGGCCCATTTAGTTAAATGAAACAAAAATGAATACAAAAAAAACATTGAAGGAAATTGTTTAAAAAAAAATATGCTAACCGTTTGTAGCAGCAAGTACCGCCGCTTCCCGCACCGGTACTTGCTCATGAGGCTGTTGTATTCCCAGTGTTACTAGTGTTCCTCCTGAAAACAATAAAGAAAAAACATATTAGATAAAATACACTGTAAGATTGGTTGTTGTTGCCAATAAAAAATAAATAAGAGACTGTAGGTATACAAAGATACATCATATATTTTGTACACGAATAATAATGCGAGCATACTAGAATGGGTCTAGAATGGTCGAGCATACTAGGAATGCGAGCATACTAGAACTTTAGATGGGTCGATGGCAGAGCGGTTAGCGCGCTGGGCTAGTAATCCAGTGGTGGCGAGTTCGAATCCTGCCTCGACCGATTTCGTTCACCTATAGCACAAGCATTTATTTGCTTATTTTAGGGAATGTAGGAAGATGTATATGTACTTGTTTAACAAGGACATACTCATTTAAAAAAAAAAAAATGGTAGTGGGATCTTTTATAAATGAAATTATGTTGAAAAAAAAAATGTATATGTACTTGTTTAGCAAGGACATATTCATTTTATTTAAAAAAATAAAAAAAATAAAAAAAAAAAATTTCAAAGTCTATTTTCACACTTCAAGAAATCGCCACTTTTTACAAGTAAATGGCAATTCCCAAGTTGAATATTGCCTATATTCCAAAAAACGTACTATTTTGGAGAAGATCAAGAAATAAAATATAAATAACTTGATATAAATAACAAAACAAGAAGTATAATCCCACTACGAGTATTGGATATGAAAGTTTACAAGTAAAAATTATTCGATTGTATGACGCAGAAAAAGGACAAAAATCCGTCATCGACAAGAAATACATCCGAAAAAAATGACAATGATGTGTCCTCATCTTCGTAAAAAAATGCGCAAATTACTAATCCAAACACGAGAACTTCTAATACATTGAGTAAAGTAAAATTATATTTGAAGGTCAGTTCTGTCTGGGGATAATAAATTCAAATTGAATTCGTCATACATTAAATGCGCGGATACCGAGATGTGCTAAAAACCTTGAACATTGAATATATTGATATACGACTGTGTGTAAATGACACAATCGCCGTCAAAATTATAATTACAAAATAGGTGTTACAACAAGAAGACTTAATTTTCATCGTATGGAATCTAAGTTCTACACAATCTACACAAACTGGGCCGACCGCCCGCCGTGGGACAGTTGTTAAGCCGTTTGGCTTCTGGCTGGAAACATTGATTAGTTGGAAGAAATTGCCATACGGAAATAAACTTGCCATTTGCGCAAGGTGAAAGTTTTATTATTATTATTATAAAAAAGCAGCAAAATAAACAATGAAATGTCCTGACAGTGAAAAATCAAAAACAGTACTTACCTACCTACGTATCCAAAACTGAAAGATAGAAGTTGAATGAAATTGGTATACTGAATCCCAATAAGTTATACCGAAAAGAAGGAAAACCATTAAAAATGAGAAAAGTACGCAAAAAAGGTATATAAAAAATATTGATGCTTGTATATATTGAAAATAAAGGACAATGCAATGTATATAAAAAAGGAAATAAAAATTAAGTTATTTGTTTTAAAAAAACTTATGGAAACCGACCCGAAAATTTGCAAATTTAAAAAAGTACTTAATATAATATATTGTGTTGCATCGATCAACTGTAATCTGTATCTTCGTTGAATGAAAATTTATTATTAATCACACTTTTACGACCGGATCGAATATTACGTAACCAACTGATACATTATAAATAATCATAATTTACGATGATTTAAATTAGCAGATACGACGTACGTACGTACGTATACAAGTATGTATTGGAAATATTCCACGATAAAATAATAACAGTGCATCGCCTGATCGCTCGCAGAAGGTGAGGTGAATCCGGGTCCATCTTCTATGTCACCTGTTGAGTTGGTTCTCGAAGGAAGTTAACGTTATGTGACTCACGCCATGACATCATCGTCGGTACATTAGTCTTCCACCTCACATTATCCTCATCATTCACAAAGCTCTTCATAAAAACTAGTGATGAGCAAAACTCTTGCAAAGTCTTGCAAGACCAAGACCGCATGTGTCGCTGCAAGACCAATACCATACTTGGTTGGTCTTGGTCTTGCAGCGGCTTCGCAAAATTTTATAAGCATGGAGTTTTCACTGGTCCACTAATAAAGCAATGTACATTGTCTGTTTTATAAATTGTGTAGACTGTATAACTCTCTATCGACCAATAAAATAAAAATAAAATAAACATATTTAATATTTATTTTTAATTAAAAAGCATGCATTAAACTATTTAGGTACTATTGATATAATTGATGTTTTTTGTCATACCTATTTCATTTTAATAACTGCATTTCAACAGAAAAATAAAATATATTTTTTTTGGAAATGTTGCAAGACTTACAAGACCAAGACTCGATCGAGTATGCAAGACCAGTAGAGAGTATTAAGCTGTATAATAAACTGCCACCTCACATACGGTCGATAAATCATTTCATACAACTGACGAAATGCTAAATGAAAGAGATTTCAATTAGCATGGAGTATTTTGTCTTTGTTTATGGATAATAATTTGTTTGTTTATAATCAATGACGACTCCGAGTGCTCTGCTTGGGAGCCTATGGAGGATAAACTAATATTATACTATACTACTATACCAAGACCAAACCTGTTAATGTAAGACCAAGACCACACCTGTTAATGCAAGACCAAGACCCGGGTCTTGCATTTGTTCATCACTAATAACGACTTCTTGACCATATAAGAAGCTGCGTTCGTTCCACAGATGTTACGCAACTAACGTGTTTTCAAATTGAAGCGATCAAATGCATTCGTCCTGATACTGACACTACCATGTTTTGTATCTTGGCCTCCTTAAGATATAATACTAATAATGAGGAAATTAATTATATTGATATGAATTAATTAATTATCCAACTGTCGACAAAGTATCAAGCCAAGATACGCGAGATTTGTATTCTGGGTAGGAAAAACAGACTGACCTCCATACTATCCTATCCTAACATAATATATACCTAGATGTTATATATAGAAAACAAAATATCTTAAATTTTTATCAATTTGTGTTTGAATGTTTGGTACCTACGTATTCTTCAATTATGCATACTATCGCCATCGACAGATGGATATCATGTGTTACATGCAACTCGTTGTTTATAATTGGATTCAAGGAAATAAGATGGATCGCCATCTACAGTTGGATCTCTTGCAACTAGTTTTAAAAAGTTTAATCGATTGAGACGACGTTATATCATCACTTTCGGTGTTTCATTGTCTTGCTAATTGTACTTCAAAAGAGGAACTGAAAAAAAAGTAGAATGAATGGGAATAGTGGTACGATCACCAAATCGAAGAAGCAGACCGTGATTTGACAAGGAAAGTACATTTTTCTTAGGATATTGTGGTGTGTTAGTGTTATTAATTGTATTATAAAGAAGTGAAAGTAAATGAATGATATGAAGACCCTAAAAAGTAGCAAGACCAAAAAATATTTTATAAAACCAGAAGCATTGCTGGACGAACAAATCTTATGATTTATAAGAAAAATTAAATTTAATAGATTAATTAACTTATTAATCAATTATAATAAACGCAGACTTAACGATCTAACATACTACAATTTCAGTACCATTAAGTTTATGCCTATTGGCTAGCAGATAACATATATTTACTATGCATCCTACGTTTCTGAATTCTTAATATTACAAAATATATCGTAAACCATTCATTGGTTTCTCAATCGACTAACATAGTTTAAATAGCAACTGTTCAAATGCTGTACATTGTCGTATTGATAGTTGAACTATTTTGAAATCATTTCGTTTTAATGCATATATAGGTACGTTGAATGCTTATATTTCTCGTGCATTCAAAACATGGAAAAGATCCGTTGTTCTACAGAACAACTCTTACTACTGATTCAATGTGAGAGATAAAAAAGTCTAAGATTCATAAACGCACTATCACTACAACAGAAAGACATTAGTTTTTTTTCAGACATAAAACTGCATTTATGAGTTTTTATTTTAAATAATATCTACAAATGTAGTTATTATTTAAAATAATACTAGTGACGTTCATCATTATCTATGAAAAGTTTTCTGGCGCAAAGTCGTGTTTAAATAAAGAACACAAAACAAATTTATTCTTGTGTAGCATCTTTAAAATCCCATGTTTATGCCATAGCATAATAATAAAACTAAAATACTCATTCCCATACAATACCTACCTCGCTAAAAAAGTGAAGCCGTTTTATTGGCCGGCTCGTGTCAATATATTATGTATGACTCTGCTGGTAGACATTGTTCGTATAGTACTTGCTCGTAGCAAAATGTTGATCAAATTAGTCAACATAAAGCAGTCGCGTTTACTGCGGGCTAAAGAGTATTCGATACTATTATTATTCTATGGTTTATGCATGATCTAATTGCTAATATTATGTTTTAAATAATATCAATAATAAGTATTGAAGGAATAACATAGTTAAATGATTATTTATCAATTAAATGTTGACGGTCCTTTTGCTATGAATACGTAATAAAAACGATTGAAAAACGAACATAATACGAACTAAACTCGGCTCCGATAGCAATGGCGGTGAACGTCGCGTCGCGTGAATAGTGAGTGAAGGTCGGGAAGTTCCAAACAAGCGTTAGTAATCAAATGCGGTGCCCACTTATGCAATACGAGACCAGCCTACGCAAGAAACACGGAAAATATATGGCCATTTGCGCAAGGCATTCCTAACACACTCGACATGGAGCAATGACTGATGCCTTTGGCAAACGAGCAACCTGCGATACGGGTTTTTTCTACTTAATTTGTTGATGTATTTATGGGGAAACCTCTTGTTTCTTGGAAATAATGCGGTCTTATCTTGCTGTCCATGGATATTCATATATGTTTGTTTCTGTAATCAACATAAGTTGATAAAAATAGAGGAATATTACATTACTTCACCCATGTCAGTGAAATTTGCATCGACTTAACAGATATATGCGATATAACTTATACCTACATAGAATATGTATAAAGTAATCCACAGCGAAACAAATCTGGAAATAAATATGCTAAACTTAGTATGTATTTTATGTTTGAGGGTCGCGTGTCGTGATCTTTCAGATTATCTTAAAAAGGTGGCACCAGGGTACCAAAATCGACAAATATAATATGAAATTATAGTATTTTATATAAATACATACATCAGATGAAAACTTTTATTAATAAATCAAATATGAATATATAAATATGGGTATAACATACAAACACATACATATTGTAAATGATTATTCACTCATTGTTATGGAATTTGATATGATGCGGTCATAATAATATTAACTTAACATTCCATAAAGTGATTTCTTAATCAACAAGTATGTTTATTTCACAATATATTATTTACTTTATTACTATAGCGCCCGCTTTTATTATTCATTGTATTATTTTTATATTGAGACAACAAGTTGGCGTGAAAAATCGCAATTATCGCATTTAAACGAAATTCTTAACTATATTATATAAAAAATGTCTGAAATAAATATAATAATCGAAGGCTTCTAAATTTGACAAATAATTGAAATATTTAACAATATATACCTACAATATTCTGGTGAATTTCAAAAGTCCACAAAATTCATACCATCGAGGTCTGTTTATTCACGTTGTATCTGCAAGGCCCGAAATTGTTGGTTTATTTTGAATATTTCAATAATTATATCATGAAATTTCGAATAGAAGATATTGAATAGACAGTTATATTACATTTAATAGGTACTGAAATTACGACAACAATATAAAAATGTAACAATATATTTATTTATTTATTTATTTATTTATTTAGGGACAAATACAGTCTTAAAATACTAAAATGGAATAATACACTATAAAATAAAAACAAACAGACCAATTACATATGTCCACAGATATTAAATATAAAACATTTCAAACATCATAAATTTAAATATAACTAAGATGTATGTTTGCCTGTGACGGGAAAGGAAAAGGATGGGAAAAAGATTATGACAGTTAAATTGTTATATTTTTGTTACAAACAACAACTCAAAATGTAAATAAAAGTATACAAAAGATAATATTAGAAAAAACAAAAATAACAAACAAAAAAAAAAAAAAAATTCAACATACGAGTTCATGCTATGCACTTATAGAGAGAATTTTTGTATGCGTTATTACTAGCGGTGAATATATCAGAATGTGTGATACTGGCTGAGAGGTTGACATTATAGAAGTTACAAGCCCTTTTGATAAACTCATTTTGATTAGAATTAGTGTTACTTCGAGGAACATAAAACAAGTAGTTCAATCTGCCATTTCGCAACGGCGCATGGAAATTAATTTTATTTAATAAATCAGGACAGTCAACTTTTGAATTAATAATTTTAAAGAGAAACATTTGATCCGCAACTTCTCTCCTGTGTACGATATTTAGTTGCTTCTCGGGCAACTAACAGGTACTTTAACACGCACCCAATAACAAGTTGCCACATTCTGGAGACTTACGATATTAATCGTCTCACAGATCCAGACTGAAAACACAATTAAAAACTGAACCTCCACCGGGAATCCAACACGGGACCTTTGTATCAGCAGTCAAATACCCAACCAAGAAATCTGTGCGAAGAAGCACAAAAACGTATAAAACCACAATCAATCAATGCCTTAATCAATGAAAGTCTTTCCTGAATTACTAACATATCGTCTGCTGACAGGAAAAAGTCACTAACTGCGACAAACATGTTTTCGAGATAATGGCTGTCAAAGTTTTTTGGCAATATTAACTCTCATAACTCCTTTAATTGTTTATAGATTGTCATGAATTTTTCAACATATATAAAAAGTAGCCTAATCTAACTATATTTAATGTTCAAATTTGACAAAAACTCATAGGGAATGAAAAAAACACAAAATTGCATATAATGAGATTTTCCTGACGGCTCATCTGCCATACTGTGTGAGATTGTATGTAATATTTCTATGAGGCAAAACTCATTATAATACTTTCATAAAAAAAATCAAATATTATCACTTTTTTGCAACCTGCACAAGTGGCGAGTTTATTGCCATTTTGCAATTTCTTCCAATTTTTTTGTTTTCTTCTAATATTCTAATTTTATTAGTACCTATCATGAATATTTCAGATGTTTCAAATGAAAGGAACCTATTGTGCCCAGGACCTCTAATTTTTTTTCTTGACTTTAAAATTAATAGAAATTTAGGTATTTACTCACATTTTCAGAAGATATTCAGATCAACTTCTATTTTCTGTCTTATATATTTTTTTTATGAATTAACCAATATTAAACCTGGGTTTGTTCTAAATCATATTATGAATTCTAAACCTTAAATACCGTCAATATCAACAATACATGTAAAAATATAGTTTTTTTTTAAAGAACGAATATGTTCGTTTAACAAGTAGGTACATTTATGCATCCTCATAATACCCTAATTTAAGCATAAACATGTGCTGTAAATGTACACTATGAACAGTGTCAGGCAAACACCTTCTCTGCTTAGCTCTCTCCTGTATTTACTGATACCTAAGAGATATTGTACCAGGAATGCAGTTTTTCTGGTAGGTATATCACTACAATATAAATATTATTTATGCTGGTTCAATCATACTAACGAAATTCTGAAAGAAAGAAATCTAAGAAACTTGAAAAAAAGATGAACATGTAATAATGATTTATAATATTGATGAGGCGATGTATGTGTTCCAGGATATAAAAATATAGTGTTTGGTTCTCTCTGCCTACCCCGTTAGGGACATGCATGGGTTGATGTATGAGAATAACAGACTAAAATGTTGAGATGATGTATCAATGTAAATAAGGCGATTAATGAAATCCGGGATAGAAAACAATGGCGTTCTTTTCTCTCTGCCTACCCAGTTAGGATGTGATGCTATATATTTACCGAAAATTATTTTTTTTAGTTAATATGTTAAAATTTTCGAATGTTGATAGTTAAATACAACAATATGTAAAAAAAAGACTTCATTACAACGATAATGACTTTTTCCAGACGGCATAATTGAAAAAAAATGCAGATAATGAATATTTTTCCGAAAAATCTCCGCAATGGGACCTGATATGAAGATAATTTTTTTTCCAGATGTAAAGTGTGTTTTGGTGAATATGATAGCAAACTTAACTCAATTTTGCCAAAATAGGCAGTTAGTGACTTTTTCCTGTCTGCAGACGATATATAATTATTGTAAAAAAAATATTGGACTTTGTTATACCTACAGGTAAGATATGAATATTTACTAAAAAAAAGATATTAATATTTAAAACATACATATTTTCCAAATTAAAATAGAAATGCAGACAATACATTAAATCCACAATGACAATAAACAGTGCGAGGCAAATCGCTTAGAGGCAGTAATATTATATGTATAATTTCATATTTGTAATTAAATTTACTAAATCAAATCCACCGTGTTAGAGAAAATACATTAAAATGAACATATTGCATCTCAGTGTCATTGGTTTCTAGTTTTATTTGCCTAAATTGTGTACGTACAATTTACTCAGGTGTGTTTAATGTGTCTGCGGCCGCGCGCACACAAAAGTAGGTACCGCACTTGGTGTGGGTACTCCTCCGGTGACATCACCGATCAGATAACAAACGAAGCTTCGGCGCGAGGATTCCTCTATGACCAGTTGGAGTCACACCGAGAGGCGTGGTACCAGTAGCTACCAGCCGTAACGGTGTGCCGACCATCAAAGGCCGCCACTAATACCACCACTACCACAAATCTCATCGAGTAGGTACATTATGCTCGGAAAGAGTACCCAGCGTTGTAGCGCAATCAATACCCATCCGATCACCTGTTGAATTAAAGACAAAATATGCCACATTACCTTCGTGTTACGGTTGGATATTTTTCATTGGTAATTGGTAATGTGGCAGTTTGTTTAACACGCCTATTCCAGATCATTCCACGCATGCTAACGAAAGAAGTACGCTACAACTTCTTTCGATAGATAGATAAGTGGTGCTTACCTAACTTTTTATTTTTCGTATTGTTTAATCTTAAGGCTTCATTTCGAACAAGGAAGCTGCATGGTCAGCTGTAATAATTATAATCAATTCACGTTTGTCTGTATTCTGCATCGGTATTTAACACAAAAAAAAACACAAAATTCTCAAGCACTTGGACGATGTAAGTGTAACACAATTTTGTTCAAGTTTATTTAATGAAATGTTTAAGATCAGGCTATGGAAAGCATAAAATGCAGAGATTCCTGTTCTTTTCTATGCTAAACTAAAACATTTTCATTTTTAATCAGTTACCATGGAGTTTCGCCAGGAATAATTGTCCGTCGACAAATTATTTATACGAATAAATCACGTAATTCAAAATCGTCGTCACATTTCGATGTGAATGATTTTGACTGTACCTTAGCACAAATAAATCAATTTAATTGATTTCCAGAATTCTTCCATATAATATTTATATTCTCAGAAAGTATACATATTTCTGAATTTGAGGAGTTCTTTACGATATAAAATTTAACATATTACTAAGGATTCAAAACGTACAATGAAATTCAGATACCGCGAAAGGAACAACTTTTAGGGTTTCTTCAGTTTGTACGAGAAACATATTATTATTATAAGCGATGAGGTTTGTTTGTACGAGAAATATATTATTATAAGGCATGAGTTTTGAAAAGTTTTATTATGATTTCTAATAATAGAATTCTAATATAATTGAATCACAATACAGAGGTATTTCAAAAGGTTACCATCAGATGGAGTAAAATAAATATAATCAATGGAATCGAAATTTTGTAATTTTGATTTTTAAAACCACAACTATTTTATAATGTACTAATAAACTTAAAAACAGAAAAATTGATCAAAACCATCGAACGTTGAGCAATTATTTTAGTTAATAAGTCAAAACTTATTTTGCGATTGTCCAATTCCAAATTTTGAAATCTATGAATTTGGACGAAACCCTATAGGTATATGTTCTTTTTAAACAAGCACATATACATATTCTTATATTCCCTAAATGAAGCATAAATTAATGCTTGTGCTATAGGTTAACGAAATCGGTCGAGGCAGGATTCGAACTCGCGACCACTGGATTATTAGCCTAGTCGACCCATCTAGTTTCTCTATATCTCAAAGTTTCGTCAATTACATTACAATTACAATCGCTGGATCAGTCAATATTAAACAGATAGTAAAACAACAATTTTAAATGTGAATATGCTGAAAATTAGCTGCTGAGGTCCCGCTTCATAGCCGAGCTTAAAAACCTAAAAAAATATTATAAATGAAACATAAATTTCATCCACTTTTAAATCGTACGTTTCAATTGTGGTTTCAATAACGATCAGATAAGCGTTGTAAACAAAAATAAAACCAATATTCATTACGTTGATAGTAACGTTGCATGATTTTCTTATTATAATATTACCAATGCGAAACGTCATTAACCGGAAGTTTTTGATATTCCCAAAAATGTCTCAGTTGTAATAAATACACAATGTCCTATTCTGATTCGTCTAAATTTATCCGTCTGAATTTTAGTAGGTACATGAGAAATGTCAAAAGTTGGCTGAATTTATACGGGACTCATTACGTCACACCGCGCGAATAAAATCCTTTTATCCTCGGTCGCCAGTTGATTTAGACGTTTTCGTATTCTGAAACGAATCATTATAGGACATATTGTGTGGTGTGGTTATCGATTGTCGCCTATTTGTCGTGTGTAATACAAGTGCAGTAGACGGAATTCCTGAACTCCAGTCTAATACTGAACATTTGTTAGGTAAAGTCCAATATGTGCGAGGTATCCAAATATAAAAACCGGTATTATTATGATCATTGAAAGACTATATTGGACACGGATGACGCCAAACTAACACGTCATTTGTTATTTCTTACAAACTGGTACATACAAGATTATTATTATTATTATTATTATTGGGCAATCATTTTTAATAGAAAATTAGCGCATATGGTTGTCGCTTCGGTCACATCGAATGATGATGAAATAACCTCACCGTATAATATTTTAAAGAAGTACTTGAATATCTAAAACAGGAAGAAAAAAAAACCCGATTCTATTGAAAAACTTCAAAAAAAAAAACTATTATATAGATTTTCTTTCAACATATAAGAAAACTCGTATTACCACTTACGAAGATGTGTACCTACAATTTAATTCAGGGGGGCAAGTCTGGTTCAATCGGTGAAATCAAAACCCTCACGATTACCCATATCATGGATATAATTATTATATGGAGTTCTATAATATCTTTAGATGTCATAGAACTCCATACGATAATTATATCCGTGATATGGGTAATCACTAGGGTTTTGATTTCGCCGGTCGAACCAGACTTTCTATATTTTGGGTTCAGACAAACCACATAATAAATGTGAATGAAACGATATTATGGTTTATTTTAACGGTTATCCATAGGTAAATATTTTCCTAAAGGCAAAAATGTTCGTAAAAATGTTATTTTTGCGAACATAAAATTAGACTTTATCGAAAAAAAAAACACATTTATTTTTATAAGTTAAATTTTAGTTAGTAAAAATATACATACATACATACATACCATCACGCCATATCCCTTACGGGGTAAGCAGAGAGAACCGAGCGCCATACTCCTATATTTTTGCATACATTTCAGGCTTCCTTTACATCCATGCATCGTCTCATACATGCTCGTCGATTATTCAAGCTTCTTATATTTCCTTCTTTCAAAATATCATTCACATGGTCATGCCATCCCTTTCTGGAGCGGCCCCTGCTATTCACTCCATCTCTTACACCCATGTATATTTTTTTGGTCAGTCGTTCATCATTCATTCTTTCAATATGTCCAAACCACCTCAAGGAATTCACTTTCATTTTATTTATAATACTCTTCTTCATCTTGCATTCCCTCCTTATGTCCTCATTTTTTATTCTATCATATATCGTTCTATTACATACTCTTCTTAGTGATCTCATTTCCACAGCATTTATTCTACTTTCATGCGTCTTTTGCCACGTCCATGTTTCACTGGCATACATCAAAGTGGGCACTACAATTGCATTATGTACAGCAATTTTGGCTTCCTTTGAGATGCTTGGATCGGACATTACTGGTCTGAGAGCTCCGTTTATTCTGTTACCTGCCATAACTCTTCTTTCAATGTCTTTATCGGGTCTTCCATTCCGTTCAAACATACTCCCCAAATATAAATATTCCTCTACTTGTTCTAGACATTCTTTCTCTACTTTTATTCTACACGTAGATATACTTTCAGTTTTTTCGAATACCAATATCTTAGATTTACTCACATTCATTCACAGTCCGTTCTGCAAGCATCCTTCATACACTTTATTCACTAAATACTGTAACTCATCCGCACATTCAGCAATCACCACTCTTACAAAAACTAAGTAAGGTCCCCAATATTTTTTTTTAATACGAGCAAATTTGCACAAAATAAATATACACATGGAGAAAATAATAAAATAAATTGAGAATAACTTAAAATAATTTAATAAACTTTCTTGTTTTGATATAATTTGCAAAATCACTGTTATTTAATATCTATTTTTTAAATGCTATCTTAATTTTGTATGTTTTGTTTGAGTTTGAATTTTTAGATTGGTTATAATATTTTTCTCACATAGCGTTTACAAATTTGGGCCCTCATGATGTCATGATTTGCATGTCCCTGCTGTTTGGTAGCTTCGCCACTGACTAAAAATATGCTCGACTGTTAAACTATATGTTTCAAACGACAAACATCTATATTATCAAAATACGTAAATTGGAATTCACGGTATCAACATAATTCTGTTCAAAAATTGTTAATAAATTTAGATTCGTTGAGGAAAATGAGCAAAAATCACGTTATTTATTTAGTTAGTTATTACCATAAAAACAAGTTTTGTTGTGATAAAAACGACAACATGAAAATCATTCACTAATTTTGGTTATATGATAATGAAGTTAAATTTTATATTGATTGTTTTTATATCTCAGCCAATATTATTTTTACATTTATCAATAGTTAACATTCGGAATTTATAAGCATTAAACAAAACACTTATATTCTTGCTAAAAGAAAATAATATGATAAAAACCCTATTAGAAGATATAAATAATTGTATAGCATATTACTGATTTAGCTAGTGAATTTTCCAGCAGTGTGATTCCGATCATAAACCAAATCAGACACTGAGATAATCGAGGGTAGTTACGAGTGAAGTAAGAAGAAGATTGTATGGAGATAAGTAATTGAGTGAGGAGAAGATTGACAACAATAATTAATTAGCATCGAAGTTGTAGACCTGGTGTAGGCGAACAAGGGGAGTGATTGTCACCTCGGTTATACCTACCTACCATAGAAATATACAAAGGCTTACTATATTATCAGACTCACTGAAAATTAGTAGGTACATAATATCTTTGAAAAACATATTCCAATTCATAGTACTGATTTTTTTTAGATCTTCATGAAGTAGGTACAATAAGCAAGGCTATGGAATAGTCTAAGTCCTGATATTACGTCAGCTATCTCATTAAACATATTCAAAAAAAGGCTAAAGCAAAAATATATACTTATCTGAAAATAACTTATTCCTTCTTCATCCTTTTGTTTTCCTATCATTGTTACGAACTATTATTATATTCAATCTTTATGTTACTATTATTGTATTGTCTTTTTTTTTATTTATATTTGTCAATTCATAACACATGTATTGTATATTAACATTACAAATAAATAAATATTTTTTTAGATGTACCAAATGCGGCAAGCATGATTAATACGTTATAATGACATTATATTAAAACCGTCTGATACACTATGAAATTACGTATAAGTATGAGTAACTATCGTGATTTAAAATATCGGAAACCCTAAATATGTTGATTTTTTTACATGAGCACACATGACTTTCTTTGATTTTCTCTACGACATATACTTGTGGTGAAATTAAAAAAATGCTAATAAAGGATATTTTTAATGTTTTTAGGGGAAAAAATCATAGAATTGTTTCATTTTGAAACATGTAAAATAATATAAATGTTCCTTTATCATACAAAAATCACTAAACTGTCTTGAAAAAAAAATCTTTTTGTTCGTACAAATCACGGTGAAAATATCTTAATTGTTTCAGAAATAAAATAGGTGCCCATATAAATCAATAGTTCTAATTTACTACACTTGGCACATCCACGAATATGCCTTCTCAAAGATCTTGTATGAACTTTTCAGCGAGTCTAATAATGTGGTAAGTCTCTGTGCATTGTACATCTCGTTGTTGTGGGGTGCCACGTATAGATCCATTTTAGAATAGTTGAATCTTAATTGACTTCAAGGTAAAACAATAATAAGAGTGGGCAATGGTCAATGATGTAATATGTAATGATTATTATTCGTATTTTATTGTATGTCTAAGCACATCTTAGCATATTTAAAATGTCTACGAAAAATAACATACATAGCTATTCGTCTAGGAGAGTCAAACATTTTGAGAAATTATACTTGTAGTACTTAATTTTTGAACGATATTCTTTTTGCCTCTTGCAATAGTCTCTTTCGTTTCCTTGTTGCAATGGTTTGTTTGTTGCTGACGTTTATTTTTCCTCTTAGGCACAATACTTCTTCCTTCGGCCATCATTCAAACGCTGGAATGATGGCTGCCTCTTCTAAATACTTCCACTCTTTTCGGCTTTTTGCACCCACCTTTCCCGAGACTGGCCTATTAACATCAAGTTTCCATTTCAGGACTCTGGGTGTCCGTCTGTCCATTCCCTATCTGGAAACATAGCAATACTATACTAAATTTACACGGAGATTAATTTTTGCTCGGGTTGGATGGAAGAGATGCGCTTTGACAATAAACCACTTTGCCTTTTAAGCCTTTTATACTTGCTTGTACATAAATTAAACAAACACAAAACATAATCCTATAAATCGAGATATATATAATATATTTCGAGATGTGGCAGGCCACATCTCGAAATTTCTTTCGAGCGCGCGCCTAGCGACGGCAAGTACATTTGTTTATCGCTAGGCCGAGTTCATCGCCCGCAACGTCAAACAAGTGACAATACTCCTCAACTGGGTATGACACTTCAAATAAATAAGTCTAGAAAGTTCGAGGACATTGAACTTGCTACCCCCAGCGCAGCACTATTTAAGGGAGTCTACACTTGTACATTTCGTCACTTCATTTCCGTCACTTCGATTCGTCACATCACACCGCCGTTCTCGACCACGCCGTCTCGCCGACACTTCGTCTCTCGACCACCGGTCATCTCTCGACCTCGCGAGCACGATGGTACTTCACCATGCGAAGATTCGGACACTTCGAACACACCCGCTAACTCGCTCGTTATACCTACTCATCGTGAGAAAAGTTCCTTTGTAAGTTATTTCATCAATTGTAAATTTACCCTTAAGCAAACTATTAATTGTGATCAATATACTCATTGTTACTTTTGACCATTCTTTCTTCTTCTCTCTAAACCACTGTGCTTGTGTTCTTATTTAAAATCATATCCACTTGGGATATAGTAAACTCTCTTTACTGGTAACCCCTCTGGTTACCACATATATTTAATAGTAACCACTCTGGTTACTAACTACTGTTGATTGGTAACCCCTCCGGTTACCAATCAGGTTTATATTCCTATAAATACGGTAATTATGAATACGAAAAAATACTATTCATATGAAATTTTACAACCTCGAAGACCTAGTGAATTCTAGGAATTGTTTTTAGTTGCCGAGTTAGTTGCAATTACTTATGTGTTACAAAATAATGAATCTATATTTGAGTGATACCATGTAGATGTGCGTCTATTATTTTATGTTAGTATCACACTATGAAATTATGTGTTTACTACTAGGATAACAATGATGAAATATGTGTTTTAAGAGTTATTAGTAGTTATATTTTACCTCGGAAAACCCTTTTTATATGTCAAAAAATTTGGATCAAAATTTAACAATTAATAATAAATCCTGCAACGACCGATTTCGTTCACCTGGCACAAGCATTATTTATGCTAAGTTTTGGGAATGTACTTGTAACAAAAACATTTAATTCTTTAAAAACTTCAAGATACCATTCACACTGGTGATCCTAAACTCCAAAAATTGAATTGTGAGTAAGATGTAATGGTTTTTAGCAATAAAATTTTTGCCAATATCGGTTGCTTTGTGCAGTTTATCTGATGAGGTGTATACTGGTTTTAATGATCAGCTGTTTGCCTCCAGTTCATTTAACTCTCCAAAAATGTTATTTGAAGGAAACCAATAAGCTATTTTAACATATTTCAATGAATTACAAATTCCACTTTTATCTATTATCATCGTTTTCGGGTGTTCCGTAATAGCCGGGTAGTCGAAAAGACACGAGGCAAAATAAAACTTCACATGGTTCAATAATATGGTTCACCACCCCTTTAGAATGTTGCCTTTGTAGGTGAGACAAGACTGGTGTGCGTGCATACACGCATGTGTCGTGCTTCCTTTTATAAGGTAATGCACACCTGTGGCTGTATGTATATTATGGTCTATGTCGTGATGGTATGGAACATTATTATTACAAAATAACGCATCAACTCAGTACGCATTTCCCTATGTTGGGCAAGCATTAAGCATCAATTTTTTCAAGTCTGGTTACTCCAGTTAACGTTTTTTTTAAACACACAAGCAATATGTATTGTATTACTTTGAACAATTAAGGAAAAGCTTCTTAAAATATAATCCTACAGCGAGACAGGAGCTAGTTCTATGTATGGATATCGAGATGAGGAAAATATCAGAGAGTAGATCAAAACGAATCTCGTGACGGTGTTATTGTCACATGTGTGTAAATATACTGAGATGAGTGTGGGTAGTAGATACGTGTGTGGCACCCCTGATGGAATTGATCTGATGCTATGACGTCACCGCTAGTGGGCGGCACCCCTTGTAGGTGTTGGGCACCCAATACAACAATACAGTCAGTATACATTACGTATAATGTATAATGATGTATATTATAATATATAGATATACATATGTAATATGTATGTACAGGCGGCCCCCGCCCAACGATCGGGAATCTCTCTCATATAATATGTAAATTATTTGTCAGGCCCAACTCCGAACACATTTAACTACTTGTTATTGTGAGAAGTTAAAATTACACTTGACGCAGGTTATTGTAAATTTTGAAGATATCATTCATTATGCTCTTTTACGCATTGCTCCTGCTAATTCTTTCGAGGAAGAGAAGATCAGCAATATTTTTTTCAATAATGCTGAGAGCACAAGACAATAGAGTGGCTTGGAAGGATATGGAGGAGGCCTTCGTCCAAGAGTGGACGGGATTAGGCTGAGAAGAAGAAGAATAAGCATTGTTTTAAGTTAACGTTTTTGTTTTGTTTACATAAATATTATTTTTTGTGTCTTTAAATTAGAATTTTTAGCGTCCTCTTTAATGATATGCAAAAATTAAATGTTTAATGCCTATGCGTTTTTGTGCAGTATTAAAGCAGCATTTCCCAACGTGTGGTTCACGCCCTACAGCGGGGAAATTTTATTTTAAAGAGGGGAAATTCGAAAAAGTAGTCATCCAGACCGTAAACCATATAGGTAAGAAAGTAAAGTGTATTGTGGACTTATACTCTTTTGTCAAGAGAAACACCCGATTATTTTTATTTTTATATACTACATTAACAAAAAAGTAACTAGGTATATTAAGAAAAAGACTTAAAATAAACATACTATGTATAATTATTTCTATTTGTAAATTTACTGTATCACTAGAGTCTGTTCTGAGGCAGTTCTCTTCCACTTTTGTCTAAGATCACATGCTATTAAACGGAAAAGAATTAATAGAATAATTAAACAGAAAAGAAAAATATACAGTGAAAATATACAATGAAATTGTAATGGAATTGATTGATGAATGGCACCAAGTTATGATAGAGATTCTCAGGTTATGAAGGCAAAGAGTGTGGTTGGTTTATTGAAATGTAACCCTCTGTATATCATCTACTCGAATCAGACCACGAAATCGAATTTTCGTTTAGAACCTACCTACCTGTCACCAGCAAACATTCAAATTATCAAATCTACTATTACGATTAAAACATACATATAGATTCCACCAAACTTTTGGATCTTTTCGCCGTGGATGGGAGTGGTTACCAATAAAGCAATAAGATACAAATTTGCGATCGGCTCACCCACGTCACAGTCTTCACAGATTCAAGTTGTTTTACGATAAATATAACTGTTTCTAGAAAGAATGACCAGATTATTGCACTTGTCTCGATATACGGTGGATAAGACAATAGACGGTCTTGTCTCATCTTACAAACATTTCATCAAATCATCATTATTTTAAATAGATGCAGAAGCCGAATGACCGTCACCTATGATTAGTCAACCATTTTTTTATGCAGTACCTGCACAAAGAAAGTTTCAAAACTGGTCATTCTCTGAAAAAACATACTATATGCCATTATTCTCCGTTACAAATGTAGGTTCTGTACGAAAAATTCGAAATTGGGATTGAATTTGCAGTAGAGAGTAAAAAGTCGCTAGTCTGTGCCACTTTTTATTGTTGTGCCACAATTGTGCCACTAAAATTATTTGGGAAACGCTGAATCAACGCGTAATGAAATCATTAAAACGACACGCCTACAGATATAGAACGAAAACTAATAAACAAACCATAGGATTAGTAAACTTACTATACATAGAATGGTTGAAAGATTCCTAGATGGTGTTGTCATAAAACGATTTTGGCATTTCACATGGAATAATTTATTAAATTCTCATAGGATTCCAGAGTGTATCTGCCATGGTGAATCGAATATTATATAGATATGTATTATTAGTATTACCTACATACGAGCCAGTACTTACGTGAGGCAAATTCACAAAATGTCCCACTATTTTGTCAACTTCACCGTATCGCAGACATGCCAACCTAATAATAAAAGTCATTCACCAGTGTCAGATCTAAAAAAAAACATTAATATAAATTCATTCCCGGTAAATATTAGAAGCATGAATGGTTGAGGTTAGATTTGTGAACATTGTCCAAAAGAAATTCCTAGGTTTTTTAAGAAAAAAAATACTTTCTTTAATCGTCCAGGGGTAGCATCTGTTTTAATTTCAATAAGAACAGCTGATAAAAACGATTATTACTAAATAAAATTATCTAAATTAAGTGTTTTTTTTTAAATACATATAATAAATTTTAGTACTATGGTTTTACCATTGATCATTGATTATGTATTCTTAATTTATTTGTTAAGTTAGATATAACAATTGTTAATATGAAAATGTTATTCTTTTAGTGCAATTATGGCATACTAAAAAAGGACAAAAGAATAAACAAAATTATAAATTCAAAATTATAGTATAAAAGTTACATAATTTATTTATTGAGAAGGGAGTTCTATAACATATTAAGATATTATAGAACTCTATATGATTATTATATCCATGATATGGTAAACATGGGGGGTAAGTCGCGGTCAACTGCCGAAATCAAAACCATCCATGTTTATCCATATCATGGATATAATTATCTTATCGAGTTCTATAACATCTTAAGATATAATAGAACTCCATAAATTAATCATGTCCATGATATGGGTAAACATGGATGGTTTTGATTTCGCCAGTTGACCAGACTTGCCCCTATGGATGGTTTTGATTTCGCCTGCTGATCAGGGGGGCAATTCTGGTCAATTGGCGAAATCAAAACCCCTGTGATGACCCATATCATGGATATAATTATCATATGGAGTTCTAAAACATCGTAAGATATTATAGAACACCATATAATAATTATATCCATGATATGGGTAATCGTGAGGGTTTTGATTTCGCCGGTTGACCAGACTTGCCCCCCAGATGTCTTGAAAAATACCCTATAAATTTATATAAATGTAGGTAAGTATGTACCTATGTGTTTTGGTTCCCTCGACAATTTGGATAATAAAAAATAACAAATATTTTTATTTCAATATTATCTCAAAATTGCAGTGTCCGCGTCTTCGTTTTATTTTGGCGTCGCGTCACCTGTCCGCCACGCGGCCCTGCTGACCGGGGAACCCGCTCTCCCTCTCACTGCCCGCTGCCCGCTGCCCACAACGCACGGAGATCTATCTACTTGGGGCATACCAATTAACCGATCCACTCACACTCGCATAGCTCGCTACTCAACGACATATATATTCACTCCCGTCACACCTGAACGAGACGACAAGCTGCTCTGTACGGTTTCATAACATAGCCACTTTCCCAGAGGCCCTGACTGCTTGCATATTCTGGCGCTAAGCTGACACCGACGCCGGAAAATTCGTACAAGACCCTGAACAGAAATGAAGCAACCCAACAAAAAAAAATGCAAATTCAACAATAGGGAGTAAAGCTATTGAACTACATTTTTTTATATCGATTGAGAGAATAGACAAGTACCAACTCCTTCAACGGACAGTTTATAGTTAATCCAGGGTATAATACAAGGGGGTCGAAGAGTTTCATGGACATAATCTGAAGAAGTGATTGAGAAAATGCACTGCATCGCAGATAACAATAAACTTGAGATAGCCTTGATGGTCGCAAACCTCCACAGAGGATACGAAACTATAAGAAAAAAATAATGAATATCCCTTTAAGGCCGCACAGTCACTCCTTAGTATCGGCTAAATAGCCGATACTAAGAAAATCGTCTTGAAAACCGGTATAAATTATAGCATTTTTTGAGCTTGACAGTTCCAGTTTTATATTTGAAAATTCTATAGAAAAATATAATTTCGGAAGTACCCCTGAAATTTGCGGGATCCCTCGGTATCCGTTTATTTTTGTAGATGCAAAACTATGATTTGTGAAAATTATTGTCAAATATGATGATTACTTTTTTAAAGTTGTCTTGATTTAAGAAAAAAAGTACAATTCATATGGTCGCTTATGGCGGGACGAATCCCACCGATTCGATTTCATTATGAGAAGTGGGGTACAACGGGCTAAAAATTTTCAGTGCCTGTGCGGCCTTAACCCAAACACTTTGACAAAATGTACAATGCAAATATTTATTATTTGTAACAAGAATAGCATTTATGTAAAACGTGCTAACTTCGTATTTACGAATATGATATTATGAAGCTGAAAGGAGTGGCAGAGGTAGACCACAAAATGTCAGACATTCTTCTTCTCAGCCTAATCCTGTCCACTCCTGGACGGAGGACTCCTCCATCTCCTTCTAAGACACAGTATCCTGTGCTCTCAGCATCCATTTGACACCAGCATGACGGTCTCCCAACACTTCTGGTTGTCATTCGCGGTCTCCAGGTTAACATTATTCTTGGTCATCTGTCTTCATCATTGTTCCTAGCCCATCTCCATTTCAGGGTGAGAATGCGGTGAACGACATCAACAATGCCAGCATGGCTTTTTCCATGGATCAGGCATCGCCACACTAATAACCCTTGAATAACGAACGTAAAAGACCGAATTATCACAAAGCAATGAATGGGGCAAACACTGCGTGTCAAAATAGAAGATATATTTTAATAAATTCTGTTCGCGCCCCTCATTCACCTGTACAATTCGAAAATTTAGTAAATCCGATCTCGATGGGCTGAAAAAGTTTGGGAACCTGCTATTAAAGGTATTGAAATATACCAATCACATATTCTCCCTGAAATTTGTTAATTGGCGTGCATCCATAATATATTACTCATCACAACATATACATATTTTGATACTTAGATAATATAAAAGAAACGAAAAATGGGTCAATGTAAACGGGACGGAAAATCAAGAATAAATAATAATGTTTTACGTAAATTCAGTAATCGCTATGGGTAGAGAATCACTTTATTTCAACGAATTGAAAAGCACGGAAATTAAAATAAATATTTATTTTTGACATACAAAATACAAACAATGTTATTCCAGGAAATGACCTCATTTCCGATCGTGACAATAGAAAAAGATTTAATTTTTTTTAACGATTGTAGGACAAAAACTTCATATACGTATATTAATTATAATTAATACCTTAAGTACAAATAGTTTTGCAATCGTATTCTCTCTTTTAACACAAGGTTTATCGCAAAAATAGCGCGTTTATATCAAAAATATTAAAATGAAAAGTGGAAATAATAAAAAAACGTCACTCCTTATAAGCGAATACATTAGTGCATCGGTCGATAACATCTCAAAACCATACAGAACTTGATTGGGGCCATCCCTTCCAAACCATGCAGCTCATATTGGAATACTGAAGCCTCCGTGCACAAGAAGACCAAAGACAGATATTTACGAATTAACACCTGCATTCTTTGACTGGCTTAGAGCTCTCTACTTGAATATATGATAATCATACCATATTTTTATTATTACTGTTGTATTATTACTAAAATTCAATATGCTATCATACGACTAATAAATAAATAGGATTTGTTAAAATATGAAACCCTGAGTTGTCTTCCTCAAAGTTAATTTCTCTGGCGTAGTTCTGGAATTCTGGAAAAGTGTCCAAAACTATAAAACAAATCTTGTTGTCAAGATCGACCATGACTCATTTGAAAGTAATATGTGACATCATTGTTCTATAACATAATTTTACTTTTGTATCGAGCTGATAATAATTAGGCAATCCAGAATATTGAAACGTTGCAGTAATCAAGTTGAGATGTGACAAAAGTGGATCTATAAGAATTTTTATTTTGTCAATGTTGACGGAATTGCTACTGAACTCCATCTTGGCGTATTTTTAATGTGGAACAAAAATCATATTTGATTTAAAAATCCCTAATTATAAATAATACTGTTTTGTCTTATTAAGTGTATCTGGCCAGTATTTGATATAAAAAATCAAATTACAAATTATACAACTGGACACTCAAATCATCATGGATAGACTCACAAACAACAAGGTTAATGTATATAATTTAGCTAAGGTGCCATTTTTGATACAAAAGCAAAAAACTCAAAACCCTAATATTTCATTTAAAATTTCTGGCGCAGTTCAGGGGTGACATCTGTGCGAGACACCGTCATCTCATTTATAAGGACTGTTGCTTTCATTGTTTACAAATAAACTAATTTCTTAATTTTTCAATAGATGGCGTTACAAAAAGGCTTTTCCGTTACTGCATAGATGGCAATAGTATAGTTCCTTATTTTCAGGTGAAATGTTACACACTATTCAAATATATAGAACTTTCAAAAATTACGTTGATAAGGGAACTCAATAAGAAGGCATAATTGGTGAACGTTGCGCAAGCGCATAAAGTGATCACGTAAACCAGCCGATGACAGGTCGCAAGCCCTGTAGGTGCCTCGAGTTCCTGGTTCTTCTACAATATCCCAACTTCGTCTCTATTGAGATTTTAAAAAAATGTTTGTCAATAAAAATACCATATTTATTTGAAGTCATAGTGGTTTTCTTAGAATATATATCTACATATAATATGTATTATAACAATTATTATAATGACTTAGCACATTCTAAAAATACTAGTATTTATTTAATGAGTAAAATAACGTTAGTAGGCAACAGATACAAAATATAAATTCTGCCTACACCATCAAATTGTATTACATCCATGTTACATCGTATTATTAGATAATTTAGCAACGTACATAAAAATAAAAATAAAACATATTACTAGTTGCATGTAACACATGAGATCCAACTGTCGATGGCGATAGTATTTATAATTGAAGAATACGTACGTACCAAAATATAAACATAAATAAATAAATATTATAAGATATCATGTTTTCTATACAAAACATGCAGGTATGTATGTCAGGATAGGATAGTATGGAGGTCAGTTTTTCTTCCTACCCAGAATATGAAAATAGCATGATGTTATGCATGTATGTTTGAGATTACAGAAATGATCTTGTGAAGTAGATTAAGTATTAAACTATTAAGTCCCGGTAGATATCGTGCACTGTATAATGCCTTGCAAATTGTATGAAACGATGCTGTCACTAAATTCAATTTTTAGAAAAGATGTTAAAAAAAGTTTGAGATGTAGGTACTAGGTACTACAATGTTCATATTTTTTGAAAAAAAAAATTATCTAGTTGGGATGTTTCGGATTTTTTCGATATTTTTAAAAACTTTGGAAATATAGGCAGTCAAACACACAAATTTATCATAAAAAAATGTTTTCTAAATAAAAAATGGTTGAGAAACTTTGGAAAATTTAATAAAAAAACAAATTTCAAATTTTGTATTCGTCTATATTTATACCAATTTTCAGCATTCTAGCTTTTATGGCTTTTGAGATATATGAAATATTAAATAAAATTTTAAAAGTTTATAACCCCTGAGAGAAGCAAAAAGTCGAAATTCTGAGTATAAAAGTTTTGTAGACCTATAACTTTCTATATTATATTCCCTATCAGCGGAGACTTATAATTGGCTGTTAATTTATTATCTTAAATGTAAAACTGAAATGTATTGCTGTTAGTCTCCCAAAAATTATAAATAAAAATAAATAAATATTCTGAAATTTTAGGCTCTTTGCATTGAGTGAATCAGAAGTTATAAGGGACACACACATACACACACACACGACAGACACACTTAAAATGTTAAGAGAAAAAAATTCTCTTGAGAAATCGACAGTTGGATTATGGGTAGGTATCTAATGAAACATGCAGTACTAGGAAAATACTCAATCGATATTATAAAATTAACTACAAAAAAACATTATATACTATTTTTAAATACTAAATTATAAATTGATAAATAGTTGTTGAGCTGATCAATGCGTTATATACGTACATATCAGAGGATGTCATTTTTCTCAAAAACGCACGGTAAGACAGTACGGTTGACACGATAAGAACATGCATCCAGTAATGAGTAAAGAATCTGCATCTGCTCAACATAACTGAGTTATACTTTATCATGTTGACAGGGTGATCATCGATTTTTTCATCAAGGGATTAGTAAAATAATTGAGTATGTATTTAAAATATAAACAGCAATTGTAGACATGTGATGCCCGAATTATAGTTATTACCCAATATCTAGAAAAATCACGTAGGTGCGCAGAAGAAAAACTTGTTTTTTTTTCTTGGTTGGTTTGATCGCACCTGTCTGCGCATACCATGCTCCTCCAGGTCAAAAACTTTCAGGATGTTTGGAAATACTCAAATCTAAATGAAAACAGCGCGGAAGAAAAATTACAGTTCAAAGTAATTTAGAATGCAAACATTGCAAAAACAGTAATTATGTACCTATGTACTATAGTATAGATATATAATGTGAACGTCACTGGCCAAACGGATTCGCCCCACGCACAGAAATCTATTTTCGAGTGGCTTCGCACACTGGAAAATATTTTTATTCACCGAGCAGCTAAAACTGCATGATTTTGTGTACAACGGAATTTCCCAACACTTGTCCAACGGCCAACTCTACACAAATATTGGATCCGTGACAATTTTCGATACAAATCGTCAATTCCGCCACCAAATAAAACTATATCCTTGATTATTCCGATACGTATTATAAAGCATCTTGGATACTTTTAAAGAGAAACTCTGATTAATCTCCTATTTTACTGCTGCTTTGATACATGCTACATTGTTTTAGAAGTATGCATATTATAAATAAAGTCTACCATTTTTTTATCAATTACACAAATAAATTCTTCTTCGCCCTCGCATTCGCGCCATTTTCTTGGAGTTCGCTCTCTTGGTTCCGCCAAATTCTACTGCCATGTGCTAGATCATGATTCAGATTTCTCTCTCTCTCTCTCACTCTCTGACTCTCTCACTCTCTGACTCTCTCACTCTCTGACTCTCTCACTCTCTGACTCTCTGAGGTGCAAGACCAAGATCAAAACCAGGCATTGCATAATTAGCGGTACTGCGGTCCCGCAAAATTGTATGAAATTATTAATTTTTAATTAAAAAGTAAGCAACGTACTACCGACTTAATGCTGTAAATTTGTGTATTTTTATCATATTTCATAATAATTACTGAATTTTAACAGAAAAATGTAAAATTTGCAATGATAATAATAATTAATATTTATTTATACCCTGGACAAGTAGCATTTCAAGTCCCAGTGAAGCATGCTTTGCGTGAGAAATAATATTAAATAAATTTCTCTTCAGCTGGGAATTGGACCCAGGACGCCTTCATAAAATTCAAAAGGCTTACCACTTACCGCTATGACGATGATCTTTAACAGAACAAAACCGGTTAGATATTTTTGTACAATAATTACTACTTGTAGAATATAATACCGAATTGAGTTCTGAGTTGCAAGTAACTCGAAAATGCATAAAATGAAATGTGCAAATACTTACAAAAAATAATTATTACCTACACACTTATTCGAAAAGCTGGGCATATGTGTGATGTTAGACACATCAAGAGTCTGACCCGCAATAAGTAAAAGGATAGGACAGGGAAGCAGACAGAACAGGTCTGCAATAGCACCTGTAAGAGAGGACGGAGCCTTTGTTCACACACCTGTTGTGGGCAGGTGAGTTTCGGCCGTTTCTGGGACTCCTTAATGGCCAGTTACACAGCATACTATATACAATGTATAATACACACGCATTCTTGATTCTACGCAGGTTTTTTGGCCAACGCTTAACGAAATGTGCATGAATTTTATCAGCTTTAAATATGATCCATAAAGGTGAAATTCGAAAGGTGGCTCGGTTACTTTAAGATCTGAGAACTGTTTCAAAAACATTCAAACTGTTAGTTTAGTTTCAAATACTGGTTTTAGTTTCGATGTGTAAACAATTTCAGTGTCATAAATTAAATATTTATAAAAATAAATAAAAAACAATTTCAGTGTTATAAATTAAATATTTATAAAATGTTTGATTTCTGCCTCTGAGGATGCCGGCTGTGTTCGGCGAAAGCGCTTAGGCTCATTAAAGTATTACTCATTTGTGGATTAAAACTGTGTTTTTTTTTTTTTTTATATATTTAATTTATAACTATGAACTTCCACTGTGTTAACGAAAAAACTTTGAAATTATTATACAAATTCAGTGATTAGTTTAATATATTTGTGTTAACCCAGACAAATAAATGTTTGATAAAAAATACAAATCTCCTCTGATAGGGATACAAACCAATAATATTTGAGGTTAGTTTCTACATATATATACGCAGGAATATATCTTGAGCTGATCGATTTTAGTACATACAATTATATAATAATAATATAATATCTTATGTATAATATCTTATCCAATATGTTATCACAACATCCAGTACTTAATACTTATACAAAAAAACCTCATAAAATATACGAATATATCTCCCTAATCGAAAAGAAAGAAAAAAGGTTTTATGTAATATTTTAATTTTCAATAATTGAAAATGTCACTACTTAATTATTTTACTTTCAAAACAATAACATAATTTTGGTCCGTGATCTTTGTATTAAAAGCTTTCAGTATCGATTTTTTTCTAGGAAAAAATGCTTACAAACAAGGCCTAGTGTTTTAAGAGGACATATAACGCTAAACTTAGTGACTGAAAACATAATACATATATTAAAACCGCCCAATGCACTATGAAGTTACGCGTTAGTAAGGATAAATATCGCGTGCGTTAAAAATGGTTTATATGTGATTTAAACTATCGAAAACCCCAAATTTGTTGATTTTTTGCATTTTAAGAAAAAAACCTTAGTTGAAATGAAAAAACTTTATCGGTCATTCACTTTGATTTTATGCACTCTTTAAGCTTATAAAAGATTTATTTCTCTACGACACATGGTTATGGAGTAATTTAACAAAAATGCTGTAAAAAAAGGATATTTTTAATCATTTATTTATGGGAATTTAGGCTGAATTTTGAAATTGTGTGACGAACATTCACTAGAGAAATGTTGAAAATACTAATGCTATTTTTTTTTAGAAACACACTGTTTAACATATTAGGTGTTTAGGTTTATATGGCCCCTTAAATAATATTTAATACAACATCAAATTCTATGGTCAATTAATTCCACAATCAATTTAATATGCATTAAAATCATTTTCCTGTTAGGCATACATAAGTATCTTTATTACTTATTTTCATGGAATTTTATAATGTTAACATAACTATTTTTCAATGTGTATGTGGTCAATAATAAAAGGACGACAAAATTATAATATGAAGGATATAAAAGTGTAAACAAATAAAAATGATAATACAATACACGATGAGGAATTATTATTATCTGTTATTTAGAAAATATCTGACATTCAACAAATCATCTACGACAAACATACTAAATATATTAAAACATTTTCTTCTTCCTCTTTTGGTAGATCTATAATCTGTTTCTACAGGTCCTTAGAAACAGATTATAGATCTACCAAAAGAGGAAGAAGAAAAAGTTTTGTCATTGTACAAGGATGTCCAACGCACCTTCCATCTCTTTGGTGGTCTTCCAGGTGGTAAAAATGATTAAACGATTAAATTAATACTAAAACGATTCTCTGAAAGACTCTGTGAGGCACCGGATTAGAATAGTGCTTCCACTCTTTTCTATTATTGTTTTCGAGTGTCCCGTAAGAGCCGGGTAATCGAAAATACAACAGGCAACTATAACATCTCACATAGTTCAGCAATGAGGTTCACCACCCATTCTGAATATAGTGCCTTTTTAGGTGAGACGAGACTGGTGTGTGGGTATACACATATGTGTTGTGCTCCCTTTTATAAGGCAATGCACACCCGCACACCTTTCGCTGGTTACCCCACATTGTGGGATATGCCGTGATGGTATGAATGAATGAATGAATAAAACGATTCTTATTATAATATTAGATTAGCACTTGAAACAAATAAAATTTAACTGTATTTTTCTTAGACATTCGAAAGGTCTGTAATCTCGAGTGATGTGGAAGAAAATGAAGAAGTTGCAGGAATGGTCACGTGGGGAGAACAGAGTAGTGAAAATACGTACCATCAAAATACCAGCAATAGATATACCAACAATCAGAGGCCCTCCAGGCAAACCATCAAAAGGATGGAGTGACGTCCGTGCCCAGCAGGATCCATAGAAAGGAAGAAGTATATACATACCACCACACCATGTCCCTCGCGGGGTAGGCAGAGAGAAACGAATGCCACATTTTTCTATCCTGGCACGCCTCCAACGCCTCGTCAACATTCATGCATCGTCTCATTATAGACCACGTTGTTCACGCTTCTCACATTGCGGTCTTTTAGAATATTGTTCACATAGTCGTGTCGTGCCATCCCTTTCTTGTGCTTCCTCGACCTCATTCCATTCCTGTCCGCACTGTATATTTTCTTCGTCAGGCGTTCCTCATTCATTCTCTCCATGTGACCAAACCATCTCAACGTTATTTTATGGCATTTTTTAACATCACAATAGAGACGAAGATGGAACATCATAGGAGAACCAGGAACTCAAGGCATTTTCAGGGCTTACGACCTGCCATCGGCTGGTTTACGTGATCACTTAAAGCGCTTGCGCAACGATTACCAACTATCCCTTCCTATTGAGTTCCCTACCAATCTATATAACATATTTCTTCATCTTTAAGCGCCCTTGAGGTGGATACACAAAAATGGCGCTATAGAAATTATCCATTTATTATTATTATTATCTTACATTATTTCCTCATTTCTTACCCTGTCATACATCGTTCTATTACAAATTATTCTTAGCGATCTCATTTCAACTGTATTTATTCTGCTTTCGTCCGACTTCTGCCATGTCCAGGTTTCACTTGCATACATCATGGTTGGCACTAAGATAGCGTAATGAATAGCAACTTAGGCTTCTAAGGGAAGAAGTATTTTCTCCGAAAAAAAAAAAAACATTGTAAGTAACCGATAAAAGATTAAAACGCTCTTCTATGAAAAAGGGATTCTTTACCTACACAAAGCGAACTGTTTAATTATTTGTCGATTTATCATAAATTATACATTTTCTGTATTTTCAGTTCTGTTCACGAAATTGTCCCTCTAAGAAGGCTATCGATAAATAACGTTCGGTAAATCTGTAAACAATATAGATAGTGAGAAATGTTCAGAAATCGATACGAAGAATGTGTCTTTAGACTTTGTAGTTAGAATATATAATAACAATAATCAATTTACACAATAATTAATTAGACAATTACATTAACATAACAATAGACGAATTCCGAGAAAATGAGTAATATTGATATGTTAACCATTGTATGTATTATTTTCATATAAGTATTATAATCTTATCTCTGTGACAACTACATCATAATATTACCAGCTAAACACATTCTGCGTAATAAAACGCGAAGTTTAATACTATGCGCAGGCGAAAGTAACTTCATCGATCAGCTAATCGAATTTTGTATAAAATACATTTTATTACTGTGTACCTATATAGGTACCGTGATGAAGATGCTTAGGTGAATGTACGGCGTCACAAGGAGAGATAAATCCGTAATGAATATGATAGAGGTAGCCTGGGTGTAGAATATGTCTCCGATAAGCTGATGGAAAGTAGGCTGAGGTGGTTCGGACATATTCGAAGAAAACCGCCAATAAATGTATATGTAACACTACACTGGACTATCGAGTTCCCGACAAAAGACCAAAAGACGATGGAAGAGCTTGGTGGCGGAGGATATATGGGCATGTAATATCTCTGATGACGAAGCTCAGGACGATACGCAAAAACTTAAAAATGATCAAAAAATATAACAAAATAAATAAGCAGAAATAAAAAAAATAGTCGACATAATCTCTTTTAGAATCGAAGTAATATTTGATATTATTGTTAAAATATAAGATGTTTATTTCTTCAAGCAACAGAATGCATTATAATAAGAAATACAAAAAAATAGACTTAATTTTAAAACAATTAGGCTGTATTCATAGACATAATAGGTCCGACGAAAAATAAAAGAAATAGGGCGTATCCAAAAAGTCTTAGACGAAAGTCCTAAAAGAATAACAATAGTTGGCTGGAGAGGTCGAAAGCCACCAGCCAGTATATTATAATATTATAATGTAACATTCATTACAGTTTCATATTCCGAGAAGGGCGAGCACGGAAACACAATAGTAGGTATGCGGTCAGTCCTAGTGGAATGAAAGGTTCCAAGAATCTTTATGATATAATGTCTTATTGTCAGATTCCAAGAAGAAGATAATTAATTTTTGACAAGGCAAAACAACCCCGACATACATACCTATTATGTATTCTAGGGGATTCCTTTATTATGAAAATATAAATATTACATAGGATCAAAACTGTGGTCAGAAGAAGGATATCTAAAATTCATGTTAAATGGCGTTTCAGACTTCATTTTTTAGTATTAAATAATAAACATTTAGAAGGAAATCTTTCTACACTAAAACTACAGTTTTTACAAAATATTTTTTTACTGGGGATGAAGCAGTATTTCGTTTCAATTTACGTTTAACCAGAAATATTTATCAAACATTTTTGGCTAATTTATTGTATAACTGACTAATTGTATATCCTATGTACTAAATTGGTTGTAGGTAGGACTCGACAAACAAGAGATTTCGGGTGACAGTTTTATAAAGCGTTGTTAAAATCTATAGATGCAAATGTCAGGGAAAAAGTGACACGTAATTCGCTGCACAACGTCGATAGTTAAGTAATTTTATTGGTTAATACAAATTAGAGTATTTTTCTGCACTAAAATTGGTTTATGCACAGGTTATGTCAGCCGCAATCTTTTGCTGGGCGAGGTATTTGTACCCTGCAGTATTTGTTCATGGAGAAAAGGTAAAATTTTGAGTTTTTTTAAATAGCAAGAATAGAAAATTAAAAAAAAAACTCAGCCCGTACATTTTCATGTTCTCTTTCGATTGATGTAAAAATCTACTTCATAGGCCTTGTAGTTTTTTTAGTTACTTACAATAAAATTAAAAAAAAAAGTGTTTTACTAAAACTAATTTTACAATAAAAGTAATAAAAAAAATCAAATTTCAAAAACTCATGCAATAAGTACAAAAAAAATTATTTATTTAAAACGTATCTTTTGAGGATACAAGGGTAAAAAATTTAATATACTTACTATAGCCTCGTATTACCTACTATATAAAACGTGCAACTTGCACAGGTTTTTAACCAATAACTGCATTTTCACCTGGTCCTTTTCCGCTTGCATTTACTTCATATAATTAACCATTCCTCAACTGTACATCGTTCATTCTTTCATTGTGAGCTCGATGACACAAAATTAAATTCACACAGGTGTGTAGGTATATGGAATGAATTGATTGTGTTCTAAGGTCGTTTGTACCAATGGGTCACTCGAATAATTTAAAGAACATTAATTATAAAGTAGGTACAACGTACGAAAATAGACATTTTCCAATTAACAGCGAAGTCTCATTGTCAACGATGATAACAAAGGTTGATATTGCCAGTGGGACAAATGGCGACAGCCATCCAAAGGTGAAACCATTCCGATCGGGCGTGACGTAAAGAGAAAGAGAGGTATATAGATACCTATCAGACGGCTAAAATAGAAAGCAAACAATCATTTGACCTCTGTGACACTTCAACCAGCATGACCAGTTACAAGCCAGAAACCATGGATCCGACACACAACGGCCTTTCGATGTCCTAATAATATTACGAAGGCACATTTCCACTACCAACTCTTAGATAATAAACAAAACAATGCCGTCAAAGGTCAATTTTATCGATTTATAATAAAACTCAAAATGGGTTCATTTACAACTCGACCAAACTCGATCCAATGGTGATCTTGCTTAATTTATGACGTTCTACGAAACAAAGTTACCGAAGGAGCCAAAAACTACTTACAAAACAATAGACAAAATTGTCTTCATTTGGAAGATTGGAAACAAATGTTACTATTGAAAAAAGTAAAATATTCCGTTTGTCCGGGCGTGTGTTGGAACCTATTCCATGTACCTACATGGACTTGCTACTACAGCAAATCAATCGCCAAATTTAGATATATTATTTTGGCTTATTTTCTTTTCATAAATAAAAATGGTAAAATAAATAGCAGGTGATATTAAAAGCGTTTACTGATATTTATTTATTTATTTACAGGAACTATGTCAAATATTAATTTAACATGGATCCAATAACAAGTTGCCACATTCTGGAGACTTTCGATATTTATCGTCTCACAGATCCAGACCTTTTGCTAGGGAGTCAGATACCCAACCCACTGAGCCATGAAGGCCGATCATTTGACGTTTACACAATTATGCGATTCACTGAGTTCATCAATCTTATTTTTGAAAAATATATTGTATAATTGATTCTAAAATCTAATTTCTTTTCTTTAAAATAAGTAAATATACCATGTATTGAGAAACAGCAATAAATATTAAAAGTTCAGACTTTTCAGGTTGAAATTTTTCTATGGAAAGTCAAAATAAGTAATTCTTCTTCTCTGTTTATTTTATTTATTCTCTGATGGGATCAAAATCCCTGATTAGATTATTATTCCAGTGATTACTGTAATTAACAATGTGCACCTATTTTATATTCAAGTAAGTAAGCAGAGAGAAAATATAAATCATTTAAGTATCTATAATCTATTCAACAACAGGTATTGTATATTTTTATTATATTGTTTTTCAATTATTTTTAGGAATTTTGATATAAACCGTAGAAATAATAATATTTCAGGAAATGTTATACATAAAAATCACCAATAGTCTCATAATATACACATGCTATACTGTCGTTGGGCATTCAAAGTGAAAAGTATGCTTTAACTTACAACAAAATCATAATAGGTAATATGTAATTCTCCGCCATTGCAAAGCGGTAGAGTGTAAAAATGCATTACAAATTGCGAATAGATACACTGCCTAACGTAAGAAGGCTAAAGTGAAGAGTCGCTATTATTACGTAAATAGACAGTCAATAAACAGAAAAAAAGTATGACACAAGACAGCCAGAATGTATGCGTAGTTGTATGCAAAGCAGATAGTCGACCAGAAGAAGCATGGAAGCCATTAGTGGGGCTATGCGTTTGTGTTGGTAGGAGAGCGAGCGCACACTGCACAAACCAACCAAGACACTAGGACATAATATAATAAGTAAATAGATACATACACTCGAGTCTAGAGAATCTGACGAAGCAAATTAATACCAGATTGTAATATTAATATATACCTACCAGTATGATGTGGAGGTATGTATATACAATACTGGCTCGGCCTTCCAACCAGTCAACGGCTAGGCCGAATGGAAACTATATACGCTTGCATTATCGCCGTTTACGGGTCAAATTTTCTCGATTAGATCAGACGATACAACATGCTGTGATCTGTGATCATTACCAGCAGCAGAACTCCCTTAGCAACGTGCGACATCACAGTACTTATATTAATGCCTGTAATGAGACGACATTGTTAGTCATGGCGATAACGATTTGACTGCCGTGGAACATTCTAGTTTATAAGGTATTCGGAAAATGAATGTAATCATTGTGAACACTGTTAGTGTATAGGTATACATTTTACTGATACATACTACGGAATAAAAATGTAGGTTATGCATTGAGACGATAAATCAATCGTATTATTATTTTTATAATCGTATGATTAAGTAAAACATCGTAAATTACAAATATTTTAATAGAAAAACTTCTAAGATACGTAATTCTTTAGTACATAATATATGGAATCCATTATACAATGTACACGACCTTCTAATATAACAAAATCAGAATTAATATAAAATTAATTAAAATAGAAGATTTCATTAATATAACATCGCTGCAATTCAATACAAAAGGGATCATTGAATGTTCAGCTTTAGACAACTATAATATAATGTTTCGTTCTTTATAAAATCATTATATTTAGGTAATGAATTTACCAGTAGTAGAAGAATGCATTTTCAACAGAAATTCAGTTATGCTTATGACTTGTAATCGGTTGTTTTATGTGATAACTTTATGTGACTCACGAATTGTAAGTTTCATTTTCAAATTCTTATTTCTAATTTCACGCGTTTTTTTTCTCCTTGGAACGATACATACATGTTTAAATGACATCTATTGAAAAAGAGTGATTGTTATCAAGTCACACAAGTAATGAAAATCTCTCGTAGTTTTACTCACACCAAAGCGATACAAAAAAAAAATGCTGATTAACACAAACCCGGAAATAGCCGCCGTACATTGAACACTGTTGTTTAGAATTGTAATGACAAAATTGCAACATTACGTCATCGGTGGCATTCCATAAGTTGGTGGGCACTGCTCACGGTACGGTCGATTAATAAGGTATGAAGTGTCCCAAAATAATATCTTATTTGTGACACCTGAATATCGAACACAGATTGGCCTGTTGGTATTGTACCGTACGCTGAAGATTGTCGAGGTTATTTCTGGAGTTGTCTCGGTACTGGCATTCAGCATTCATTACATCGATCGATACGATGTACGCCCAGAGCTCACTTGGCGATCAAAACGAGACACTTCGAGATCCCCCGACCATACAAAACGAATACAGGACATCAAAATTCTCAGAACTCGAAGAATCTGCCTATGAAGAAGAAAATTTTATGTTACGCTGCATAATTTTACCACATAAAGGGGGCGATTCATTCGATACGGTAAAATAAATTAGTAGTAATATTTCTTTAAATTTATCATATTTAGTTAATAGATATTTTTTTATTTTTTGAAAATCTTTACCCCAGAACCCTCAAAAGATCTTCTTTGAAATAAAGAACATTTTTATTTTATCGCATGATTTTTTTTGAAATTTGAATTTATTTGTGAAAATTAGTTTTAATATAACCCTACTTTTTAAAGATGGATGGTGGTAGAACGGTTAGCACGCTGAGTTTGTAATCCAATGGTCGTGGTTCATATATACATACATATATACCATCACGCCATATCCCTTGGCTTACGGGGCAAGAAGAGAGAACCGAGCGCCAAACTTCTCTATTTTTGCACACATTTCTGGCTTCCTTTACATCCATGCATCGTCTCATACGTGCTCGTCGATTATTCACACTTCTTGTTTCTTTCTTTCAAAATATCATTCACATGGTCATGCCATCCCTTTCTGGGGCGACCCCTGCTATTCACTCCATCTCTTACACCCATGTATATTTTTTTAGTCAGTCGTTCATCGTTCATTCTTTCAATATGTCCAAACCACCTTAAGGCATTCACTTTCATTTTACATATAATATCCTTCTTTATCTTGCATTCTCTCCTTATGTCCTCATTTTTTATTCTATCATATATCGTTCTATTACATACTCTTCTTAGTGATTTCATTTCTACAGCATTTATTCTACTTTCATGTGTCTTTTGCCAGATCCATGTTTCACTGGCATACGTCAAAGAAGGCACTACAATTGCATTTGTGTACTGCAATTTTGGCTTCCTTTGGCTATATAGCACAAGTTTAATTTATGAAATGTATTATAATGTACCTATATGTTACAAGGACTACCTTGTAACAAGGACAAATATTTATTCTTTAAAATAGACTTTTATTGTAAATACTTAACTACCATAATAACTTATATTTCCATAGTAAAAAAAACTCTAATTTTTCGTTTTTATCCCGAAAACATATCGTAGGTAGGATTTGGTGATCAACAATATATGGCCGTGTTTCATACATTATGTGCATTTGTGTACATCACGTATGCCCAAGATCAGTTGTCCCCAACATATGGGCCGCGGCCCGGTACCGGTCCGTGGACCAAATGGTACTGGGCCGCACCGTCTGCTTAAAAACCAAAATAATTTTTTGAAAAAAACGTCAATTATATAGCTTAAAATAATTATTCCGTTAAAAACCCCTTCACGCCTAAGTACACCCAATGTGACCCCCCTACCCTCAGTGGGCCGCAGTGAAATTATCAAACGCTGACCGGTCCGCGGCGACAAAAAGGTTGGGGACCACTGCCCAAGATCATAAGACGTTAACAAAGGCCTTAAGGAAAACTGGATTACTTACATACATACCTACATAGATGACGCCATAAACTTTAAGGGGTAGCGAGGGTCCCATATATTGTCCATCTTGACACATCTTACATACATTTCCATCCTTCATGATATAATTCGACAGTATAGTTAGTATAGCGCACTACGTACCTAGTGTTCCGAAGGATATGCAAACTGCCCAGGAAAAATATGAAAAAAAGTTCACAACCAGAAGATTCTTATTATTATACACATTTTGACAGATTTTTGTAAATACATGGACGGTTGTATGTACTTATTATATATATTCGTATAGGTACTTAATATTATGTAGGTATATGGAAAATTTTCCAGTAGTCATGATAATACTATGAGCCATATACGCCTATAAAAATAATACTCCGAAAGAGTGTTTCCATTCAGCGTATAGATAACGATCATATTTAATGTTACTCGAAACTTGTTACTCATTTTACATATTTTACCGTTCACGTTGCTTGACAAATCGGGCCGAGTCCTTGTGAAACTGTTGTCGCACGATACATCAAGCAAGACGACACGAAGTAAAAAGTACAGAAAATTTTCAGTACGCTGTTTGAACAGATAGTTCCCGCCGATGCAGAACGTGTTTTGACAGTCATAGTTGTTGAGATTTGACAACACCAAGTAAAAAGTACGGAAAAACACTACAACAGATGCTCGGACAGATCGTTTCCGCCGATATAAGGGCCTGTTTTGATCGTCGTTTTTTTGTTATATTGAGGTGCGGGGACGCGTGCCGACCGAGCTTCGACGACAGCAGTGACTAGTCAGCGGGCGGTGCGGAGTGTGAGAGAGAGAGAGAGACGGCGTGCGGCTGGGACGGTCGCGGGCAGCGGGGGTGAGGGAGAGGGAACGACGGCGCGCTCAGACACGGAGCGGCGGTCTGGCGCCAGGAGGATTCCCCAGCCCGGCCGCCCGCGCATCTCCTCCACCTCACTCCGCAAAAGACATAATGGCTATAGCCGCGTATAATAATATACAGGTATAATACAGTATGTAGGTATGTTGTATTATAATAGTACACAAGAGATAGAGAGAGAGAAAGAGAATATATAAGTATATACAATATAGAGAAGGAGGCAATCAGCCTTGTAACGTGTCGCAGCATCAGCATCAGCCTCAGCCGAAATAACTCGCCGCCCGGTGTATAGATGGTGTGTAGTGTGAACGGCGCGACCGAGTGTCGCCCATAATAACCGGAGCGAAATTTTATTATTCGAAGAGAACCTTTTAAATTTGAATTATTCTATTAGAGTACGTTACGAGCAAAAATGTAAACATAAATATGACTACAGATACCTACTTTATTTCTAAAGAAATTTTATCAAAAGCTGGTTAATTAACATCGACTAGATCAATTAAGCATGACAATCTAATATGAAAAAATACCTCGTCATTAACTGATTCCCCGACTAATAATATAAAGTACCTAGTAGAAATGAAACAATGAATTAATTGTGAAGTATTACGAACATCAACGTGTATTTAATTGTATTATAACTTACTTACATAAAAGTTAAGTATACTAACTGTAAGTATACATAACTTTTATGCATATCTATAAATTTGAAAATGGAAAACAGCAGTTACAAAAGATAAGTGAAAAATTACAAATGGCATTATCTTTTTTATCTATAAACAAAATTACATAAAATATCTGTAAACAAAATTACATAAAATAAGCTGTTCTGTTACCAAATGAAATAAATAAATGTACATGAAATGTTTTTTTTACAAATATTTTACTACAATAAAGTAGAAAACAAAGAAAAATTGCGAAAAATACTATGTTTATTTAAATTATTAAACTTACGTTTAAAATACAACAATTTGTAAAAACATACAGTAACTTAGAAAATCTTTCGTATAAATAAAAACATAAATACAATAAAATATATACATTGAAACAGGAATCTATATAATTAATACAATAAAAAGGCAACCTATGAAGGTATGTAGAAAAGATCGGTAGTCACAGAACAGAAAATCCCTCTTGTGTGTCGGTAGTATAATAAATAGTAAGTAGGTAGGTATACATAGGTACATTTCCAGTGTCAGTTGAATGGCGCCAAAGCAACAGGCAATGTGAAACGCTGTCTAGGACCATTCTGTAATGTCTGCCTGACTTTAGGTACCGACAATAATAAAACACATTTCTACTAAATTATCTGTATTATCGTGATACAAGGCAATATAATCCGTAAATATTAAATTATTTCTGGAGGCTTAATCAAATAATAATGATAATTATTACGTTTATATTTTTCAAATATTTCACCAAATGGATAAAAAACTTTTCATTAGGTGCTAGTAGATGGCACTGAGTAGGTAACTAGGAACACCTCCTAACTATTCATTGTGAGCTCTCTAATATATGGCACTAAGTAGGTAACTAGGAACACATATTACCTGTTCATTGGGTGCTCTCTAGTAGATGGCACCAAGTAGGTAACTAGGAACACCTATTAACTATTCATTGGGAGCTCTCTAATAGATGGCACTAAGTAGGTAACTAGGAACACATATTACATGTTCATTGGGTGCTCTCTAGTAGATGGCACCAAGTAGGTAACACGGAACACCTATTAACTATTCATTATTAAAATATACCTAATCAAATATTTGGCATAATGCTGTGTTTTTGTTATTATCGCTAACACAAATAATGTTTACCGGTATCGCTCTTCGAGGAGCATCCTCAATATTGATAACAATTATAATTTAATATTAGTGCAATGGACGATTCGCACGTTAGCAGTTGACAAATTCAAATAAGGGTGGTGCTACAAAATATTTCTTAGAATATTATATGAGTAATGATGAGCAAAATCTTGATCTTGGTCTTGCGAGACTTGCAAGACCAAGATCGCATGTGTCGCTGCAAGACCAAGAGTCTTCAAGACTTTAGTAATGCAAGGGAATTAAAATTAAAAAAAAAAAAAATAAATAAGTTTTTAAATTTTTTTTTTTTCTAGCAAAATTTTATAAACTTATTTATTTTTAATTTAAAAGTACGCAATTAAATACGCACTGTCAATATAGTTTTAGTCATATTTTATTGTAATCAAATACTAAATTTTGACACCCCTGTCTTGCATTTTGCCATCCCATCCATTACTAATTATTATAAGCAATCCTATTCTCGTCCTTTCACTTGTAAGAACTTATAATCATAATATTATAGCATTACAAATATATTTTACAGTGAATTGATTGATACGATTTCTTAGAATTTTCTGTAATTAATATCACCCTGATTCAAATAGTGAAGGGGAGTTAGCATGAAAATATTCGTTGATTTAGGAGAAGCAATGAATCAGAATATAATTATACTATAAATGTGTGATTTTCTTTGCCCAAATGGCGTTCTAACTAAAAACATTTTGAAGTGTATCAATGCCCTTTCAATGAACCCGAATAATTAAACGGCACTAAACAAATCCAAGTAGGTACCTAATTATAATATTATTCCTCACCATTCGTGCAATTTTCCCGTACTGTAATTATTTTGTTACGCAACTAATTAAGTAACAAATGAGACTATTCATACGCTTATGTCATACTCATGTATACTTGCAAACATATAATATTTTAATGTATAAACAGTATAAACATATTTCATAATTAAATATGATTTATTATTAAATCATAACGTCCGATATAATAATAGTAATAAATAGAAATTATCCAGATAAAAAGATATTTTGAACAAATAATCTTAAGTATTTTTACATAACACGTTCAAAGGCCGACTTATAACCGTAAATAATTATCTTCAGATTTGATTAGAAAATTTTCATAGTTTTATATATTTTTTTTATTAAATATTACGACATAGAATAAAAAAACGATAGTGATATCAATATCATGAACAATATTGAAGACTGGAGTAATAAAGCTATGTAATTCAACCCCTAATGCATGGTACAACTGTTCTAGATACTACCGATAGGGACGCCCTCTGCCGGTTGTTTCCTCTGTAGGAGATCCTCGTGTCGCAACACATGACCTATCCAATTAGTGCCAGTAATAAATCAACAGTGAACCTTAAACTAGAGTTTTAATGTCGTCATGGAGTTTCACCAAGAATTGTCCGTCGACAAACCAAATAAATTATTTTTAACGATTTGTATTCGTATAATATGTACATATGCAATTGGGGTGCAAGAAGAGTTTATTATTATTATTAATTAGTGTGTGGATTGACGTCAACGGTTATTTTTTGACAAAGAATCAAGTTGAATGCCTTTTTCCAAAGGTCATTAAAACGATAAATTATATCCTCCTTGACATTTGTGCGTCAATTAACAACCCCAGTAGAGGTTGCGGAAAGGTCGAATACGTTCCACAAGCGGGAGTCATGGTATTTACTTATATCTGGGGGGAAATTCTGGTCAAACGGTGAAATCAAAACCCTCATGATAACCCATATCATGAACATGGAGGCAAGTCTGGTTCGACCGGCGAAATCAAAACCCTAGTGATTACCCATATCATAGATATAATTATCGTATGGAGTTCTATGACATCTAAAGATATTATAGAACTCCATATAATAATATTATATCCATGATATGGGTAATCGTGTGGGTTTTGATTTCGCCGATTGAACCAGACTTGCCCCCCTGAATTATGCTACGGAGTTCTATAATATTAACATATTTTAGAACTCCATAAGATAATTATATCCATGATATGGGTTATCATGAGGGTTTTGATTCCATTGCTTGACTGGACTTACCACCCTGAACATTTGAAAGTTCCCTATATTTAAATAATACATCTGTGCCCATCGGCTTTAAGGTATAACTTACTTAGGTATTGGTCTACCTTAGTAAATACCAAAAAGATCTGTTTATTTTATTTTATTTATCACACCATATTGCTGTCCAACTAGGAAACCCTGTTCTAGGGCTAGCAGTAAATAAAAGTGTTTATTCAGATAAATAATCTGTAAACATTTTATCCCTGTTCAAAACACCGATAATTTTCAATAATTTCAGCCATGAAACTAGATGAAGCGATATTTTGTTACATCTCAATAACTAAACTAGATGAAGCGATATTTTGTTACATCTCAATAACTAAATAATTACAACAGGTCACCCACAGTATTATTAATTTGTTTGTAGCATTAGTAGCCTATTTAATTACTACTAAGTGGCTGGGCATATTGCCAGATGCCAGAATTCACGATGGACCAAAAAGATCGTAGAATGGCGATCGAGAACAAGCCGAAGAGGTGTCGGCAGACCGAAGAGGTCTGATGACATCAAGAAATGTGCCGGAGGGAGATGGATGCAGTGTGCCCAAGACAGGGAGTTGTGGAGGATCAAGGGGGAGGCATATGTCCAAAAATGGATAAAAACAGGCTGAAGAAGAAGAAGTGGCACAACGTTGCCGATTTTCTTCGTATCTTGTTTCTGAAGATGGTTATGCTTGAATTTTAATAACTCAGTTACCCAAAAAGAAAAGAGCGGAAGCACTATTCTTGTTTTCGAGTGTCCCGTAAGAGCCGGGTAATCGAAAATACAACAGGCAACAATAAAATCTTACATAGTTCAGCAATGAGGTTCACCACCCATTCTGAATATAGTGCCTTTTTAGGTGAGACGAGACTGGTGTGTGGGTATACATAGATATGTTGTGCTCCCTTTTATAAGGCAATGCACACCTTTCGCTGGTTACCACACATTGTGGGATATGCCGTGATGGTATGAATGAATGAATGAGGGAAGTTACCCAAAAAACTTTAAGCTCTCAAAATCAATGTACATAGTCATCATTTTGAATTAAATTTGATATCAGGCTGGATTTGTGAGACGATTAAAACTAAATGGCTACAAATACCTACATATTTTTATCGTATTATGGATAATTTCGCTATGCACAAATAAAGATGTTCTGATAATGCCTAATATTATATTTTTTCATAAACAAACGAATTGTGTATACGTGATATATTTTAAAACACTCATATGAACTTTTTAATGATCGTAGATTATATATTTGAATAAAGATAAGAAGTTATCAGTAAAAACATAACAACAACGATGTTCTTGAACTTATTTAACTTGTTAAAGATTATTTCAAAAGTGTAGAATCACCATTCTTCAAAAATAAGTGCACAGTTATAATTTTATAAATGAATTTAAACCTTTATATTATAAATTTATCAATTTTCGTTTGAGGAACTTCTGTGTACTTTTCGATTGAGATGAAACCAAAGAGGAGAGAGAAATAAAAACAGGCTTTACATTAATATCTAATCAAATATGTGGTAAAAAATAGAAGAATAGACTTTCAAGCACTTTACACTAATGAAGTTTTAGCTGAAACGCTATTTATTAAAAAGTATTCAACAAAATGTTTAAACCATAAAGACTTTAATATGTTTTATATTCGATCATACTTTAATGATAGTTAAAGATGGAATCACTAATATCTACGGGTTTGACCCATAGATTTTCATATAATATACTAGATGGAGTACTGCGTGCAATAAGTGAGTCATGGTATATCGCAAGTTTGACGTCTTGGTTGGCAACATATTACAGTTTTTCATACATTTCAACTCGTCCTAGATAACTGTTCTCTAAATCTTAATGAACAGTGTTTTTTTTTCGACAAATAAGTAAATCTGAAAACAATTCACATTAATTATTAGTCGTTATTCTCTATAGAAAAACGATGAGGTTTGCCAACCAAGTTGTCAAAAATCCCGCGGGAAAAAGCCTCACTTCGATTCATACAAAATTTTCTAACTACGACATCTAGTATATTATAATGAAAATCTATGGTATTTACCGAATATGGCTATTTCTTATAAACTTAAAACATATTTAAAAAGCAAGCAGCAAGCAAGCAGCAAATAATAATTGTTTATGATTATTTCCTTTAAAAAAACAGATTACATTAGAACAATGTCGAAATATCTTGAAATTATACATTGAAAAAAATAATATCCATAAACAAGTATATAATATAATATGAATTTACCCATTTTTTGGTAGGTATATAGGATGTGTTCCACTATTTACCTTTGTCTGCCTAATAACTAGGAATAATTCCTGTTTTAAGGCAGCCAATTTATTTTATTTTATAGTTTTCTTCCGAAACAATATGTGTTCTGAATGAGGAAAATATATAAATAATAGATCTAAATATTGCACCCTTTAAAAAGATAATTCTTTTACCCACGAAAAAGATTGACCATCCAGCTTGATTCATGTGATAAGTATTTTTATTTTGATAAAATTGAACAATTTTGTATTTCATACAGTAAACAATAATGCTTTACTTGTTGCAGAAAACCAGGAGTATTTTTTGAATTCCTTTTAACAATAATTTAAAAGCTTTGAAAATAGTGTCCACATTTTTTTACATGTTGATATAAATCATACTTGATATAAAGTAAGATATACGTTTTCAATTTGTTACCTCGTTTGGTCACGCTTCAAGCATACATAATCAAATTAAACTGTTTGAGCCTTTTCACCGTGGAGGGGGGTGGTTTGCCCTCATATCAACCAAGGAAAAATACATAAATTGGAGATCTGCGCACCCACGTGACAGGTTCAAGTTGTTTTACGATAAGTATATCTATTTAGGTTGTGCAAAATACAAGAAAACAGCGCGCGTATTTTCACCAAGTGTACGTGCACCTATATTATTGTACCTAGGGCAGACGGCGCATAATATTATTATTACAGCGCGGTATACTCCGTCACTCGCCGTTAGCGGGTTGACTTTCTTGAATTGCCACGATGACGCACGCAGCATGTTGGGCAAAGTTTATAATGTAATGTACAGATAGCAGAGTGCCCTCCCCCTCCGCCCCTCTCAGCCCAACACATCGGACTACAAGAGAACAGCTTCGAACCGGTGCGCGCTGATGGATAAGCCCGCTGCTTTCCGCCTCCCACCGAAGCAAAATAAACTAGAATCGAGCTGCGGGCTGAATTCACTGAATGTATGAAATACAACATAACTATTACCTACTTATCGACATCTATGGTCAACTATTTATTTATAAATTCATAATACACGAATATTTATTATATATTATAGCAAATACGCAAACCATAATAATTATCAACAAATAAGTATGATTTATTACATATCAATTCTGATTTTGTCGTTAAAAAATTTCATTTGTAGGAAATACATAGCAAATATTCAAAACATAGGTACTTTTGTATAGATTTAAAACCTTTTTTGATTAGAACTTGTCGTAGTTCATTTTTAAAGAATAAAAACACAAAATTTGTATATATATGCTTGTACTTATATTATGTGAGTATATAAAAAAAAACTTATTAAACTGCCTTGCTAGACAAGTCTGTTCTGAGGCAGTACTTTATTTTTAATATAGTTTTAGGTTACAAGTACAAACATTAACATCATTTTTAAAAAATATAACAGTGATATCTTAGTTATTTGAACCCATAAAAACAGTGGAATTGACGAATTACACCAACTTATGGTTGAGATTTTCCATTAGGCTCTCGTACTATTTGGAGTTAAAATACGCATTATTTATGTAAAGATAAAACAAAGGTTAACAAATAAGTACATAATATTATGTGAAGGCAGAGATACCTGCATGTATTCATCATTTTGTAGTTCAGTTTGAATCCCGGTGGGTCCAGAGTTTCAAAGTCACAAGGCGTTAGGTAATAGTTTATAACTACTATTGATATATATTTTTTTTATAAATTGTCATCCGTCTTGAAGAAGAAGCGATCTCTTCGAAACCGGTCGTATAAAATAGCTCATTCGTGGTTTCGAAGAAAGTGAATTCCTGTGTCATTTCTCGGAATAGTAAATTTCGTTTAACAAGTAATGAAATAAGTGGAACATGGTTCGTGGATAAATGTTCTATTATTACACAAATATATGACTTATTTTCTATTTAGGTATATCGTGTTTTTTAATGTGTATGTTATATATACAAACATCTGTGTTATTAGAAAATAACACAGATGTTTGAAAAAAAAATATCACAATTAAAACAGAGTTAAAAGTTTGAGAACTCACGATTATAAACATAATTAAGTATTATAGAATTATGAATTGCATGTTCCTATTGTGTATATGACATTGTAAATACGTTTTACATACACTTATAGGTGATATACCAATTACCTATATTATAATTACGTTTAAACTACCTACTCACAAATTACATATTAAAAACAACAATTAAAGTATAAAATAATTAGCGATAACATTGGCTCTAATTTTTGATAGTAAGTCAATGAGTTAAAACGACAACATGATTTTGAATAATTTGCAACATAATATTATACTTATTTAATTGCCAACACAAGTATCATAATGTTTTTGTTTATTATGGGAGTAATTATTCATTAAGCATTTTTAACGTGCATCTAGAAAAAAATTAAACACCAACTGGTACATAATATTGTCATGCATTATATGGAATATATTTATGATTGCATAATTGGATTTCTCCTGTAAATTATTATATTCCCATTATTTAGTCTCTATTGAGATAAGATATTAAATTTGAAAAATATATTATGTTCTTATAATATTTATTCTTCGTGGGAAATGAAGCATTTTTGCAACCAATTATCGAAAATGCATATAATTTGCACCTACTCTACGTTGATTCCTTCTATTTCATAGACAAACAAAATAAATTTATGCAGAAAATTTACAATTTAATTTAAAAACAGGAAAGAAAAGCACCTAAACAACAGAGCACAATAATGAGTCAGGATAGGAAAGTATGGCCATCGAGTATCTCTGCTTATCTCGCGAAGGATTCGCGTATTTATGTTATGAAACAAGATAATATAGGTAAATATTTAAAAAAAAGTAAATAAACAGGTTGGTAAATAAATACGAACTAAAATATTATAATTTTTACACCAGTAATGATGTACATACATATATTTTCTATTTCACTGGGATAAAAATAAATTTTCTGTGTCCAAAGTCCCAAGGCACATAAAATATAATATAAATAGCTTTACATTTCATACAGGTTGCTTGGTACTTACTGGATTTGTTTGTATTATTTGAAGAAATTCCTTTTCTACGTGCCATGTCCCAGCTATCTCTCCCTGTCTCGCACACTGCACTTGTTACAGTGCCTCTCTGTCACCACAAGGGATACCCTTAATCCGTTATTCATACATCTTGCAAAATAGTGACAAGTAGGGATTAAACACAACTCCTTTCTTAACACTACACGACGACATCGTAACAATGTCAACTAACATCTTGATCCAACAACATAATTCATGATAACACTTATTTTATGTTTGAAAAAAACTGCGTGATTTAACAAAAAATATACACGGAACGCGCATACAGGTTACATTTAGTACCAGTTTGGTACGACGTGCAATGATATTAAACGAACGAACACAACAATCACATAGACCCTTGCCGCTCTCACCCCCTCACCGCAAACCAGCGATGTCCAACTCTCCACACGCCCGACACGGCGCGGCGCTGTACTACACAACATAATAATACGAACGATTCACGAATGACGATCGTATAACTCCGCCGCCGTTCGGCATTACGTTAGAAAGAGAAGAAAGCTAATTGTATAGTAAAATTGTAAAATAATAGTGAAACGGAATAACTATCATTCATAAATAATTTCATTTTCAATTTATTCTACAAAATAAATAAAATGATTATTCCAACAATTTGAAATGAATAGAAAAATAATCCGAAGAAATTTTTCATTCATTATAATAAAAGGGAATTAAATGTTGCACTTTAAAAATATAAGCCTATTTTGGAAAAAAAAAACTGTATTTCATTCCATTGACAGGAGTGTATCACCACATTTTTTTTTAAAGAATGAATATGTCCTTGAAACAAGTATATATACATCCTCATAGATTCCCAAAATTAAGCATATATGCTTGCGCTTAGGTGAACGAAATTGCTCGTGGCAGAATTCGAACTCGCTACCACTGGATTACAAACCCAGTGCACTAAACGCTATGCCACCACCCATCTAATCATTAAATTAAGTTATAATTGCCTCTATAAAATATATAATTTATTTATTTATCTTTTTGTACATATTAATATAAACAAATATAATGCACACTGGCGGGCTTATTGCTATTCGGCAATTTCTTCCAACCAACCAGAAAACGTATGACAAAATTACATAAGTATGTATAAATGTACATTATCTACTAATATATCCCACGAATGAAGATGACATGCAGCACAGGTGACCTAAAAACAGTGAACGAAAAGACAATATCCATTGCCGCCTACTGGAGTGGCAAGTTCTAAGGTCTGGGACCCGCACATTAAGTAAATAACAAAAGAATGAAAGCGAAAATAAAAACAAAGAAAATATACATTACACTAAGATAAAATATTAAAAACAAAAAAAAAACATAGCAAAAAGAGGATTGGGAAAGAACAAGGAGAGGAAATCAGGACAAACATTTCATCTTTAGATTTTTCTTGAAAATACAAAGTGAGTTTGACAACGCTACATCCAGATTTAGACTATTCCACAGTCTTGCTGATTGTACTTCTGCAACAACGAGCTGAAAAATTCTGTGTTATGGACAGGGATGGATAGTGTCTTACGTTTAGCAGATCGAAGTGGAAGTCCAGGTTTGGATTATAGAGAATATTGTACAATAGTGACAGAATGTGTATATTGCGCCACTTGTGTATCTTGGGCCCAAAAATAAGATTGCGGTACGATGATATATAATCAAATTTTTTCAACCCAAAGATGAATCTGAAACAAATGTTTGAAGACGTCCAAATTTATTGAGATGCACATCAACATGCACAACATTGAGATGTTGGCTTAGAGAAAAACGAGTGGGTGGTAGCCAACGCTAAACTCCTCATTAACCTAACTGCCAAAATACATTTTCACTCCTCACTAACACAAGGGAATATACTGGGGAGTTGGCAATTTTTAGGGGTTTTTTTTATTACAGATTAGAAACAAGCATCATGCTGATATTGTATGCTGAAAGTTTCATCACAATATACCTGTGTGTGTTCTATTTGCTATGTACAGCGTGTTTATTCTACTTTATTGATTATAGACTAATCATTCAATTCTTTTCAAATTTTGCAAATTTGTATGCCCTTAGATTATATTTTGAAGGACATCAGAATAGTGATTCTCATTTTTTTTAACTGTCAAATATTTCAAAGCTCAGTAATTTTGTATTTTTATTTTCAAATTGCTAAAAAGTCACATCACTGTCATAAAATGGTATTGAAGAATTATCAAGTTTTCATAATATAATATTTGAAAGAAAAATAATTTAACAAATTCATCTCATGAAAATGCTGTGGCTGTCACTTTGTGGAGTGACTTGGTAGTGAGGAGTTTAGCGTTGGCCACAACCCTCTCGTTTTTTATTTCTCCAGTTAGGTGATGACTGTATTCACATCTGTTTCCACTAAATAACTCGGCTACAAATATTTTATTTCATGCATTAATTACTACCAAAACATTTTTAATTTGATATATTTCTGCCTAATTCCTAATTCTCCATATTTGTTTTATGAGGTGTCTCACAGGATTTAAAATTTAATCAATATCATACATCTTCAAAATTTTACATAATTGAGTGTCAAATTAATATTTGACATTTGTTGTTTTAGGAGAAACTAAAAAGTTTTTTTTGTGAAACTGCTAATATTGCACATTATCTACTAACAAAATAGATGTAAGCATCAAATTATATTCATATAAAGGCCAGCGTCCATACAGGCTCAATGGATAGATCAGACGGAGCACATCAGATGGATTTGTTTGTGGCAGTGAGTCCACAGAGGCGCACCCAACTGTCATGTTGATTTGTTGACAATTTTCCATAGTAAATTCTAATATAAAATGATTATTTTATCGGCTTGGTAAATCGCATGCTCGGCTCTTACATGATTTTACTGAAAATGAGAATGAATGCAAAAAATATATAACTCTAGCCTTTTTTAGGACACAACGCCAAATTTCATCCAAAACTTTCAGCCGTTTTCGCATGATTCAGTAACAAACATCCAAACATTTGAATTTATATTATTGAGATACTTCCACTATCTAAATACGTAAAAAAGATGAAAATATTTGTAATAAAAAATGAATGACAACATTCCATAAAAAAGGTGATATAACGACACAATAAGAAATGTTCATACAAAAATGACAGATCCGTTCGGATTATTGTTTCTCCTTTTGATCGTCAGAATTCCGACAGTCAGAGTCCGCTGCCGATCAGTGTAGGCATCATCATCAGCCTGTGTTTGCCCACTGCAGGACATAGGCCTCCCCTCTCCTTCTCCACTTATCCCATCCACTGTGGTCCAACAAATCTTTTAATGTCCATCCATCTGTTAGGTGGTCAAGAGACCACAAGGGCATCCACAAAACAAAGAATTCTATAAATACGTCTGTTGCGCTCTGTCTGCTGCACCTGTTATTGACGCTAGCCTTAAAACTTCATATTTCTTGTTCATAGTTTTATATTCTATTTTTTAAAAACATGTGTTTCAAATATACAGTGTAAATACTAGGGATGTTACGGAGCTTCGACTCCGACTCCGAAAGGTCGGAACTTCCGATTGATTTTACACCTCCGACTCCGACTTCGGTTCCGATAATTTTGAATCGGAGGTTATAACGAAGATCGAAACGTAGCGAGCAACAGCCATCCTGTTGATAAATGAGTAGGTACAACAAAGAAAAACGGATTCCTATCTGTGACGATCCCTTACTATGGTTATATAAATTCAAAATATCACCCATTATACTCGATTGTTCGCCAATATTTATCGTTCAGTGGCAAGTGAGCAACTTTTTAGTGGTACTGGTCTAATATATAAGCCGCTGAGAAATAGACTGGATGGAGATAAAGCTGCCAAGCTTTTGTTTATTAAGTACAATTTGCTACTTCTAGAGTCACTTAAATTGATTTAAAATTTTAAATTATGTAGGTATATTTTTCTATTGTTGCATGTTATCTACGTAGGTATGTGTATTATCATTTATACTTGACCTGATTAAAAAGGCTGATGACTGAATTATGTTTCTATTATTTCATTAGGCCTGCCCTTAAATTAACTTAACACATCTGTGTCTTCTACTTCACCTCCGCCTCCGGCTCCGACTCCGATATATCAGATTTTAAACCTCCGGCTCCGACTCCGGTTCCGGTATACTCAGCTCCGTAACATCCCTAGTAAATACATTTGGTTTTTTACACTAAACTAATGCGTACGAACATCCACTCGAATATACAGTGTAAATACATTTGTTTTTTACACTAAACTAATGCGTACGAACATCCACTCGAATATACAGTGTAAATACATTTGTTTTTTTACACTAAACTAATGCGTACGAACATCCACTCGAATGAATATATTTTGCCATAAAATGTTTCACAAGTAATAGAATTTTATTGAAAATTTTCAGCTGGGAGGGAGACATTTTTGAGCACAACCATAATCATAAGACCCATAAACACAAATTGTAAGTGATAACTGTACGACAACAATCATTAAAATAACTAATATTTTTTTTGCCATAGGCACACATAAGAAAAAATAAATTGTAATTAAAGTAAGAAAATAAAAACATTATTATTGATATATAACATGTTTTAATAGAACAATTTTTATAAATGAGATATTAAAAAAAAAACATATTACGCTTCTATTTTGCATATAACATAATAATAATAATAATAATGGGATGATTTGTATAGCGCCGTTTTTGTGATAACCTCACCTCAAGGGCGCTTTGAGTTTATTGTTATTTTATGTCGTGAGACTCGCGGAATAGATGAGTTTTGAGGTGTATTTTGAATTGGTCAAGGTTGTCAATTCGTCTCAGATGAGGTGGTAGTTTATTCCACGAAGCTGGGCCAGCCACCGCAAAAGCACGATCGCCAAAATTTGTGGTGTTAACTCTATTGATTTCAGTTAACTTGCCGGCCATGGTTGTGGTGGCTGACCGGAGTGTTACTTGTCGGTCGTTTGCAGTAAAAGGGATGCAGAGCTCTGTTAGATAAGTGGGAGCAATGCCATGGATTGCTTTGAATGTCAGCAAACATAGTTTGAACTTGACTCTCTCTGGGACTTTCAACCAGTGGAGGTTTCGAAGATGGTGAGAGATGTGAGAGAATTTTGCAGCTCCGGTGATAAGCCTGGCCGCTGCGTTGAAGACGGATTGAAGTTTGTTTAGCTCGAGTTTTGGGAGGTTTGCGTAGATGCCATTACAGTAGTCTAAGCGAGAAATAACGAATGAGTTTACTAAAGATTTCGTTGCTTCTACGGGAATATTTCGTCTGATGGATTTTATACGTCGTAGGTGGTAGAAAGCAGAAGATGTTGTGTTGTTTATTTGTTTTTTGAGGCTCAGGCTGGAATCGAGATGTATTCCGAGAAGTTTAACTGTGGATTTTGGAGTAATGTCAGTGTCTGCGACTGAGATGGGAGTGTTGTCTATGTGATGTTGCCGGCGGCATGTGGCCGTCCAGAGAAATTCGGTTTTAGTTGGATTTAATTTTAGTTTATTAGAGGACATCCACCGCTCTATTTCTCCGATACATAGACAAATTTTGTCTTTTAGAAGCAAAGATTCACTTGGAGTCGAGTAAAAGTACAGCTGCCAGTCGTCAGCGTAGCAATGTGCGAGAAGACCGTGAGATTTTACTATATTAAAGATGTCTTTTGTGTATAGCGTGAAAAGTAGCGGGCCAAGCACGGAGCCCTGGGGAACACCTGTCATCACCTTTGAAGGGGAAGACTTTTCTTTATTTATAGTTATGCTTTGAGAGCGATTTTGTAAATAGGATTTCAGCCACAAGTGGGCTTTACCCTGAAATCCGTAGGATATGTTCAGTCTGTTTAGAAGAAACGGATGGTCGACTGTGTCAAAGGCTGCGCTCATATCCAGGAATGAAAGAAGAACTAGATTGCCTGTTTCTGTTGCTAGGATTACATCTGAAAGTAATCGAAGGAGACCCGTTTCTGTGGAGTGGTGCTTTCTGTATGCAGACTGGTGGGTGGCGAACATATCTTGTGATTCGATAAAATAGTTGATGCGTGAAGCGACGATTTTCTCTAGTAATTTCGACAAGAAAGATAAGTTGGATACTGGCCTGTAGTTATTTAAATCACCAGGGTCGAGAGATGTCTTTTTTAATATTGGAGTGACTAAGGCCTTCTTGAAGAGGTTTGGTACAACGCCAGAATTCAGGGAGATGTTACATATCTTAGTTATGAAAGGAGACAGTTCGTGAGAACACTTTTTTAGGAGCCATGTTGGAATGGGGTCGAGAGAGCAGTTTTTGGATATTGAGTTTTGGATGATCTTTTGAATTTCAGCTGTATTAGTCTCATCGAATGAGCTAATTTTTGCTTTATTGTTTGCTTCGTAAGATGGTGCATCAGAAGAGGTTGTATTATTGAGAATATTTTGTATTTTGTTATGGAAAAAATTAGAAACGTCATTGGGAGACAGGTCTATAGTTGGCAGTTGTGTCGACTGTCCCAAGACAGAATTGAGGGATCTCCACATGCGTTGGGGGTCGCCTCGTTCAGAGTTGATTTTTTCCGTCCAGTAAGCGTTTTTCTTTGTTTTAATAACGTGTCTGTAGTTATTCTGGGCCTCTATCCATTTATGTCTATCGACTGTTTTTTGTTTTTTAAAAGCTCTCTCTTGTCTTCTCATTTCTCTTTTTGCATTTCTGCATTCCTGGTCGAACCACTTGTCTGAAATTCGAATTTGTCGTCTTGTCGTTTGTTCAGGAGCATGTTTATTTAAAAGGTCTGTCAGTGTATTGTCGTAGCAAACGGTCAGTTCGTCAATTGTGAGAGTTTCAAGTTGATCCAGGTTACATAGAGGAGACTGTTGAAGTTCGAGTTTAAAGTTTTTAATATTGAAATTTCTCCATGCTCGAGATTTTATGGTGTGATATTCTGGTGGATGTGGGGTAAGGTTGATTGTCGTGTAAATAAGTCGGTGATCTGATAGACCAATGTCAGTTATTTGTGGGTCTAGCTCCTCGTTGCCAGCTCTGCATATTAACAAATCGAGTATTCCCCCGGCGTCATGTGTCGGTTTTTGAATGTATTGTGCTAGTCCAAAGGATGTTAGTATATCAATAAATCTGACTCTGATTGGGTTAGTATATTGCTCCAAGTGAATGTTAAAATCTCCCGTTATATAAATATGTTGCGTGTTAATTAATATAGTTTTTCCTAATAGAAGAGAGAGTTCATTAAAAAATAAATCTGTCACAGGTTTTGATCCAGGTCTATATATGGTGATGATGATGAAATAGGAACTGCCAGAAGATATCCGACATCCTAAACACTCGAAGCTCTGGAATTCTCCTATTGGGATTTTGGCGATACGTAATCCTTGTGTTCCAATTAAGGCGATTCCTCCGTGATTCGTCTTGAGTGTGTTGGTATGTTGTTTTCGCTGTCTGGCTTCCTCGACGACGATGAGACCCTGAGAGTGAAGCCTTTTCAGTGACACGGTGTTGTGGTCATCGTGCCATGTTTCTGTTACACACAAAACGTTGAGCTTGTTTTGACGGATAACATCCACGATATCCTCCGCTTTGTTTGCAAATAAAAGAAATCATTAAAATAAATTCAATTTATTTATTAAAAAATTACAATATTGCATTATGAAGTGGTACAATGATTATTAAAAAGATATTTCAGAACCAAATATATCACATAGACTCCCTTCATAAAAGCATAAAGATGTTGTGTTATATTGGCTAAATCTTGTGATGAAATTGTACAAGAATAAGTCTTTGCTTCTATTAATGCTAATTCTGAAGCCATCACCGACCGACCACTAATCTAGAGCCATATTATCATCCTCGTCAGGCTTATCTTTGGCTTTGGATTTATCTGACTGGGTTTTCTTTTCCTCATTTTCTAAAGCCTTGATAAATGCCTTCATATCACCCTTCTGTGCAGCTGCCACAGCTTCACTACCCAAACCAAATTGAGAAATTATCGGTCCCAATTGACCAGACGATATCGCATTTGAGAATAATGACATTGCCTGAAACAAAACAAAAAATATTTCAGTATTAATTATTTTACAATCAAACACACTCAGCATATTTTTCAACAATTTTCATAAATAAGACAGTTAAAGAAAAAAGTTAAGGAAAAATTAGTTCGGCACATTGTCATATTAAACTATACACTAATGTATATAAAGATTCTTATTAATAATACAAGAGATGTAAAAGATTTTTCTTCCAAGATAATGGTGGTTATTCTGAAACGATAAACAATTGACTATTGACATTATTACAATACAAAATGGCAGCAATCGTCATAATGGAATGGTGGTTATTATGAACGCACATCATTGGATTGGTCTATTGAAAAGTTATTGAAATCAAAACAAGCAGTCAAAGCGTGTTGTTTAAATTACAGTTTGATGTTTTGTTCGATTTAATATTTGGATTTTCAGTTAAAATGACACAAGAATATGCTGCTTTGGCTTTTGTTGCTAATATTTAGAGGAAATTGGTTGAATATTTACAATGATTTAAAGATAAAATACCTTAATTTTAATTTTGTTATTGGGATGCATCACATTTGTGTCGCTGACACTTTGGATTTTTTTGTATGTACTGGTATCGAATATTCATACTCAATATTTAAGATTCAAATACAAAAAAAATTTATGTGTCTAAACAAAATATATTTATTACCCAAACATACAAGAGAAGATTTATGTAGGTAATGTACCTACATATTTATAACCTAAGTACTGTACATTTTTCCTTTTAAATATGCATACTTATGTTGTTCGAAAAACCATGTCACATCCAAATATGTTTTATTGATTTGTATTATTTTAGAAGTGATGTTTACATCAAAATATAATCAGTTTCAGTGAATAAAATGGGTTAAATAAACTGAATAAAATAAACTGAAAATATATACAATTGCTTTTAAAAATAGACAATACAATAGCATTTTCAGAATAACCAAAATGTGTACTATTGGATGACAATTGATTTAATAATAATAATTAAAGACTTTTATTGAGTTAAACAACGTGGTGGACATATTGCCCGCAGGCAATTTCTACCAGTCAACCAACTTTTTGGCAAACATTTTGTTATTGGATTCATCTCAATACAATCATAGAAATTTCAGAATAACCATTAATATGTAGAAACTTTCTTGATCAGTACAAGATTATTCAAAGAACATGTAAAAATTAATAGCGTAGCTGCCTGTCTGATACCTTTAGTAACAATAATAATTGAAAGATTGAGTCTTAAAATTACTTGAATATTAATGCTTTGGTATACTTAGGATCGTTGCGAATATCATCGATTGCTAGGGGTGATAACCAATGTGTCCTTATTATGAACTACATATAAACAATTTATTGCCTTTCAACAATCTGTATACAGCGCATCCTTTGTAATAAAAATGCCATAAAATAACTAAAATCCTTCAGTATTTTGGACATAATGTAAGAAGTACCCCCAATAACCTCGTCCTAATGGGAAGAGTTGAGGGTAGAAAATTCAGAGGTCACTCTTCAACATAGTAAAATGACCTCTTTAAGTTCATTACAGGATCATCAATCACCGAAACCCCAAGATTTGCCTGTGACTGTCTTAATCGGCAAGTTATTGAGTGAAGTTACTGTCCACAGTCATAGAAAAAGGAGATATTTACGAATTAAACTTGAAAAAATTCACCTTAGCTTCTAAAAAAGAACTACATGTGAAAACGACGAGAGATGCGACGCAGAGGACTTTAAGATTGTTAATGACAATGCCGTTGCGGTTGCTGTATTCTGGAGTGGGAGGGCCTAGTGGTGAAGTGCTCGGATTCGTTAAGTAAGTAGTAAGTACCTGTGAAAACTGGGGTGATAAAATAGTTGTCTTCAGATCATCTTGTTGTTGGTCGGGTGGTGGTTGCGGAAGGTGTTCCCTAAGTCCTGCCGCATGGGGACCAGCTGCTGCGATCACCTCCGCACTTGATATTACTGAAGCCAGATCCACCATCTCACCGGGGGCTGGTATGACACTACCAGCTGCTGATGAAGATCCTCCTTCCTCTGGTGGGGATGTCAGTCCAGACAGATATTTCTGTAGGGCTGACAGATGAATTGCTTGACCACCTGCAATCAAAATAATGAACATAGTCAATTTGCATTTATATACTCTCATAATATAAATTATTGACGTCGACAATCAAATGCATTTCCTCTATTTTCAAGAAATAATACTTGGCCAGTTGCCAAATAACAATTTTATTTGGTTTTACATCAGTTTAAAAAGATATAGAAGCAAAGAAAATAAATAAAATACAGAAACCTAAATTTAAAATGTCATCATATGTTGCCCTGAGTCAGCCCGTCAGCCCACTCTGGATTTGCTGTTTTTCTATTAGATCATGCTATAATGTATGGGGGTATAATTTCCAATACATGGCTAACGTTTGAGCCATGATTTTGTGTCTTTACTGTAATTTTTGCATATATATCATTTTTCAGTAAGTGTTGTCTCATTGTGTAATTTTAAAAATCTCAGTAAGTATAAATATTATCGATTGTCACCATTATTTAATGAATTAATATTAAACCCAAACCATATAAAACCATTGTGATATTATTTTGTTAAGTTATTTCATATCAGCGTCAATACATTTGAGATGTATTGAAAAAATATTTTTACGGTTATTTTAGTTTTATCATTTTGCACATTATATAAATTTATTATGATATCTTAATTATGCTTTTATTTTGTTTAATATGAAATACAACCATATGGCGACTAAAATTTGGTGTTGAAGTTTTCCCTTAGATTCATTATTTTGTATATATTGTCATTATTTATTGAATTGTTTTAGTGGATTTGTGTTTTAATCTAGTATAATTGTATACAAAGCATGGGGGTATATGATACAAAGTGTATTTAAATGCATGAAAAGTGTTCACCAATAACGATAGTTGTCAAATTCCATACAACTTATGCATTGGCCATTTTTTTCTCCAACCTTTCGGCCAATCTAAGAGGAAATCGAACAAAGCCAGAGCAGAGCGCCTTGCCTGAGAATAATCAAAATTTTATTGAGTAATGTAACACTTTGTATTACGTTTATTTGTTAATTTGATGATATTATTTGCTTACTTAAATATCAGGAAAATTTAAACCTTGTGAAATAATAAAGAACCAATGTTATGTAATAAATATAAGATGTAGAAGTACTGAAATTTGGTTACCTCTAGTTGCAGGTTGTGGTGTTGTGGTGGGAGTAGATTCAACTGTGTTGGTGGTGGTAGTGGTGGCGGTAGCTGGAACAGGGACAGTCGCTGGTGGTTCTGGGGCAGCCCTTGGGGGTCGGGAGGGGGCACGGGGTACTTCATATATTGGTCTACTGGCTGTTGGCGTTGAACTACTCGAACGAGAACTTTGTCCAGGTGATGATCTGCTGAAAAGACAATAAAATATATGTATTTTTAAAGGCGTATATATATTTTTAAAGGGAGGAATATGTCTATGAAGTTTATCTGTAAGCGCTATCTCTAAGATTATCTGTAAGATATGTGCGCCGCCGCACCGTGACTTCATCAGCTTATATAGTATAATATAGTCATAAAAACATGTTATAAATAATACTGTAATAACTCAACAGGCTCTGAGTACTTTTTCGGATCATTAATAATAGCAAAAATAATTTATAATAGCAAAAAATGTTCCAATATAATTTGTCTATCATCTAGTAAGATTTTAAAAGTCCATAACACAAAAAAATCGATAACTCTAAATACCACATGATCTTTAAAAAAATGAGTTATTTCGAAATATCAATAAACGTTAAAGACACAAATAAAAACATATAAATTTACAACAAAATACTTTGATTTTATAATATTAAATACCGAACAAAAATGTTATTCTAAACTGGCACACAATATATACGAACTCGGAGGGTTTACTGGGTTGTAAGCAACATTAATATCCATACAAAGCGGTATCTCAGTGCGCGTCCCGATTACGTCTCGGGATGAAATAGACAAAAAGTAAACACTCTACTGCCATCTAAAATTTTTAAATTTTTTTTTTTAAATTATATTTTTTAGATAAATGGTTCGAATACACAATGTAATTATTATATTTTGGATATGATAAGATTTCTACGGTGAGTTTAAGTGAAGCATTGTCCATCCAGATTACCCATCGTGATCCGCACTGGTGTAGCAAATGATTCATCACGAATCATCTCGGGATCAGCACGGAAACAGTTAAAAGAAAGAATATTAATCATTACATGAAAGTTTGTTTTTGCACCAAAGTCTTTACCTCATTGTTCCTAATAGAGAAGAGAGTCCTCCAATTTGTCCTACACCTCCAAATAGCTGCATCAACTGTTGTTGTGACATACTGTTGAGGATGTTTTGTAATTCTCCATCTGGTGCACCCCCACTACCTCCCCTTCCACCACCCACACTTGGAGGGTTGTTCAACACTTCGTTAATGCGCCTACACCATTCTTCGTCCTTGTCTGTTTTAGGTTCCTTAGAATTACAAGCAGTATAATATAGAATCCAATATCAGACATAACAAAATACCAAAAAATTTGATTGAAAAAACAAATCACTTTAAAATAATACTACATATTTATATTTGAATATCCTTCTTATTTCAAAATTTTAATAGAGTACAATCACAGTAATCTGGCACACAACCGAATTAGCGAAAAATTTGGCTTACTGGAATGTAGGTAAAATAAGTAAAAAGATGTAATTATCCATAAATAATGCTGCTTTGAAAAAAATCAGCAAAGTGTAATCAACTATAATGACATGTATGTAGAAGAATAGCAGGAAAAATATGGGGATGTCACCCAAAGATCCTACTATGGATGTACACTGCAATAGTAAGACCTATCATCACCTATGGTGCAAGCAGAACCAAGCTTGAAACAACCACGCCAGATGCGCACAATTAGGCATAGCTAGTTCAGCATGCCCGCCCTTTATTGAACCTTGTTTGTGCGGTCTGAGATGGGTCTTTGTTGCGACTCCACTATTATGTGGAGAGTGAGGTCTAAAATGACCTCCATTACCGCACTCGGATATGTCCTCATACCACCTGTTATACATAAGCTGACCATCCTTTACAACTTCTCGAGTGATCGTTGTTTCAAGCTTGGTTCTGCTTGCACCATAGGTCCTGTCGACACTTCATCTCTCGACCCCGCGAGCATGATGGTTCTTCACCATACGAATAATCAGACACTTTGACACACTCGCTCGTTATACCTACTCATCGTGAGAAAGTTCCTTTGTAAGTTATTTTATCAATTGTAAATTTACCTTTAAGCAAACTATTAATTGTGATCAATATACTCATTGTAAACTTGTCCTATTCTTTCTTCTTCTCTCTAAACCACTGTCCTTGTGTTCTTATTTCAAATCATATCAAAATCATATCCACCTAATTGGGATATAGTAAACTCTCTTTATTGGTAACCCCTCTGGTTACCAACTATATTTATTGGTAACCCCTCTGGTTACTAACTATGCTTGATTGGTAACTCCTCTGGTTACTAGTCAGCTAAACATTTTTGGCAATAAGTAATTTATACATAGAAAGTATTGAAAATGTTAAGTTAAAAAAAATTATGAAACTTGTATAAATATAGGAATATATAACAAAAATAGAACGATAAAATGCAAATTTTCTTGTTGCTAGACACAATAATTGTTAAGTCATATTTTGTGATGCTATTGCTTTGTGTGCTAATTAAAATACAAAATAAAAGAGTAAATAAACCAAATTACCTGCATCCAGAAAAATAGCTTTCTAGAAGATGATTTAAATTTTAGTACATAAACTCGGCCTGTTGTACACTGATTCACTCGTAAGAATTCACAATCATCCGGGAAAATAATAAGGTCATCTTCTATTGCACCAGTTGTGCGATCTTTCCAACAAAAATGCATCAAAGAATCATCACTTTGATACACGTACAAAAAACCCTTCCGGTTATCTGGGTGCATCATTCGATCCTTTAACACCATTCTACCGGCTCGAAACTCCACCAAATGTTTTGATCCCCCAGATCCACCCCCGAGGGCACTACTACTTCCAAATAATGCTCCCGAAGGCATAATTCCTAAAATGTGAAAGCACTTTCTTGATCTGTGTTAAGTTAAATACAAAATTTATACTTAACAAAAAACAAAGAAGATAATTCTACAGCTCCATGATATTTGTAAGAAATAATACAATTTTTACTAACCTACGTATGTTAATAATCAATCAAAATTAATTAAAAATTGCAGATATCGCTAACCACAAACAATGACACTTGTAAAATGAAAACGACAATTTCATCGATGTGTTGCCAAGTATTTATTTGTATTTTGAATAATGAAAAAAGTACCTATTTATGACTTTGTTATATTATTCAAAATAAAGTTAATTTATCCATACAAAGTTTTTATTTAATAATTTCATACATGTCGTCGATAATTTAGCGGACATATGATGGGCTTTGGTTATAAGCTGAGCTCTCGGTATTCGAATCGGTTTGGTTCGTTGTGACGCCGTCATCAGTCGATATGTGCTGCCGATAACGGCTATATACTCGAAGACGCAGGAGGTCTGTGCGACAGGATACGTCACATGCATGGACGCTGCCAGTGCCAAGGATTCAAGATGAGGGCATGACACCAGCTCTCTCTCTGCGGTTGCAAAGAGGGCTGTCAGTTTTATAGACGCCAGGCGTCCTGATTAGACAATGTGACCAGCTTCGGTCTTGGATCGAGAGAGAACCTGAATGCACTCACCCCAAGGACGTGGTCCTTTCCTCTTCGGCCGTCTGCTAAGGGAGACGCTCAGCAGATCACCCAATCGTAGGCCGGCGGAATGCTACTGGCGGGTGACGTCCTCAGGTATAGGTCCTCGATCCAGAACATAAAATAAACAAAAAGAAGAAGCAGAAGAGATAGCCAAATTTCTGGGTCAGGGGCGCGACAGGCTGTAGCCCTCCTTTCCACGCGGTTACAATAATCAGTGACTTCCCAAACCGTAGGGGCCTCGAGTCAACGGTAAAATAAAAGTTAAATTTATAAAATACAATTAATGGGTTAAGAGGCACGCGGCGGTTTGAAGAGTCCCTACCATCCTTGGCTCTACTCTGGAGAGGCCTCTGCAGTTACGATTTTGAACCAAAAGATTTACAAAAAATTAATTACCGCGTGGTGGAGGTATCCTTCGGCAGTTTGGGGGCCGATTTTGCGGCAGTGTGCCTCTTTCGGTGGCAGGACCGATAGCGCACGATCTGTTGGGATTCTCTGGCGGAACCCCAAGGGTTCTTTCAGTTATCAAATCGTTATTTTATGCCGGAGAAGATCCGGTAGTCTCTTTGTAAAAATCAGCTGACTAGCTGTCGGTAGCTGTCAACTTTTGAAAAAAGTCATTTCATCATCAAAAAACAAATTGCCACGTAAAAAAAAAATTTAAATAAAATTTCCCCAAAATCCCGCTGACGGTCGGGGTAGACTCCACGGAAAAGTGAGCCACAACCTACTCGAATAGGGCGGTGGATCTCTCTCGCGGATTTGGGGCCGAGGCGTGCCGGTATCAGGCAGATGCGTCGAGGCAGGGTGTAGTGTTGGGCCAACGCGGTCGCTCGCAGATTGGACCAAGAGGGGTTTTCCGTGTCTTCTGGTGCGTCGGTTTGCTTCCGGTGATGCTCTCAGCTGGCCTTCAACCTCTGTCGCTGAGGTGAGAGATACGCCGTCAAAGCGTTGTCGTGCGACACCAAGCCAGCCATGGGTGATAGTCTGGAAGAGGAGAAAAGGAAACCACGCTGGGTACGACATGTGCCTGCCAGCCTGACGTAGAGGCTGGGCCCCGCTGAACTAGCAGCCACCACGTGGAAGACAGTGACATGCATGTCGCTTTACCCTGGGGCTGTAACTTCTGGTCGGCGTCTCTTCGTGCTCGGTTGTGTTTGAGAGTTTATTTTATGTCACGTGTTTATCTTTGTTTCTGTTTTTTTGTATTCTATTTTCTGTGTTTATTTATTTATTTGCCATGGACTTTTAATCAAAGAATTTCGTACTGAAAAAATTTCGAAGTGTCATCATCATTTGTTTCCTTTTCTTCCGCACATTGGCTTTGATGTTTCCTCGTGGTCGGAAAGAAGTTTCATCGAGGGAAAGGCGAATATTTATAGATAACTGGAGGATTTATGTATTGTTTGTTGCGTAGTTTTGCTCCCGATTAAACTCCCATCCTGCCTCTATCCTCTGTTGCTACAAAAACGGGTATATTGCCCTATGAAGATAAACCATCTCGATCCAAATTCTTCTGGATCATTACTTTCAAAATGTGAATAAAAAATTTACCCCACCCATGTGAGATACAGGCCTGTCTGCCTATTCAAGAGATTGCCCCCATTTAGCTCAGATTATTTAGTTTTAAAATATATATTAACTTTAGTGGCTCTCGTTACCCTGGGTATTTTTATTTATCTGTAATTTTTCGTTGTTAAATGTATATGCTACTATATAATATTCTGTTAAAGCTAATCATTAAGCCAGTTTAATTTTTCTACTGCACGAAATATTCTCATTTCATGTTTTGCTCGTTGGTATAAATATCACCAAATATTTTGAACCAGGCTTCCGGCTGAGCAGATTGCAAATTTGTGTCTTTTTGCTTCGTTGGTTTACGTGCAAATTGCCCCCCTTCTCAGCGAAATGGCTCAAGATATTTGGCGACAACTATATGTTTCTGTGTTTTTTATATAAGGAATGAGTATTTATAAGAAAACTTTTTTTTTCGTTTTTGAGTGGCTTCGTTCAAAAAATTCTTCATTGTTTTTGGCAAAAATATTTTGAATATAAAGACATAGATTTTTATTGTAATTATAATAAAAATCTATGTAGGTATAAAGATTTTATTCTTTATGGTTTTATATTTTCTTTCTGTCTGTTTATCTATGGTTTCACACGTCACATTTTAGTGTATTTTTGCAATTTAGTGAAGGTGTAGGTCGTATTGTGGGTCATTTATTCAAGTGTTTAAACAGGTTGGGCATTAACGAAGAAGCCGTAATCAACTCTGTGATTGTACAAAATTTTCTTGTTTATTTTTTCTAAGAAAAAGCGTAAACATGAGTTCACCAACGTGGCCGACAAATGAAAGTAAGTTAATGATTAATTTTCCTGATAGCGTATGTTTTATCTTCATAATTCTGTAACCTAGAGTGTTGACCGGTCCGATTCAACATTTTATACTGTTTTTAATTTCTTTTTTTTATATTTATTTCATATCCGACGTTTGTTTTTAAAAATGTTATGCCTAAAATAATTGCTGTGAACTGCTAAAATTAAACTTGTGGTTTAAATTTTTTTCTTAGTCACCTTTCATGCATCAGGCTATTGTTGCGTACAAGTAAACAATAACAGGGTTTGTTCAATCTCAATAATTCTCAAACTTGTTAATACAGTTTATTTGACTGTGATCAAGGGATAGGTACTAAGAGGAATGTCTTTACGTTTGTAAAATATGAATAATGATTCTTAATCTACAATTTAATAAGAATAATTCAAATATTCTAGCCTAGCAAGAGATATAATTAATGTTTTATCAAAATACTTGCATCAGATAAAAAATGTAGACAACGTTATATTTAAATAATTTTATTGATTTTGAAAAATAAGAATTATACATTGCAGTAGATGTAGTGAGTTTATACATAACATAAAATATTTGGTCAAAACATATCTTATGTTTCATTATGTAACCAAGTTTGGTTAATTAATACATTTTAATATGGGTATATTGTTTAGAGTTTTTAACATTATTGAAAAAAGAAGGTGCTATCCTTTAAAAGTTGTTATCTTTGCCTAACAGCCTTGTTAATTAGCTATTGTTTATTGTATAGTCCGTAGTCATTACCTCCTGTTTGTCATCCTTTTATATTTACTCCACATAATTTATCTATAGGTTCTACCTTCTTTTCTGCAGCCCTCGGATTTTTGAGTATCCTTCTTTAACTTGTCTTATGATTCCATCAAAGTTATATACCTATTTTAACATCATATTAATAAGAGCATTCTGTTTTGTACATGTAATATTTTCTTCTTCTTCGTTTAGTAGACATAGTTGGTCTGTTCTTCAGAAACTATGCCTCCTGGGATGACGAAGTCCAGCTATCCTTCCATCTCTTGGGTGGTCTTCCGGGTAGGCGGGGGCCAGAAGGAATTTCATTTGCCACTATATATGCAAGTCTATCACTGTCCATCCTGGCTACGTGTTCTCTCCAATGCCTTCTTCTGGATCTACTCCACCGTCCCAAAATTTGATTAAATAGGTTGAGACTAGAATTGATTAACTCAATACAAACAAATCAGTAATCAATTCATGAAAATATTATTATAATCATAGTCAAAACTTCCATTCAACACGTGGAAGTTGCAATTTTAATGCAAAATGGCAATTCCTTCTGACTAACCAGTGTTAACATGGGCACCCAGAGTTCTGAAATTGAGACCATGGGTTATAAAAAGGGGAAGAGGCAGTCGCCAGGCAATAAAACTTATTTCTCCTTGTTGCCAGTTTTCAGGTCTCGCAATGTCCACAGGAAAACTAAATTGACATTATATAAGACAATCATTAGGACTGTGTTGACTTATTGATGCGAGGCTCTGACACTGACCGTGAAATGCGCTGAAGCATTAGATGTCTTCGAAAGGAGAGTCCTTCGCCGTTAGATAGTTACAGGCCTACAAAAATTTTATATATATTTATTTATTTATATAATTTATGTACATGTGTACAAAGGCAGGTTTATTGCCATAAGGCAATTTCTTCCAACCAACCCGAGCAACGTTAAGTCTCTTAGTTAAATTGGTACAGTACTAATTAAGTGAGAAATAAATTGATAAAAAATAACATAAAAGAGTAAGAAATATAAAAAAAAATTACAAAGAGAAAAAAAATGAAAAGAGATTTTAAAAATAAAAGAATAATAAAAATAACACTGATTATAGCAATGAGGAAAAGGAGGTAACGGAAGGATATATAAGGAATTTAGGAACTATTTGACAAATAAAGTTTTTTTAGTTTACCTTTGAATATTTGAATGGATTGAGATGACGTTACTTCATCACTTAGGCCATTCCATAGTCTAGCTGATTGTACTTGAAAAGAGGAGCTGAAAACTTCTGTATTGTGAATGGGGATAGCTAGTGTAGTACGTTCAGCAGATCGAAGGGATAGGCCGTGACTTGACAAGAAAACGACGTTATTTTTTAAATATTGTGGTGAATAGGGATCATAAATAGTCTTATAAAGTAATGACAGAATGTGAATGTTACGATGATCTCGTATCTTTGGCCAACGAAGTATATTTCTACAAGTCGAAACATGATCATATTTTTTAAGACTGTAAATGAACCGTATACAGACATTCTGTAATCGTTCCAGTTTATTTAATAATTCTTGATTGGCATCCAGATAACACACATCACCGTAATCATATATACTTAGAATTTTGAATTTTTTTTCAGTCAGGGGCTAGGTATCAACTTTTGATTTTTTACTTTATTTTTCCATATATCTCAAAACTATATAAGCTATACAAAATCTCGAATTAGTTTACTCAAACATTTTTTATTAAAGAAAACATTTTTTTTATGATAAATTTATTTTTGTAACTGCCTATATTTCCAAAGTTTTTAAAAATGTCGATAAAAGCCGAAACACCTCGACTAGATAATTTAATTTGCTATAAAAAATATTAACATTGTAGTAGTACATCTCAATATTTTTTTACAATTTTGATAAAAACTTAGTGATGACATTGTTTCATACGATTTGTAAGGCAGTAAACACTACACAATACCTCACTCAGTAGTTTGATACCTTCTTAATCTACAAACATACATCATGCTGTTTACATATTCTGGGTAGGAAAAACAGACTGACCTCCATACTATCCTATCCTGACACATATACCTACATGTTTTATATAGAAAATAAAATATCTTAAAGTATTTATTGATTTGTGTTTAAGTGTTTATAGTTTGGTACGTATTCTTCAATCATGCATACTATCGCCATCGATGGTTGGAATTCATGTGTTACATGCAACTAGTTGTTTATAATTAGATTCAAGTAAATAAGATGGATGGGACTAGAGTTTATATTTCTTACAGATATTATTAGGTATATTGTGTTAGTATCTTTAGCAATTGAGTCCACTTGTGTGTTTTTTTTTGCAATCTGTTATAGAACATTAACAATTTGTTTATATAACACACCAAATTGGTGTCATACATTCAATTGGTACAAATTAAAATGCCGAAGAAGATTTGTATTTTCTATTAGGTTACTCTTTGACAAAGCAAACAAATCTGTGATACATGATTTATTTCTGTATATTCTAATATTACTGATTTGAACACACAGAGTGAACTGCTGTAGCCCAGTGGTAAGTTGTTTGACTTCTGTGCTGTTGTCTAATGCTTGGAGAGAAATTTAATGAAAAAAAATTGCAGATTTTTCTGAACTGGAAAACTGGTTCTTCTTCTCTCCACTGCTGGGTGTAGGCCTCTTCTAAATACTTCCACTAACCTCTTCCCCTTTTCTGCGGCTGCCTCTTCTTCTTCTTCTTCGATGGCGCTACAGCCCAAATCGAGCCTTGGCCTCCTTCAACAAGTGCCTCCAACCTCTTCTTTCCTCAGCCGCCGTTCTCCAGTTAGGGACCTGCAGGAGCTTTTCTGCATCTCTCCGTATGTCGTCCTCCCATCTCAGTCTTGGTCTCCCCATCTTCCGTTTACCTCCCGGGTGACCAACCACGATTTTTTAAGGTAGTCGCGTGTTAGGCATTCTCTGTTCATGGCCAGGAGGGAGATCACGATGCCACTTCCACGCCGGTGATGCTATAGGACCCATTGGTCCTGTTCAACCCCGGACGCAGCCGCAACGTCGGACAACACAAAGCCAGCCCAGCTCAACCTTAGCAGTCTTATATGGGTTGAGATCTTTGGGGCTTCATAAATTTTGTACAGTTCTTCATTTTTCTTTATGCGCCATTCATCTCCTTCCTTCACAGGACCATAAATTATATAAATAAATAAATATATATAAAATTTTTGTAGGCCTGTAACTATCTAACGGCGAAGGACTCTCCTTTCGAAGACATCTAATGCTTCAGCGCATTTCACGGTCAGTGTCAGAGCCTCGCATCAATAAGTCAACACAGTCCTAATGATTGTCTTATATAATGTCAATTTAGTTTTCCTGTGGACATTGCGAGACCTGAAAACTGGCAACAAGGAGAAATAAGTTTTATTGCCTGGCGACTGCCTCTTCCCCTTTTCTGCGGCTGCCTCTTCCCCTTTTTATAACCCATGGTCTCAATTTCAGAACTCTGGGTGCCCATGTTAACACTGGTTAGTCAGAAGGAATTGCCATTTTGCATTAAAATTGCAACTTCCACGTGTTGAATGGAAGTTTTGACTATGATTATAATAATATTTTCATGAATTGATTACTGATTTGTTTGTATTGAGTTAATCAATTCTAGTCTCAACCATAGAATTATAGTCTCAACCTATTTAATCAAATTTTGGGAGTTTTCTATGGGAACTTAAAACAAAAATAATTGTAGAACATTTTGCAAATGCTGATGATGATGAACTACTGAGCCAAGGGTCCTGGGTCATTTGTTTCTGTCGACAGTCAGCACGCGACACTGGACCGGCTGAATCTATACACCCGCTACACATGTCATGTTCGCGCATGTTTTTACAAGTTTTAACTGACAAAAAGCTTCTGCTTCGGCCGAAAATTCGGGTTATTTTTGACCGAAGTCGAAGCCGAAGGTGTTTTTTTTTTGGCCGAAGCCGAAGCTTTGGTCGGACACTAGTTATAATCCATTAATATGTAAAATATCCATACTATATAGGTAGGTAACTTTTTTCTAGCACTGGCTCCGTCATTGAAATTAAAAATATTTTTCGAGGAATAATTATAAACAAGGAGCATAAAATAAGGAGCTCTTTATATTTTATTTTATGTATTTACTTTCTACTGTTATGTCATACCTAGCTGAGAGTTATGATTATGCAATATATTAAGCATAATAGTTACTTTTCGCCAAGTTTGTTGAAACGGTTCAAGTCTTATATTTTGATTTGTCAATTATATTCGATGATTTAAATCCCAATCATTGCGAGCATTGAAACTATTTGTAGCAATAAAAGGAAAAATACGATCAGTTGAGGGAAAGGAGAGAAAAAATTGGTTTTCACGGATAAACTTTGTATTTTCTTTTAAAAAACATAATCAGTTTTATTAATTTCACCACTCGAAAAGGGTATTAAAATATATTATAAATAGTAAGTTTTATTATATTATAGGTAGTACCTACGTTTTTTAAAACAACGTGTAGGAATATTTTCATGATTTTACAATCCAACATTAGCTGGGAAAGTGCACCCGAGGATAATGTGTGGTGGAAATCCGATCATAATATGTATTTAATCCAACCCACCTTGTAAAGCAGTGATTACGAACCTTTTTGTGAAGACTTGTGTCAAATTCTGTTTATAATTATTTTTTTAGTACTAGTTCGTGGGTCAGTGAGTTTTTTGATACAACAGAAAATAATCCAACTAATGCCGACAGTCTCACGATAACTTGACTGCAACTTGAAGGACAAGCCACGAAATTTTGAAATATCTTGGAAGTCTTCTCACTGATGATTTATATCCTAACAAAGAACTAAGGTGCCGAATGAAGAACTTCAGAATGAAGGCACTGTTTTGCGACGGTAGCTTAAACCTTAAAATAAAGCAGCGCCTGGTGAAGTGCTACATATGTTCCATACTTCTATATGGAGTTGAAACCTGTACTATAAAGGTCAATATGCTTAACCGTCTGGAGGCTTTTGTAATGTGGTCGCATCGCCGCTTGCTGAATATTTCCTGGGTCGATAAAATATTAAATGTGGAGGTACTCAGGAGAGCAAATAATGTCGAGCGCAATCTAGTTGACACAATTAAGCGACGAAAGGTATCATATTTGGGTTACGTTTTACGAGGCAAAAGGTACAGGCTGCTCCAACTAATTATGAAGAGCAAAATAGAAAAAAAAAATATGACGCCGAGGAAGGCGTCAGATGTCATGGCTCCGCAACATTCGAGATTGGACCGGCATCAAAGACGGCGGAAGATAGAGATGCCTTCTCATTATTGGTCACCAACGTCAAGGGGACATGATATGGCACAAAGAAGACGAAGAATGCCCACATGGAATTATTATTATTCTTCTCCTTTTGAATAGACCTTCAGGTCTGTTTTTTAAGATGCCTGCTCTTCCTGCGAGGTGGACCCCCAGCTATCCCTCCATTTTTTGGTGGTCTACCGCGAGGGCGGGTTCCGTGAGGCTGATTGTGAAGCACGATATGAGGAAGTCTGGTGCTGTCCATCCTTTGGACATGACCATACCAGTCCCTCCTCCGCTGCCTACTCCATCTGATGATATCGTCAACCTCACATAGTTCTCTTATTCTGGAGTTCCTCACTCGGTCTTTCAGGGTTTTGCCTGCAATAGCTCTCAATGTCCTCATTTCTGAAGTCCTCAACATTTGTTTGCTTCTGACTGTGTCTGCTCGTGCCTCTATGCCATATGTCATCACTGGTCTTACGCATGCTTTGTAGATTCTATTATTATTATATAAAAAATAGATTGTTTATAAAATTCACTCGTGGATCATTTAGATGGACCTGTGGGAGAGCGGTTAGCGCGCTGGATTAATAATACATAGGACGCGAGTTCGAGTCTCGTCTTTACCTATTTCGTTCACCTATAGCACAAGCATTTCTTCTTAATGTCTTCGTATGTCAGTGTCAGACCCGCGAGTCAAAGATTCGTATTCACTGTTCTAGTCTTAGTCCATGCTTGTTGTGTTAAGTTGATTATCGATTAGTTTGTTCAATACTTGCCGTAACTTCGTAAGTTGGAAAACTTTAAAGTGCCCCTGAGACACGGACATTAATGGCGCCTCGGAAAACGGACAAAGTACAATAATTAGTGTTATAATTCAAAATGAAATTACACTTTTATCGTAACAAAACAACGATTAAAGGATTGTTGAAAAATAAGGCGAGATAAAATATGACTATTTTGTTTAATTCAGGTACGTTGGCAGCAGTGCCCCCCCCCCCCCCTTAAAATACTTTACAGAAGATGACGTATTTTTTATACGTTCAGATTTATTATTTGTAATATGTTAAATAGGTATGATATAAATAAAAAATATTAGGTATTAATTGTGTGCGAAATTCACTTGCGTTTTTAATGTGATAACATATTTAAGAGTATAATTTGGAAAGATTCCAGTATCATAGGGTGGGAAGATATATAGGTGAAGATGATAGATACCTACTTTCAAAATAAGATTTCCATAGATCCATTTCCTGGGCAAGTATGTTCTTCAATATTGCAAGTAGGTATTACTGAAATCTCACATGAAAAATGATTTATTTTTGTGGCTATTTCCCTAAGATTAATTGCCATTTCTTTTCGAAATGAGTGTAAAAAATATGTGTCTATCTTTGTATACATTACTGTCAATTTTTTTTCGCAATAAATATTATTTTCTTCACTAAATGCGGCATTATTTTATTCATTAAATATTTTACAGTTTTACATGTTTTCAGTGTAATAACAGTTAAAATCATAATTAAGTATATACATTTTTAAAAATAATATTTTCATCTTTTAAGAGATATATTTATTTTTCTTCATTACAACGTGAAGAAAACTTCATAAGGATGTCCTAAATTTACCCTTTCTTCACGTGCAATGCCGTCTCATCTACGAAGGTTGGTGACCATCAGAGCTATTTCCACTTTGTTAACCGCGGCTACCCGAAAAAGTGCCTCAATGCTTTTTCTGAACCACTGCCTCAGGCTACGGAGACATGAAACTCAAAGACCTTATATATACATTATTATAAGGTCTTTGCATGAAACTATTCGTCGTCCTGGTCCTTCTCCCTTGTATCCTTCACTGGATTACAAGCTGCAGGAGTTGGTGCTTTTTATATGCTCAATTTTAGCTCGAGATCTTTTTTCATTCGTTGAAGAACAATCTCTTTTCTAACTCTGTATAATATCCAACGTTCAAATTATTATATTATTCTTCTTTCTGTCACACCAGTCAGTGTTCATACAAATACTTGAAACACATTTTTTTAAAGATATTTATTTATTAATAAAAAAATAATACAAGTTTATTTTCCCGCCAAACTGCGAAGCAGTTTTTTGGCAGAACAGGTTCCCTCTTTCACATAATCACTAAACTTATGTCAAATATTAAAGAAACAGAAACTAAACAAAATTTTGAAAAAAAATTGAATAAACCTTACAAATAATATACATTATACCTATAATCAATCAACAATAATAATTCAAAGTTTAACGAACGCTCGATTTCAGATACAGATGTTTCAGAGTATTTTTTATAGTTACTATTTTCGTTTCGTCAGACTTTAAATACAAAAGAGACCCTTATTTTCTTAAATACCCTGCATATGTGTATTTTATATTATTGTACGGCACTCGTATAAACTAACGTTTTATTAATTGTTCACGAGTATCTTTTTATATGTATTATTGTACACGGTTAAGTGTAGAGAACATTAACAGGTGTTGCAAAGTAAATAATACGACATGACATGTGAAGAATTAATAATATGGTTAAGTGTAGAGAACATTAACAGGTGTTGGAAAGTAAATAATACGACATGACATGTGAAGAATTAATAATATGGTTAAGTGTAGAGAACATTAACAGGTGTTGGAAAGTAAATAATACGACATGACATGTGAAGAATTAATAATATGGTTAAGTGTAGAGAACATTAACAGGTGTTGGAAAGTAAATAATACGACATGACATGTGAAGAATTAATAATATGGTTAAGTGTAGAGAACATTAACAGGTGTTGGAAAGTAAATAATACGACATGACATGTGAAGAATTAATAATATGGTTAAGTGTAGAGAACATTAACAGGTGTTGGAAAGTAAATAATACGACATGACATGTGAAGAATCAATAATATGGTTAAGTGTAGAGAACATTAACAGGTGTTGGAAAGTAAATAATACGACATGACATGTGAAGAATTAATAATATGGTTAAGTGTAGAGAACATTAACAGGTGTTGGAAAGTAAATAATACGACATGACATGTGAAGAATTAATAATATGGTTAAGTGTAGAGAACATTAACAGGTGTTGGAAAGTAAATAATACGACATGACATGTGAAGAATTAATAATATGGTTAAGTGTAGAGAACATTAACAGGTGTTGGAAAGTAAATAATACGACATGACATGTGAAGAATTAATAATATGGTTAAGTGTAGAGAACATTAACAGGTGTTGGAAAGTAAATAATACGACATGACATGTGAAGAATTAATAATATGGTTAAGTGTAGAGAACATTAACAGGTGTTGGAAAGTAAATAATACGACATGACATGTGAAGAATTAATAATATGGTTAAGTGTAGAGAACATTAACAGGTGTTGGAAAGTAAATAATACGACATGACATGTGAAGAATTAATAATATGGTTAAGTGTAGAGAACATTAACAGGTGTTGGAAAGTAAATAATACGACATGACATGTGAACAATTAATAATATGGTTAAGTGTAGAGAACATTAACAGGTGTTGGAAAGTAAATAATACGACATGACATGTGAAGAATTAATAATATGGTTAAGTGTAGAGAACATTAACAGGTGTTGGAAAGTAAATAATACGACATGACATGTGAAGAATTAATAATATGGTTAAGTGTAGAGAACATTAACAGGTGTTGGAAAGTAAATAATACGACATGACATGTGAAGAATTAATAATATGGTTAAGTGTAGAGAACATTAACAGGTGTTGGAAAGTAAATAATACGACATGACATGTGAAGAATTAATAATATGGTTAAGTGTAGAGAACATTAACAGGTGTTGGAAAGTAAATAATACGACATGACATGTGAAGAATTAATAATATGGTTAAGTGTAGAGAACATTAACAGGTGTTGGAAAGTAAATAATACGACATGACATGTGAAGAATTAATAATATGGTTAAGTGTAGAGAACATTAACAGGTGTTGGAAAGTAAATAATACGACATGACATGTGAAGAATTAATAATATGGTTAAGTGTAGAGAACATTAACAGGTGTTGGAAAGTAAATAATACGACATGACATGTGAAGAATTAATAATATGGTTAAGTGTAGAGAACATTAACAGGTGTTGGAAAGTAAATAATACGACATGACATGTGAAGAATTAATAATATGGTTAAGTGTAGAGAACATTAACAGGTGTTGGAAAGTAAATAATACGACATGACATGTGAAGAATTAATAATATGGTTAAGTGTAGAGAACATTAACAGGTGTTGGAAAGTAAATAATACGACATGACATGTGAAGAATTAATAATATGGTTAAGTGTAGAGAACATTAACAGGTGTTGGAAAGTAAATAATACGACATGACATGTGAAGAATTAATAATATGGTTAAGTGTAGAGAACATTAACAGGTGTTGGAAAGTAAATAATACGACATGACATGTGAAGAATTAATAATATGGTTAAGTGTAGAGAACATTAACAGGTGTTGGAAAGTAAATAATACGACATGACATGTGAAGAATTAATAATATGGTTAAGTGTAGAGAACATTAACAGGTGTTGGAAAGTAAATAATACGACATGACATGTGAAGAATTAATAATATGGTTAAGTGTAGAGAACATTAACAGGTGTTGGAAAGTAAATAATACGACATGACATGTGAAGAATTAATAATATGGTTAAGTGTAGAGAACATTAACAGGTGTTGGAAAGTAAATAATACGACATGACATGTGAAGAATTAATAATATGGTTAAGTGTAGAGAACATTAACAGGTGTTGGAAAGTAAATAATACGACATGACATGTGAAGAATTAATAATATGGTTAAGTGTAGAGAACATTAAAAGGTGTTGGAAAGTAAATAATACGACATGACATGTGAAGAATTAATAATATGGTTAAGTGTAGAGAACATTAACAGGTGTTGGAAAGTAAATAATACGACATGACATGTGAAGAATTAATAATATGGTTAAGTGTAGAGAACATTAACAGGTGTTGGAAAGTAAATAATACGACATGACATGTGAAGAATTAATAATATGGTTAAGTGTAGAGAACATTAACAGGTGTTGGAAAGTAAATAATACGACATGACATGTGAAGAATTAATAATATGGTTAAGTGTAGAGAACATTAACAGGTGTTGGAAAGTAAATAATACGACATGACATGTGAAGAATTAATAATATGGTTAAGTGTAGAGAACATTAACAGGTGTTGGAAAGTAAATAATACGACATGACATGTGAAGAATTAATAATATGGTTCAGTGTAGAGAACATTAACAGGTGTTGGAAAGTAAATAATACGACATGACATGTGAAGAATTAATAATATGGTTAAGTGTAGAGAACATTAACAGGTGTTGGAAAGTAAATAATACGACATGACATGTGAAGAATTAATAATATGGTTAAGTGTAGAGAACATTAACAGGTGTTGGAAAGTAAATAATACGACATGACATGTGAAGAATTAATAATATGGTTTTAGAACAAAACCATCAACCATAATTTTGTAGGGGGGTGAGAAACATGTAGAAAATATCTCACATTAAAGGTCGGGGTCAGATACAGATCGATTACAATTTTTTAGTGGTTCCACTTTGTTTACTTTGGGTCTTTTGTTAAGTACTTATTCTTAAGGGGGGGGGGGGGGGACTGCTGCCAACGTACCTATTTTTTCAATTTGAATTTGCGTCATTACTACAAAACGAATCATTTTGAAAAAAAATAACCTAGTTAGTTTGGATATTAATAAATAAAAATATACCTTAATTTTTTAATTATGTTCTGTATATATTCTTGTAGGAAAATAATAAGCATACCCCAATATTTGACATTTATTATAAGGTATAGAGCATTATATTTTTTTTATAAATTAAAGAAGATCCAAATATCTGGAAAAATACGATGTAACGTTGCATTAATGCATCAGGTTAAGTTAATAAACCAAAAAAACTTATATTTTGCAATGGCGCTGAATGGAAAATATATGTTTTTTAGGTTTATTTTCTAAACCTGAAGCATTAATGCAACGTCACATCATATTTTTCTAGATATTTTCGTCTTCTTTAATTTAAAAAAAAATATGTTGAACTACGCCTTATATTTTTATTAAAAATATAAGATAAACGTTGAAAATCGGGGTGTGCCATTATTTTTCTACAATAATTCATACAGAACATTATCAAAAAGCAAAGATACATTTTTCTTTATGAATACCCAAACTATCTAAATTATTTTTTTCAAAACGATTTGATAAGAAATAATGATGGTATATCAAATTGAAAAATAGGTACGTTGGCAGCAGTCCCCAGTCCCCCCCTTAAATACAATGTGATAGTTCGAAATGTTAATTTTTCTTTATTTTAGAATGGATTGTGAACATTACAGTTTTACTGTATTAGTGTTAAGTTACACGAAAATCGATGTATTTTAATGGTATTATATTACATCCGTGGACAACAAAAAAATTCGATGTGTCCTTATACTTTTCATATTGTCCTCCGCCAAAGATCAAGAGAATTGGTCTACCATATTTCTATATATATTTTGAATATCATATAGGATATCTAGTTTGCTGGAAGTTATTGTCAAAATGTTTATAAGCCCTCCCGCCAGTGTATGTATGTACAATAATGTGTTGTATATTCATGTTCAAAATATATAAATAAATATTCATATATTTACTATATTTATTTATTTTTGTACATAACATAAATAAATATATTACACATTGGCGGGCTTATTGCCGCTAGGCAATTTCATCTAACAAACCAGATTACAAAGTATGACGAAACTGTGAATGTACACCAACAAAAGAATGAAAACAAAAAAAAAGATGAAAATTCTTTATAGCAAAAAAAGGATAGGGAAAGGACAAGGAGAGGAAATCGGGATCAGGTGTTGAGGGATAAATATTCCTTCTTTAGTTTTTTCTTGAAAATACAAAGTGAGTTAGACGACGCAATATCCGTACTTAGGCTATTCTATAATCTTTCTGATTGTACTTCGAACGACGAGATGAGAAATTCTGTACTATGAATAGGGATGGATAGTGTTGTACGTTCAGCTGATCGGAGTGGAAGTCCATGATCGAATTTGTTTTTGTGGTAGGTTTGTATTAGAGAGAATATTGTACAATAGTGACAACGTGTATATTGCGCCGCTGGCATATCCATAAAATATAAATAAATATTTATTATTTTATAAATATAAAAGTACAGATAATACGATGTGTGAGTAAAGTGAAAAACGTATGTCAAGAAATAATAGTCTGGCGTTCGTTTTACTTTGTCTACCCCTAATAGGTATATGGTGATCCTCAAGTCGTACATTCTTATACTATTAGTTGTTTTCAGTGTATTAATTGCGCTAGTACGGGAATAAATAGTATATATTTTATTGCTTATTGTGTACCTAGGTATTACATAGATGACTATGCCTATATTAACAACAATCGTGTTACAGTAATAAATATTTCACTGCTGCGTTGTAATGTACAATTATTTACTTTTTTAGATTGCAAAGCAGTAGTTTAATATTATTTCTTACTTCAACTTTTTCATCCAAGTAATACATAACACATAGCACATAGTACACAGCACACACACACACATAGATATCTTCTTCTTCTTCCTAGCCTTCCCTCCACTGCTGGATGTAGGCCTCTTCCATTTGTCTCCATTTTCCTCTATTCTGTGCCGCTTCAATCCATTTCTTTCCGGCGATCGCAACAATATCGTCGGCCCATCTCTTCTGTGGCCGACCGACACCCCTTTTGTCTTCCCATGGCCTCCACTTTAAGACTTTGGGAGTCCATTTTGAATTTGGCTGTCTGGCCACGTGTCCTGCCCATTGCCACTTCAATTTTGCGATCCGATCCATGATATCGGCGATTTTTGTTCGGCGTTTGATTTCTATATTGGTTATTTTATCCCTCAGACTTATGCCCAGCATTTGCCGCTCCATGGATCGTTGTGCACATTTTAATTTGTGGACAGTATTTATGGTCAGGGACATTGTTTCCAAACCATATGTCATCACAGGCAATATACATGATTCATAGATTTTTCTTTTTAAATTGATGGGGATATCCTTATTTTTCATTATATAACTGAGTTTCCCGAAGGCTGCCCAACCAAGTCCAATTCTTCTGGGTACTTCTGCCACCTGATTTTCTTTTCCCATTCTTATTTTATGTCCGAGGTAGATGTATTCTTCAACAGTTTCAATTATTTTGTCAACAATTTTTATATTTCTGTTGGACGGACTCATGATTTTGGTTTTGCTGTGGTTCATTTCTAGCCCAAATCTCAGGGAAGCGTCATGGAGATCTTTAATCATAACAGTCAGTTCTTCCAGGTCGTTGCTAAGAAGTACGATATCGTCTGCAAAACGGAGATGAGTCAAGCATGTACCATCGATTTTTATTCCTCGGTTTTCCCAATTTAGTGTTTTAAATATATTTTCTAAGACCAGAGTGAACAGCTTGGGAGAGATGGTATCTCCTTGTCTAACGCCTCTTTTGATTTTCATTTTATCTGTTTTTGTATTATCATAGATTTTCACATCCATTGTGGCATAGTCATATATAAATTTGATCAATTTGGTATATCGTGAGTCGACTCTTGCGTCATTCAGTGCTTCAATTATACCCCATTTTTCAATAGAGTCGAATGCCTTTTTGTAGTCAATAAATGCTAGATGTATATCAATGTTGTATTCTGTTGTTTTTTCGATGACCAGTCTAAGAATTTGGATATGATCGGTAGTACTAAAACCTTTTCTGAAGCCAGCTTGTTCCACTGGTTGATAGAAGTCTAATTTAGGTGTTAGGCGGTTTGTTATAATTTTTGTTAGCAGTTTATATAAATAGGATAGTAAACTGATAGGTCTATAGTTTTCCAAGTTTTCTGGGTCTCCTTTCTTGTAAAGAATCACTACCTCAGCATTTTTCCAGCTGTTAGGAATGCTTTCTTGCTCTAGGCATTTATTTAAAAGTAGTCTCACTGCTTCGATAACCTCATCCCCACCTAATTTTAACATATCGTTAGTTACTTGATCTTCCCCCGGACTTTTATTATTTTTGGTATATTTAAGGGCATTTAACAGTTCACTGCGGTCAATTTCTGGTATTTCCTCTGATCCAACATTCATTATAGCTCTATCCTTGGCTGTTTGTTGTGTTTTTGTATCATAGAGATTCGCGTAGAAATCATGTATTGTATCTGCGATCTTTTCTTTACTGTTGACCGATTTTCCATCTTTATCTTTGATTTTGATTATATTCGATTTTCCAATACTCTTGTTTCTTCGTAGAACCTTCATATTTTTATTTGCTTCTATTATTTCAGTGATAAGGGTTGTGTTATGTCTTCGAATATCTTTTCTAATTTCTTTTTTCAAGGTTTTATTAAGTGTTCTATATTCAGCCGAGTCTCTATCTACAGTGGGGGCTCAAAAAATTAGAGCCACCCAACATTTTTACTATTTTTAGACTTTTTTGGTATAATTCTCTAATATCAATTTTACGGACCATTATATATCAATTGTATTTTAAAAATATGGGTATATATATAAAAATGTATATAAAAAAGCAATTTATTCATTAGAATTGAAAAAAAACATATGAAAACCAAATGCGTGTCAATATTTTGTATGTCCACCTTTTGCAGCAATCACTGCTTCTTCTCTTCTAGGCATGCTGTTTATTAAATTTTCACACTGTTTTTTTAAATTATCATTATGATGCCAAATATTTATTAATCTCTCTATCAAATCCCTTTTATTTGTGACCAATATGGTCGAAATCCCTCGTTTTAGTAGTTCCCATAAATTTTCAATGGGATTTAGGTCTGGAGAGTTTCCTGGCCAGGGTAGGACATCTATTTTTTGTGCCTGTAAAAACAATGTGACTCTTTTTGCCTTATGGCATGGTGCAGAGTCATGTTGGAATATAAATTTTCCATTTGGAAACCATTCCATTGCCTGAGGAATCAGTTTATCTTTGAGGACATCAATGTATTGGTCCTGACGCATGGTATTTTTAACAATGTACAGTCTTCCAGTACCCTGACCACTGATGACAGACCAGACCATAATCTTTAATGGGTGCTTCACCCTTTGCACGAGACATTCTTCCTTAAATTTTTCACCCTCTCTTCGTCGTACAAAATTTGATTTATCCACCAAAATTTCAATACAGGACTCATCGGAGAAACAAACCTAGAAATATAGAAAATATTCACATAGAGTTGGTAGAACATTCTAATTTACTGAAAAATGAGCCTTTATCCTTTTAAATTGTAATGGTATGATGACTACATCATCAACTTACATTTTTCCAATCCTCAATAGTAAAATGGCGATGATCTTTGGCCCATTGGAGACGTTTTTCCCTCATTGCTTGCGTAAGTCTCGGTTTTCTTGCTGGTCTACAAGCTTTGAATCCCTGTTCTGCCAGTCTTCTGCGAAGTGTACCAAGAGATATTGCAATTCCTTCTTCATTTATTATTTCTTTAAGCGTTTTTCTTGACTTTCTTCTATTTTCAAGAACAATATCCCTTATTTTTCTTTCAGTTCGTGGTGTTGTAATACGCTTTCGCCCACAATTTTTCCTCTTAACTGATTGTATGGGCTCATTATTGTCCATTTTTCTCTTAATTCTATCAAAAGTTGCTCTGGAAACCTTAAGAGACTTGGCAATCTGTCTATTTGAATGGTTTCCACTCAATATGAAGCCTTGGATCTGACCAAGTTTGGATGAAGAGATGTCCTGCTGTCTGCCCATTTTTTAAAAACTTGAAAAAAATGAGGTTATCAAAAAGTGTAAAAAAAGTATATAAAAAAGCCTTGATAAATGAAATAAATAATGGAATATGGTAAAAATAACTTACTTGCATATAAAAAAAGAAAGAAGTACGAATATTCTTGTAAAATAAAAATTATAAACCATAAAACTTCAGAATAAATTGCTATTGTTCAATATCACACGTGGTGTAAAACTGTGACATTTCTCATTGTAACGCAGCTAACTTCATAACAAACAGTAAAACAGTGTTGTTATTCTAAAAAAATATTTACAAGGAATGGCGTGATATACTGAAACAACAATAAATAGCATATCTAAAGTTTTTAATACTGATTATGAACCTGAAACACAATTTTTGTGATAAATTATGGGTGGCTCTAATTTTTTGAGCCCCCACTGTAATAGTCTTTTTTCCTCCATAAGTTTTAGTGTATTTGGGGATAATTTTTGGTTTTTGTTCTTTTGTCTGAAGGTTATTTTCTTTACCGCAGTATGTATACTTGTTGAAATTTTATCTGTGAGGTCATTCATTTCCATATTCTTTAGATCTTCCTGGGATTCTAGATGTCGTTTTAATTCTTTTTGAAATTCAGATTGGTGTTTGGTAATAATTTCTATTGTAGGAGTTTTTTGGGGTTTCTTGTGTATCATGTTGTATCTTTCTGTTGTTGTATTAATTTTGAAGGAGGCTCTCACCAATCTGTGGTCGCTTCCTGTGTCAAATTGATTTAGCACAGATACATTTTTACAGTACTTTGGATTGTTTGTAATAATATAGTCAATTTCGTTTTTTGTTTTTCCATCAGGGCTTTTCCACGTCCATCTTCTTTGTTTTTTCTTTTCAAAAAATGTACTTGTACAGTATAGTTCTTCACACTGTAAGTAGTCCAATAGTGTTTCACCCCTTTTATTTCTCTCTCCCAGTCCAAATCTTCCGATATTTCGTGGGTCTCCAAGCTTACCCTCACCCAGATATATTGTGATGAAACTTTTAGAATACAATCTCAGCATGATACTAGTTGATAATCTGCAATAAAAAAATAACCTTAAAAATTGCGAATTCATAACTCCCCACTAAATCTCCTTGGGTTAGTGAGGTGTAAAAATACACACTGCTTTGCAAAATGTGGTAAAATTTCATGATGTTGTCCCCTTGCTCTAACATTTTTATATAAACAGTTACTTTGAAGATTCATAACATAACATAACATTACACTGCCGCTTCTAGGTATTATATAATAAATTTATCGTGGAACATAAAATCTGTTCCGTGTTCATAACATAATTATCTTTTCGTGGTATGCACCTACACCTACCTGGATATTTTATCAATTTATTTATGGCAATGTACACAGTCAGTTCAATATCTTGTATAAAGATTAGTTTCGTACATGGATTTAGGTACTTACACAATATTTTGATATTAGTTTGAAAACATAATAGGTGGTAGGTATATTCGTTTTCCAAATTCCTTCATTTTCTTATAAAACAATATTTTTATCAGACAGTAATACCATAAGTAATACATAATATTATGAAGCTTTTTTATCGTGGAAACTATGTTCTAAAAACTACAGTTTTAATTCGGTGCCGTACCGTGTGCGGGCGGGGCGCGTTCTGGGTTCGATCCCCAGCAGAGGAAAAAATAATAATTCATTTCTCACGCAAATATTGCTTCTCTGGGCTGGAATCACGGGTTAGTTGGAAGAAATTGCCATATGGCAATAAACTCGCCAATTGCGCAGAATGCAAGGAACTATTTATTAATTCGTAATTTATATTTTTTAGTTACCTAATATTGAGATTCTAACAATTATTATTATATTTATGTACCGGTATTATTTTTAACTAAATAACCCAAATCCCGTTATTTAGTAACTGAGTTTTGATGAATTTTTCAGTTTACGATTTGTAAAATTCCTGGATTAGATATTTTAATAGTTAATAAATATCAATTTTACAATGTATTATTATATACTATTTAGTTCTGCGACGTAAATACCTATACAATTTTATCTATGTTATTATTTATTATTCTTGTTAAGCCCTTATCAATTTGCCGACTTCTGTTTCCGAAATCGTAAAAAATATTACGTATTGCGAATACGTCATATAATAAATTGTTTGTAGGAAACCTTTTTTCTGCACTTTTTTTGTTATATTTATATTTTTTTTATTTATTTATTTTTCACACCTTTATAACAAAGACTATTATGTAGATTACTGCTGCCCAACTAGGTAACCCTGTTCTAGGGCTAGCAGTTTACAATTTTACCAAGCCAAATATTTGACGTTTCAGTTTTACATGGTTATTTTGTCTTTTCCAAAAAATATTAGAACGAACACCAGACACCACTACATAACAAATTACTATCATATATATAATCTAAGATTGCATAGTTACTTATATCTTAATACAAAAGTATAGTATGTATGGCAATATCGATTTTTTTGTTTTTTTTTTTACTAAAGATCGATCAAAACAGGAACGTAACAGGATCAAAGACTTTCTTGTGAAGTTTGTCAATTCTCTCATTCTTTAAATCAACATCATATTATGGAATGACAGAATTTACTTTTTCGCTCAAAGCCATAGATTCAAGGATTTAATCTACAAGTAGGAATTATTAAAATGCATTAATTGTGACGAAAGACTCATCAATAAAATAAAACAGGTCACTTTTTGAAAACCGTCCATCAAGGAGAAAAATCATTTTAGAAAACTATGTAAGATTAACTATAATGTTTGACGGTTCTGTGCGGAATGGACGGAATGTTGTGAATCAATCAAATTTCTTAGGAAATTACAGAGGGATTACAGATTTGGGTTGTCACCTTTTTTGTAATTCTTTTTAATTCTCCAATATTTTTCGGAAATACTCTAAAACTTATAAATGATTTTAAATAAATTGTCGATTATAAGTTATAATGGCTACTATCCACATTGTTATGAGCACGTTTTATGGACTTTTTCTTGTATGTTGTGTATAATAACACAGCATTCTCCGTTTTTGCAGCGGTAAATGTGTCAGCGCAATTTTTGAACGAATCTATCTCATGATGACTAACGATGTAGGTACCTACCTCATAAATAATCGCAAAAAGAAGAGCGGGGAGCGTGAAACCGTTAGATCGTGAACAGAAGAGAGTCGGTGGTGGTGGAGGCGGCTGCGGTGGTCACCGACCAGAACACAGATTGAGATTGTACAACCAGCGAGTCTGTTGCTGGCCATTGTGACTTGTGACGCACGTGGCAATCGCTGTCGGCCTTTCACCAACCTAACCTTAGCCGTGTCGTGTATTATCGCTCGTTACATATTATGGCACTGACTCGTACAACGAACACCGTAGAGAGAGGAAAACCAAATATGAGATGACCGCCATCGCGAATTCGCGGTGAATCATTCACGATTCCACAATGGACCCAACAATCGGAGATCCTCTCCGCTCCAATATGGCGGACATCGACAGCGTCTACTCCATCGCGGAAACTGACGCCGAACCGCAGAGTCTAGAGTACATAGAAGATCCATATTTTATTCGCTTGGACTCCGACGCGACGCCCAGTCTGGACGACTTAGACGAGGAGGCGGTAGGTGATGAGGATGCGGCGGGCGGGGAAGAGGACGAGGGATTAGGCGAGGAATGTTGGACGGCCCTCCGTTCCCTGGACATGGAGAGGGAACTGCAGGGGCTGGACATAGACACGAGCCATGACGCGATGCTTTGTATCGAAACAGAGTTTATTGTCGACAACAGGAAGAGGCGACTCCGAATTTTCAAGAAGAAAATGCGCGATGTTCGTGTACACTTCCAGGATCTGTCCAAGCCATATCTTGCCAAGATTTCCAGTCAAAACAACTATAAGAAATTCCTTGGCTTGGGAAATGGAGGTTAATTATTTTTTCGTGTTTACCAATTAATGAACAGTGAAACAAAGAATGAGATCACACAACAGAGAAAACATGTACCTACTGTATTATTATTATCAGTAGATACATACATACCCGCGTCTTTTTTACAACTTCTTACATATATTTTTCGATTAAAATATTTCGTATTTGACTTTTTATTCGATCTAAATATTTCGTATTAGACTTTTTATTCTATTTAATTATTTCGTATTTGATTTTTTATTCGATCTAAATATTTCGTATTAGACTTTTTATTCTATCTAATTATATCGTATTTGACTTTTTATTCGATCTAAATATTTCGTATTTGACTTTTTATTCGTTCTAACTAAATATTTCGTATTTGACTTTTTATTCGATCTAAATATTTCGTATTTGACTTTTTATTATCTCAATATTACGTATTTGATTTTTTACAAATACATTTTTTTTGTAATGTGAAATAATACTCGCAATCTATTTTGTATTTTTGCATTCTATTTCAACAGATTCATATATAATATATTTATAAGAGATCTGATGTTTTGGCAATTTTGACGTTATTTATATTGTAGGACTCCATTATGTTAGTTTTTTTTAAATCACACAAATTGACTGTATGCACATACTTATTTTCCTTTCGACAGGACCGACTACCGAGTTTTAGTATATAAGAAAAAAAAACAAAATGTTTATCAGTTGGTATGGGCTTAGGCCCGGTATTACAGTTGGCCCTCAACTCATTGAGTTTGTTAAACTCAAGATTAATGTTAAGGGGAGATTGAATCCATTTCCGTATTACAGTGCAATATGACATGTCAGTTACTAAATCTTCAATTATAGACACATTTTACTTTTTCTGTGGTTATTATCTGTCAAATTTTAAATAACCTCAAATATTACAAACTAAAAAACGAGACGCTACGACTTGAAATACTATTGTTTTATTATCCAACATGGTAAATTTAATTTTTTTCACCAAAATAATGCTTTTAAATGCCCATGTTCGTTTCAATATGACTGTCAGTTTGTTTTGTTGTGTGGCACCACCGTCAATAAAACTAACGCCTCTAGTGATAGAACACTGAATCTACACGCATTGCCTAGCAACGAGTAGAGAAATGACAGTTGACTCACTGTTAAGTGCTTAATCCGCCAGATACGTTGAGTTAAATATTTGTCGTTTTAGTGACGTATTTGAGGGAAGATTAGGCCTAAATGGACACTGTAATACGCTATATTTTTGTAAAACATGAGTTTAGCTCTTAATCTGAGACTGTAATACCGGCCCTATGTCAGCCAAAACAGTCAAAATGAAAATACATTATGTGGAACTACAATCAATTTGTTTGATTACTAACAAAAGACCTCATGTATAAGATTAATTTGTATGTACCTAATTGTTATTTGTAAGTTTTTTTAACATCAGGGGGGCAAGTCTGGTCCAACCGGCGAAATTAAAACCCTTATGATTGCCCATATGATGGATGTAATTATTACATGAAGTTCTATAATATCTTTAGATGTCATAGAACTCCATATGATAATTGTAACCATGATATGGGTTATCACTAGGGTTTTGATTTCGCCGGTCAGACCAGACTTGCCTCCCAGTAGCATATTTTCAATTAATATTACTTTTGATCATCAAACTTATCAATTATCAGAAGTAGTCAAAATGATATTTTGTCAAAATGATATATCAGTTGACCTGTTTTCCTGTGGAAAATAAGTAGGCTCTGATAGCAAATTAATAATTGAATGTTGTTCAATTTTTTTCTTCTTAAATGAATTTGTGATGTTTTATAACAATTGAAATATTTTGATATACTTTCTAATGATTTTTCGTGAATTTAACCAACCAACTTATATCAATATTATTTTTTTTTAAATTGATTTAAGTTTGTTGTTACTAGATTTTTAATAAACCATTTGTTATTTTAATTATTTCTCTATTGTCCCTTGATTCTTGTTTCGAAATTTGACTTAGGTAGACAATTTAGTAGCCAAGTTAACATATTATATATTTATTGCAGTGGACGAAGGTGCACCAGTGTCGCCAGCTATGGAAGCTATTCCAGAATTGGCAGGTATGACTCCGGAGCAAATTGAAGCCCAGAAAGCGGAATGGAGTCAGGAGCTAGCTCGAGTAGAGGATGAAATTGCCACCTTAAGACTCGTATTGGCCAGCAAAGTGAGACTTAGCTCGGAACTGAAGAGAAAATTGGGAATATCCGTATGGAAAGAAATCACCGATGATGTAAATCAAGGCCTCAAGACAGTCAAAGAGAGCCAAGTGTAAGTAATTTTATGGTAACAACTTCTAAATGTCAATACAATTTCCAGGAATATGTCACACTAATATTGTTTTGACGGTGCGTTCACTGAATGATTGACTATTTGTTACTAGACCTTAGAATACACCACAGCTCATTTTTACCAAGATCGGATGAGGTGTCAAAGTTGATATTAAATGCGAAAATTTTCAACACAAACAATAATAAGTAGTATTAAAAATAGTCGGTATTATACAACTACATTAATAAAATGTGATCAAATGTGAATACATAGTAAACTTATTCCTAACTTGAAATGGCAAAGGTGTTGATAAAATTTTACCTGCAACCAATTTCCATTCAATTTATAAAGGAACTCACTCTTGCGAGTCGCTTTTTTTTATTAAAAACTAACTGAAATTACCTAAAAAAAAATTAGGTGAATGGATATTTTTCGTACACATGCTATTATTTCTTTGTCTTATTTTATTGCATCTTATATAATTTTGGTTGGGTTTAGTTAGCGCCTAATGACAATATTGACTCGCGTGAGCGAGTTGATTTATAAATTGTATTGAAATTGGTTGGAGGAACAATGTTATCAACACCTTTGTCATTTGAGGTTAGGAATAAGTTTATTATGTAATCGCATTTTTCAAATAAATTATATTTCTCAATATATTACTTGCGTAGTTGTATGATTTTTGACACTGTTCATCGTTTTTTTATGTTGAAAATTTTTGGTTTAATGTCAACTTTGACAGCTCATCCGACCTTTGTAGAAATGACCTGTGGTGTATTCAAAGGTCTAGTCTATTAATTTTCTTTTGTCAGTTGACATATTTATCTTCTCTAGTATTATAGTTTTTATATTTGTTTCCCAGTGCCAATTGTCCCTTTTTTATTAGTCAATGCTAGTTGTTCATTTGTTTACCAATGTTGTCTGTTCATTTGTTTTTCTGTGTCAGTTGTCAATTTTCCCCTATGCCAGTTGTCCATTTTTTGTTGTTGATGGTAGTATTTGTCAGTGCCAGCTGTTCATTTTGTTTGTTTACTTTTGTGTCTGGTAGCATTGGTTTTCCTTATTACAATTTTCCTTAATATTGACTTCTATACATGTATATTGCAATGTGTGAGTATACCTAGCATGAATCGTAATTTTTTACTTTTTTACTGATTTTTGTCACTGTCAGGAAAAGCTATAATATGTTTGCTTTTATTATTCTAGTTCTATGGTCCTTATCTATTAGGGGTTAAAGTATGAAATTGCCGTTTCGTAATTTTAGGCCTACAAAACTTTTATACTCAGAATTTTGAATATTTTTTCCAGTCAGGGGTGTTCAACATTTGAATTTTTATTTTATATTTCCACATATCTCAAAAACCATAAAAGTTAGAATGATGAAAATTTGTATAAATATAGACAAATACAATGTCTCAAAATTGTTTTTATGGAAAAGTGCCAGGATCGCTCAATTTTTTTTATTAAGAAAAACATTTTTTTACAACTATTATGTTTTTAACTACCTGTATTTCCTAATTTAATAAAACTATTGAAAAGCGCCGAAAAACCCCATCTATATAGTTTAATTTTCTATAAAAAACATATATTTTATAGCAGTAAATCTTAAACTTTTTTTTAACAATTTTGATATAATTGAATTTAGTTGACGACATTGTTTCATACAATTTGCATGACAGAATACACAATATCTATGGGGAATTATAAAAACATACATACCATCAAGCTGTTTACATATTCGGGATTGGAAAAAAGGACTGACCTCCACACTATCCTATCCTGACATACAGTCGAACTTGCTTATAACAATCACTTACTAAATTTGCTCATTATATCAGTTAGGTACAATTAGGAAGGTAATTCTGACATGCCTATCAAAAATAAATATTTTTATTCGTTCAGTAACAAATATTTAGTTATCAATAAAATCAAATTTTAGTAAAATCAAAAATCAACAATGTAATATAAGTAAAAACTTTTGAAATAAATTTGCTGAATGAAATACAAAATACTGCTGTTTCAAATTTTTAATATGATCTTGACATACCTATAATATTCCTTTAAAAACTTATGCTATAGTTAGCGAAAAAACACCCTATTTACCCTATCTATTCAATCTACAGCGCCTTCAACCTCAGTTGTTGTAGGCAAATTGGACACTATTTACGTTAACAGAAAACTCTAGATGAATTCTTCATCTTCGTTTTCTAGACTTCTTCACTTCCGACGTTGTTTTGGAAAGCTGTAAATACGATTTTTTATTTTTCCATAGGTAATGTAGAGAAACTGTTGAAGACGATAGCCCAATTTTTTTTTTTTATTTAAAAAAAAAAAATGAATATGGTCTTGTTAAACAAGAACATATACATCTTCCTACGTTCCCTAAAATAAGCAAATAAATGCTTGTGCTATAGCTGAACGAAATCGGTCGAGGCAGGATTCGAACTCGCGATCACTGGATTACTAGCCCAGCGTGCTAACCGCTCTGCCATCCACCCATCTATTCACCCATTTTCTAATTTGTTTTACAGATTTCAACTTTTATTGCGCACCATTCAATATCGCAAATGTTATTTATTTTCTCAGGAATCAAGGACACTTTAGTTTGTTAGATGACATGCTTAATAAATTTTATGCAACAAAAATAATGAATGAGTTGAATGCATGGAAAGGTGGCGAGATTACTAATTCAAATTCTTTTTAAACTAAAGTAAGAAACACATTTTTATATAGTGCATCAGATGGCTCATTTAAGTAATATAAGATGAATTGGTAAAAGGAACCCTTTTTTGACAAAAAATTAGACGGGTCATAAAAAATAATTCTAAATCTGCGGACAATTTTTTATATCTCATGACTTTTCACAAGAATTTTGTTTAATTTTATCTTGTATAGTATGTTTTGTCCACTTATATCAGTGAAAGGAGCTCTTTATAAAAGTCAACATTTGTATGAAAGCAGACCCAAATCAACGCATTATTGAATATTTCCTGGTTATAACTGTGATCTCATTATAACCAAGTTTGACCGTACATGTTTTGTATAGAAACCTAAAAATATTCAATAATTTGGATATAAGGGTTTATAGTTTGGTATGTATTCTTCAACTTTACATACTATCGCCATCAACAGTTTGATCTCATGTGTTACATGTAACTAGTAATACAGAAAATATTATTTTATTTTGTCTTTATTGTTTTAGACCATGATTGTTTGTCTCACACATTAGTCTCATAACTATTTTTTCATTAAATCCATGTATCTTCTCATACATATTCTGCTTTTATATTATTTCTTAAGATAATTACGTTCGCACATTTGAAATTTAAATTCAAACTACATTTTCTTCCAGTTTGATATATCTTATCTTATGCTTTCGTCTATTCAGCTTTTATTTCTTTATCACAAAATTAAAATTTATAATTAGTACCTGACTAACTTTTAATGAAGAGGTTAGATTATATTTCAATATCAATGTAATAAAAATAATTTTAACTGAATTATAATTGTTTACTTCTGTATTTTATGTAACTCAATTGTTTTATTTATTTGTATCAATATAATTTTTAATATTCAACAAAACTTTTGATTTGGCATCATGAGGATACGTAACAAGCTTCTGAACTGGGGAATAATATTTTAGATTTGAATTACAATAATTGTAAAATGACTCTTAAAAAAATCAAAATTAAGATCTTAATTGACTTATAACTAACTCACTGTATTTGATCTTGTCTTTGTATAAATAAAAATATCCTTGGGTCCCTGAAATAAATGTCAACAATATTAATTATCAAACATAATACAGTTTTTTGTATTAAATTTTACTTCTAATTAATTAATATTTGAATTAATGGTTCTTGGTGTAGTGAAATATTACCATTATATTTCTATTTATCAATGCTTTATTTTGTTTAATAAATATTCTGCTTATTTTTAAATATTATTATTTCTTTATTTGCTTTTATTGTTTTATTATTTTGGGACATGGATTTCTTTGCTGACCACAGCTATCATAATGTGGAAAATTGCGTCGGACAATTAACTAAAGCTGTAACTGAGGCTCCAGTGTAAGTAACATATTATTAAAATATTGGTTTTGCACATCATTTATTATTCGTGATAAGTGATCTTCATTTGCTATGAATTTATTTTTCAAATTACTACAAATCTTGGTGTTTTTTTTCGCTTTTAATAATAATATATAAATAATTAATTTTAATTCGAGCATTGTTTTTTTACATAATATTCCAGTGTTTTGTTATATTGTCAAGTTAATTTTAAAGGTGTTTAAATCAGGATTACATTGAAATATTGCCTACATTCTAAATCTGATTAATTTTGACTTTGTTTCTCCTAGATAACTTTTAATTAGCTAAAATTTTGTAAACCAATATAATCTCCGAATTAATTTTTAAATCCAATATAAAAAAATGTATTCTATAAAAACACAGTGTTCTTTAGACATGTGTAACGCTGCGTTGCGCCGCTCAATTGCGTCGATCCAGTTCACTGCGCGGGGTGGGTTAACCCACTCCTTCGAAACGTATTGGCTCACGGCGCAGTGAGTCGACTGAGTCGTGAGTGCTAGACCGGTGAATGCGAACAGTGTTAGGATATTGAGTTATTGCGTTGCCTGCTTTTTAACCGACATACTTACTTTCCCGATTCTACTTTTAAAAGTAGAATCGGGAAAGTTGTGATATTTTTAAACATGTAGGTACATGAAATATAATGAATATAATAATAATCTTTACTTATATAAAATACAATACCTAATAATATGTATTTACTAATAATATGTATTTCAATCACTCATCATATTTTAAACGGAATAGATTTAGATAGAATATTAAAGACAAGACACCTAAGCTTTATTACGCATTTATTACAATGATATATAAATACGTCATTGATTTATTAAATGTCTTACGATAAGTCGGTAGGTGCGCGTATACAATGTAGGTCAACGCAGTTCATTCATTCGCTGTATGTAGGAACTTAAGAGCCTGTGGGTTGTTGAGCCAGTGAGTTGTTGAATGTGTCATGTAGATGGTGCGCGGTACACATCTCACTCGGCGACCGGCGTCATTTTAATGCGTCATAACGCAATTATGGGTTAACTCAGTGAGCCGGTGCAGTGAGCTGCGCGGCTCACTACGGGATGACGCAAGGAATTTTGTTGAGTTACACATGTCTAGTGTTCTTTGTGTCATTATAAGAATTGGGGTAGATTTATTAAGAAAATAAATAATATGGCCTTAGATCAAAGTCATATTATACATTTCTATATATTTGCCGTATTTAACAAAATTCTCTTGTAAATAGATTCTCTTACAAAGTATGAGATAGGATTCAAAGAATAAGTTCACTGCATTGCTAGTAAACCACACTAACCATTCTGTTACCGAAACATGAAAATGAAACTCTCATCAAATTAAAGCATCAATTTTGTGTTTTTCTATTTACCTAATATGTGTTATAATGTTTTGTTTAATACTTGTATTTACCAATATGTGTTGTATTTTGTTTAATGTTTACCAATATGTATTTTTATAAGTTACGTGTTATTATGCTTTACCTATATACCTAACCTATGTCTAGGGTTTGTCTTTTTGAATTCTAAATTAAACAATAAATTCAATGTACATATTTATGGTGAATTTAATTAATTTATAAAATTGACAAAAATGCAGTTTTATTTATTAACTAGTATAAACTTATAATACATCTCTAAGATCTTTTGCTAGACATACCTAATTGTGGAATAAATCTATATTTTTTGTGATTCTTTTAAAAGGAATTTAATTTATGATTATGAATTTCCACTGTGTTTACAAAAGAATCATTAAAATTACAATATTTAGTATTTATTTAATCAAAATCAATGGATATAAAGATACCTTTAGGCTGGGTTGTAATATGTATGTACCTTTGTAATAGGTATGTACCTTTAGGCTGGGTTGTAATATGTATACAGTAATATTATAGTTAAAATACTTTGATTTCATAAAATTGTTCTAAATTTAGACATTTCCCTGGATTAATGAAACAACCAAAAGTATATAACAATTTTATGAAATCAAATTATTTTATATTTTAATCTTTGTTCAAGAAACACAACCTTAGGTTGGGTTGTTTAAACAAAAGTATCAGTAATAGTAGGTATAGTTAAAATACTTTGATTTCATAAAATTGTTCAAAATTGTGTCGTTTGACGGCATTAGATTTCAATGGAACAACCAAAAGTATTGCACAATTTTATGAAATCAAAGTATTTTTACTATACTATTACTCATACTTTTGTTCAAGAAACACAGCCTAGTATTTCCTTAGTTTGCTATAATAATTTGATTCTTTGTATACTTATATGCGTGTATAGTGATTTAAAAACTTTTTCGAATTCAAGGAACCAAGACAGTGTGCACAGAGAACCAAGAGTAGATGCACAATCTCCATTTTTAACTTAAAAATCTCACCTCATTTACATTTGTGTTCCCAACTTTCAGAATTTTTTATTTAAGTATGTAGTCCTGTCAACATTTTTGTGGTTGAATGTCCTTTGAGGTTACTTTTTAGTGCTGATCCATCTTAATGTGTTACCATTAAGATGCACATTTTCATTGTTACTAGATTTAAAAAGTATTGTATCTCATTTTTAAAATACATTTTTTTTCAATTACAGGTATCAAAAAACGGAATCTGTTATCAAATCTACTGCTGAGAAGACAACATCAATACTTGGTGGAATCACTGGAGGTATCACATCTAAATTAGGACAAATGAGGAATTCAGAATCTTTCCGTTCCATTGAAGAGAAAATGGGAAGTGCTTATGAAAATGTTAAGGTTTGTTTTTTACATTTCTTGTGACGAATTGTGTCAAATTGATTAGTTTTTTTCAAGCTTGCCAGTTTCAGAAGCCTCTATAGATCTATAAATATCCTAATGTTATGTAATATATTTGACTTTTTCTAGTCAGTGGTATATGATTATAGTCTTCTTCGTCTATGTATAGTGGAATATTTGAACACTTATTAGAGGGAATTTTTCTTCAAGCATTAAGTTTTATTGGTGCAATTTACCAAATACTGGATAGTATACATAAGCCAAATATCTAACTGTTTATTTTAATTTATGTTAACTGTCAATCATCATTGAATAATTATTATTGTAGGAAATAATGTTTCAAGGCTTAAAATTGTGTAAGTAAGTTTATTTTTAATTATCACTTATGGTTCGAAACATATAAATATTACAGGGGAAGGTCACCTCCAGATCTAATTCCGTTACCAGCTTCGACGAGTCTTTAAGGGAATCCCAGAGAGTAACACCGGCCACATCTCCAACCATCGCCGAAGAAAAGCTTCTCCAATAATATCCAATTATTCATCGAGACTTAACTGAATGAGCTTGAAAAGCTTTCTTTCTAAGGCTAAATGTTGAATTATTTTTATCATACGCTACCCATAAAAATATTTTAATACAGAATACTCTCAATCTGCAGGTATCGATATATTTTAAAAGATATGTCTTATTGATTCTTATGTCCATAGTGATTTTTTGCCAGTGTAAAGCAATAAATCATTTGTGTTTTATTAAAAGTATTTTCTGTATAATATTAATTAAAATTAAAACACATGCATAACACTGAAGTGCTGTTTCAATGATACATGCGCTTGTTATGGTTGTCTAATAAATGTTTATTCCATTAACATCATATTGACAGAGAGTGTTTACTGTATTAGCTTTTTAATACAAATACTAATTAACACACTATACTATAATGTTCTCTATGTATAAAATATCTTTATTGTTATGATAAAATTAAATTGACATAACAAAGTTTTGTAGATGTGAAGTAAATTATCACCAGCACTAATTTATGTCAAGTCTAAAAGAATTATTATATTACCGTACTAAATCATTCTATTATATGGGACCGATGGGAGATTCTATTGAGAGGATTATTTATTTTAATATATAATATTTGGAACTAAAATATATTGTTACTGTTGCTCATATCACATAATGCGTAGTGGAATTTTGGGAAAACAGTTACTTTCAAAGTATTATATGATATAGAGAGAATGTTTAAGATAATTATTTGTGGTTATGATAAATTTATAAAAATACAGTGTATTTTTAGTAAATTTTCAGCATTTATACTTAAAAAATATTTGACATAAACACTTAGTACATTTAAACATATAAAAACATTTACTCACCATTATTAAATATTGTGGACTTTGTTATAGTAAACGTATCATATGTAATTAAAACAGTAATCTAATTTTACTGGGAGAAAACTGTATTTCTGCAGTATGTTTAAAGAAATTCTCAGTACTGTTTCCTACTAAATTATAATAAAATGTAATTTATTTATTTATTTATATTCGGGAAACAAACAGCTTAATTTACAATATAATAGTAGCTATAATAATAGCTACCTTATTATACAATGGAATTTAAAAAAAATAATGTTACAATTTGATATTAAATTTAAGAATTTCATATTTTTTCCTTCAAATCTTTAATCTGTTTCATTTTATAAAAACATTTTTTCATAAACTACGAAAATGTGTATATTCAATTTCATGCAATTTCACAATAAGTGCAAATGCCTTATCAATTTTTAAACGTTGACTAAATTCTAAAATAATCTGGGGTGTGGAAGTTAGTGTTAGATTACATTATTTTTCACTTAGTAAACTTGTTAGTAAATTGTGGTGAATTCATGAGTTGATTAAAAAGGAATCAGTTTTTTATTTCACTTTGAATGAATTGCAAATAAGTTTCAAGTGACATTAGAAATGGTGTGAGTTTTTTCAACACTTATTTAATGCACTTGTATGCTATGTTAAATTTTAAATCAATATTTTAAAATACCATGATTATTGCACTAACAATCTATTTGTTTAATTTAATACAATATTATGTTAATTATAAGTTATTATCTGTCTTTAAGTTTTCACTGTCCTTTTATAATTATGCAATTTATTAAAATATGGATGGGTTGGTGTCAGTGTGGTGGTTTTAAATCTTTCCTTGAACAATTTCATTTTCCTGCATTTTGTTTGATATAGGAAATGTATCTCCTTATAATAAATCTTGACAATTACAACTACCTATACTTTCTTAAGTGTACAATATTTTTGCTTATTCAATATCATTATTTTTGAATTTTATCTAGAAGAATATCCACAGTACATAATTGTATCGTTTATTTAGATTAACATAATATCAAAATTTGATGTCAATTTTTTATGGTGCCTTGTTTTTTTTGACACTTGCCATTTTCATTAACATTCTCTTTGGAAATATGTATTATAAATATTTAAGTTCGCTTGTTTGTTTCACAGTTCAGTGTACATAATCTTCAGTTTCACCGTTTTTTATAATAGAGCAACAAAATGAAAACTACTAATGTTTGGGTGAAATATTGGAAATAAATATATAATATATATTATACTCAATGTGAACTGACATTAATGTATACAAATAAATTTCAATATTGTATGAGCAAATTAAACTCAACTTTTAGAATATTTTTTCTTTAGTTTAGTTGTTTTACCCTTTTCTTCATCATTTGTTTGTCGTCCTATTAGAAATTAATGGAACTTCTTTATGTCTGTAATCTAAATTTTATAAAATCATATCAAGATTTTATGATATTTATGTAAGAATTGTTGTTGTCTCAGATAATAAGAATGTGTATGTATAAACATAAGAAATATTTGAAATAAAAATACCTTTTTAAATTCCTACTCCAATTGTTTCATAAGAGTGTTAAACAATAATATAACAAAGATAAATTAAATTAGATTTTTTATTAAAAGATAAGTAAGATTAATAAATAAAAAAAGAAATAAAATTGTATTTTAATACACATAGAAATAATATTTAAAAAATCACAAAAATAATGCTTTATAAACAATATACATTAAGAATAATGTATTGGAAGCACCCAATTCAGCAAATTATGAGTAAGTTTAGCAAACACAAAATTTTATTTTTGTATAAGTAGGCACTTATTTTCAAGTTTATAAACTTTTTGTTATATCTGAGATAATAAACATGTAACAAAAACTGTTTTCCAATCATTTAAAGAAATACTGTAAAAATATTGATAGCTTTTTTTTTTCTTGAAACATTTTTGCAAGGATGAGTAGTAATTTCTGTGAAAATCTAATTTGCAGTTAGAGTGTGTTTCACTTAAAAGTGCACATAGTGGTTATGTTGATACGATTGTCCATCAGTCAAATAAACTGAAAAATGTTGCCATATTGCCAAATTAAGTTCCTCTAATCTCATATCTAAAACTAAATAATAAGAAATTGTAAAAGAAAACAATCTTGAGTATAAAAAAATTAAACATGTCTTTTAAAATTATTTTAAACAAATCACACTTATTTTTAACAATTTTTGCAGATTTATCAAATATAACTTTTACAGCAATTACGAAAGAAAAAAAAATCTAATTGTAGGGAATATCCTGTTTTTAACGCATTACAACACCAAATGCAATCATACCAACATAATCACAAAGTAAACTTTTTAAATGAAACACACAATATTAAGCAAATCTATTTAATATTTTTATTTCTCTTTCTGTATGTTATCTTTAATGAATTTAATATTTTATCTATCATGTTAAAAGATAGTTCCGTTACAAAATTCAACATTTGAATATTTTAGCTTAGCGTCCACATAGGCTCAGCATACGTATTGGATTTTTGTCTCTTATCAACGACGTCATGAATTCCTATATAAAGAATAATAAAATCCGTCTGATGATCCGTCCAATCCGCCTGCTGCGTTAATGTGGACGTGAACATTTTGGGAGAAAAAACTCATCTTGAAAATGTGTTCACAAAGACAATGGAAAAATAAAATCTGTTATTTGTTCAGTATGATTTATTTGTGTAAGAAATTTACATCAATTTATCATGAAATAAATATTTACACATATTTCTATTGATTTACTTACCTAATTAATAATACTGTTTAAATTTATCATTACACATTTAGTGCATGGAGAATGACTTAGTCTAATGTGAAAATTTATTGAAATATTAAGGAATTGCCCATTCTTTAATGTCCAAGGAACATTAAGGAATTGACCGGAGTTCAGTAAGAGGAAGAGTTGTTCCAGTTAGCTCAAGACAGATGACTATGCCAAAGTAGTAATAGACGTCGGGGGGATCTGATGGCACACATAGATGATGAATTCCAGCAAACTATACTATTGAATTTTTTTTTCTGCACCAGAGATGGAGTTATAGATCAAAGTTGGATGTTTCTCAGTATTTCAAATTACTAATATTTTCAAATCAACTTTGGTAAAATGATATAGGAGCTCACAGACATAATATAATGATATTCACATAGGTATTGTTATTGAAATATTGCCGTACATTATGATAGCAAAGAAATCCAAATCCATTATTCTACTTTGGCCTAATGTATTTCTATTGACACAATACTAAGAATGTATTACAATAGGTCTTCGGGTCCTGTTAATATGTTCAAGAATTGTCCATTGTTTTCAAAATAAATAACCTCAATTTAAAAGCTATAAACATAATCCTGGAATCGTGGTTTTTGGATTGGTGTGCAAGTTCTGCCCCTTCTCTGTTCTATTAGTGTGGGGTTGCGCCATTGGTTCTGATGGTCAGTTAATTGACAAGGTTTCATCTCTGACAAAAGTAATATACCGAATGTAACGTGAGTCTAACAGATTTCTGTTTCTTTTATAATTTAAAGTACAGTTGGGGCGGCTACAGCATATTATTTATAAAAGTTGTGGTGTTATAAATAATTAAGTTTTTTTTTTCAGATCTACCTATCTACGGGACGCCATCTTAGAAGAGGGCTCGGCCAATTATATTCCCTTGGTTAAAGTTTTTCTTAGACGAAAACTACAGTTAGGGATTTTTGTTACAGTATTTATATTAAATATTTTTTGTACAGTAATATATCAAACGTGATTTGTCGATTTACGAGGGAGAGTGTAAAGCGATGAAAGAATGCACCGCGAGAAAGAAATATAATGTTAAATTGGTAGATAAACAGACTAATAATAATCGTCATTTTTAAATTGAATACAAATAATACACAAGCTGCCGCTGAAAAGAATAATAGCTGAAAAGTCACATACAAAAACAGGAATGGCTGCCACTGAAAAGGATAATACACATACATAATAAACAATACGTCAGGTTTATGTCTCTGAAAAAGAAAATACATTCACGGCAAGATAATAAAAATGGAAATATCTCACCGATAGCTGCTCTTGTAACGTGGCTGTTGATGTAAAACTTACACTATATCACTTTTATAAAACTAAAAGAACTTGTAATCACCCCCATTGATTAGTGAATCTGAAAACAAAAATCAGTCACTATTCTTATAAATAGCATTGGTTGAGCAATATATTCATTTGCCAAAATTATTGTGTAATTTATTTTGAATTATTTATTTCTAACAAGTCAACTGTAGGACCAGTCGGCCATCTGTGAATTAGATAGTCACTTATTTGTTATGTTTTCAACGTCTGAGCGACACAGGTAGGCAGATATGGTTTGAGCCATGGATATGGACAAAACTACAGATTTTGACCAGTAGTCGCACGTCAGCTGTACTGTGTATTGACACATTTCGTCCTAGACCAAGTTACGTCTTTTCTAAATAGCCATAATTTACTTGTGCTTTGTTTGATTACGCCGCGCTGATTAAAGATACTGATCTGTCGCGTTTCACTTGAAACTAGCAGGCAATAATATAATTTGCTGTGCACCTTTAAATATTTCATAACATATCGTTATTGTAAGAATTTTCGGGAGGAATTGTTGTGTGACCGCATGGTGAAGTGCGTTCAGACATTCTAAGTGGACGAACCATCCTCTCCACCAGAGACCGGAGATACGACATCTGTGTGCCTGCGAAGATTGGAGAATCGTCACAGGTAAGTGGCTGTCTGTCTCATATTCGCAGATAGATTTACAGGCTTTCTTTGGTTGACTTGTTCGCACCACATAATATAATTCCAACCCCCAACAAACTGAGCGAGAAGTTACGCCCCCGCTCATTCAAGCATTATGTGGCCGCAGAGAGGCTCCAGCTTAATTTTAAATTATAAAACAAACAGAAATTCGTTCAACACATGTTAGATTCAATATATATATTTATGCCAAAGTTGGAATCTCAGGAGCGACTGTTTGATAGAAAAAATTGGGTCGCGCTAACAGAAGACAGAGAAAGGGGGGGAACCAATTGTCGCTGTCATTCGAGCTGGAGGACTGCCTGCAGGTCAAAGGTGGTGGATACTATAATTTCAGAAAGCTGATAATGGCTTTTAACCTGAGTGTATCTGACTGCTGATCCAATGGTCCCGGGTTCCATTCCCAGTGGAGACACAGTTTTTAATTGTGTTTTCAGTCTGGATCTGTGAGACAATATTGTAAGTCTTCAGAATGTGGCAACTTGTTATTGGGTGCGTGTTAAATTAATATTTGACATAGTACCTGTTAGTTGTCCAAGAAGCAATATTAAAAAAAATAACGGGGCCCAAAGACCTGTTATTCTATAATTCTTAGTTATTATATTATATACATACACAAACTACTGAATGACTAACAAAACAAAATAAAACATATAGGTACGCACATGAATACAATCTGTACAAATCCACATTGGACGCCTTCAAGTGGTTTTATTTGACAGCGGAACTCTTCCCTTTCCCCATTCTTCCCGTCTATGCCGTCTATTCCCTTCCTCTTCAAGGCAGCGATTTTATATATAGATACGATATTATTGCATTATTATTTTGAAATTATATACCTATCCAAAGAGTATATAACCTTTGTACCTATCTATGTTTAATAGATGTGACGCGACCTCTCCTGTTCGCGTTATTTTTTTTATTTGAATTCGGCGCCAAATCAGACCACAAACTAATTATTATTATTTATTTAAATGGCACTTGTAACCTCAAATGAAGGAATATTGGCCAGAGTCAAGTTTGTTACAAAATCGTGCATTTGTTAATTACAATAAAATTAACAACAAATTATAAAATATGTGGGTGATGAGACCTCTCGTCTACCACGAGGAAACATCAAGCCAAGGTGTGGGGAAGAAAAGGAGACAAATGATGACGACACTTAAAATTTGTTTTAGTACGGCGCTTTTTTATTTATAATGTTCACAAATGGTCCATGGCGATAAAATAATAAAAAAAACAAAACAATAGACAACAAATAAAACAGAAACACGTGGCATTTATCGAAACGAACTGTCAAACACACGAAAAGACGCCGACCAGAATATACCGCCCCAGGGTACAGCGACATCCTTACTCCAGGCATGTCACTGTCTTCCACGTGGTGACGGTAGATCGGTGGGGCCCAGCCTCTGCGTCAGGCTAGCAGGTCTTCCTCGTGTCCGGCGTGGTTTCTTCTCCTCCTCCTGATCTCCTCCTCCAGACCGTCACCCATGGCTGGCTCTGTGCCCCACGGCACGCTATGACGGCGCATCTCGACAGAGGTGGCATACCAGTCGGGACCTCACCGGAAGGCGAACCGACGCCCCAGACGACACGGATTGCCCTTCGTGGTCCAATCTGCGAGCCGCCGCGTTCCCTACGCGGTGGCCCCACACTGCGCTCTGCCTCCAACCTCCTGTCCTGTTGATGCCTTCATCTTGGTTCTGGGGCACCATCAGCGTCCATGCGCGTGACGGGTCCTGTCACACAGACTTCCTCGCCGTCGAAAATATGGCCGCCATCGGGAGCACGTGTCGACCGATGACGGCGTCACACCAAACCGTCCGTCCTTCACCAGCGTCGAATGCCAAGAGAGCGCGTCACTGACGCGTTGGCTATAAGCTTCCTTGTCGTTCTCTCACGCCGTCAGGGGCGCTAGTAGTCTTCCGCCAAAATGTTGCCGCGGAAAAAATTAAAAATTATTGTTTTTCGACAACACTGTTTTTCGGCTATAACATGGGAAACAAAAAAAAAAATATTAATAATTAATACTGAAATTAAAAATTTAAAAAGTTGTGAAAAAAGTTTTGTTTTTAAATGGGAAGTAGAAAATGAAATCACAATTTGACGTTATTCTGTCTGATAAATTTTGTAAGAACATTAAGTACTTGAAATTTATTAAGGCTGAGTAAGGAGGTGATATTATGAGGAGGAAATATTTTAAATTTAATCAGATGTGTTAAAGATATTGGGAACTTAGATGTAGGGCAATTGAAAAATATGTGATCCAAGCTGCCTTCTTCTTGGCCACATTGACAAATAGATGAGTTCTTAATACCCAACCTTGCTAGGTGAGAAGGGGAACAGCAGTGTCCGAATCTCAATCAAACTAATATTTATGAAAAATAAAACGGTGCCACTATTTTTACGACCGGAATTGGCGGGAAAAGCGTTTTCCCGCCAAAAAGGCTATTTACACGACAAATTTTCTGACGTCGTCTATGTTTTTAGGTCATTTATAACCATAGAAAGCGCAGATAAATCAAAATACAAAAATATTTACCTTTGTCATTTTTTATCATAAATGCATCATGGAAACCAACTTGAAGAAAAAATAAATAATATTGGCATCTTATTACATTTACTTAATATTATAAATCATTTTTTCACCGAGATATACAATTATAACAAAGTATAAACAAAGGTAAATATTTTTATAACTTGATTTATCTGCGCTTTCTATGGGTATGGAAAGAATGATAAGAATTTATCTATGGTTGAGTCGTAAAAATATCCCTAGCCAAAATAAAATGTGAAAAAAATTGACAATAACACATAACCTAAAATATGTGACATTACGAGTGACAGACAGTCGAAATTAGACACGCGTCGTGTCGACACGGACCGCGCTCACCGCGGCCGAGGGATGAATGTCTGCATCCCTCGTGGTTAGAGCAGCTGCAAGCCGCACCAAAGGGTGTCGGTTAGGCTCGCTCCACATCAGCAGCCATGGACGTGACACCTGGAGTGCCGAAATGGATCGGCGCACCACCATTCGGCGAGAGAGCCGCTTTCCTGGACCGAAGCGGGTGCTGAGTTTGGAAAGTGTTCCATACGCTTTTGGGTCACGCTGGACCCTGGATCAACGGCCTGCATCTCCTTGAGACTCACGCCGTCGTCGTTCGCTCCCGCCAGTCACCCAACCGGCATCTGCCCGTGTCTGGGACCCGAGGTTGCTTTCGCCGATAGCCTTGCCCCTTCGCCCATCGACGACGGTCCATTCCGGCATTGGCGGTGCATCAGCACGCCCATGGCCGAGAAGAGAAAATTATGTGTGCCCCAAAACAACAATATTTGTGACATTTTTTTATTTCCGTGGTGACAATATTTCGGCTGTGTGTGATTTTATTTAATTTGTTTTATTTAATCCGTTTTAACGTGTGACGTCCAATATTGACTCTTATTTGTTTTAATTTGTGACGTCCTAATTTATGGACAGTGTTATTTATTTTAATTATTTATTTTACCAGACATTTTAATAATTTTATCTTGTGACATGACCGTGCTGTCTGACGTTTGTGCACTGGCACTTGACATTTGTGTATCGTCAGACCACTGCTTCAATTATCGTTTACTTTTTTATTCATCTCGTCCAGCGAGGTAATGTGTGGAATATCTAATTCCATAACAGACATTGAAAAAAAAAGGTGAGCTTGACCTCCAAGCCTCTTGAGAGGAAGGTATCAGAACGATCTTCCGAATTCTGTGTTTCCACCTTCGTACAACCCGGGTCTTTTTAAAATCCGAATTAATAAACTCTTTTCTAGATTGCAAACCCCTCCCAACGCTACGTAGTGCGCTTCTTTGGAAGAGTAAAATGGACCCAAATCCTAATAGCTGGCGTCCCCTACGTGGACATGTTAAAAAAAATTGCTGCAACACGCCGTCTGTTCGTAGGAGGTAGGGCCAATGCCCACAATTGGATAGAGTTCTTTAGTGGGGGTCGGTTTTAGGCAACCAGATATTAATCTGGTTGCTTCGTTGATTGCCACATCCACCCTTTTTGCGAGTGATGATTTGTACGATACTGGTGTAGCATATTATTTAGCAGCGCTACAAAGCCTATTTCGAGTGAAAATCTTCAGAGAAAACAAAGAAAGAACATTGTCTATGGATCTTGAAATGTCAAAATATTGACGCTTACCTTTTTGATGATTATCTTGTTATCTGCCTAACCTATAAATTTATAAACAATGTCATAAAAATATAATTTTTCCTACTAAAAATATTCAAAATGAGCATAATGAAAGTATGTAAATGTTGTTTATTAATAAGTAATAATATGATATCTTCTGTAAATAATGGATACGACGATCTTCTGGAAAATCTGCTTGGTTTCAAGGTTTATTATTGTATTAATTATTACTAACAATAATAATTATTATTAATTATTTATGAATTAAATATCACAACTGATAATTAAAAAAATGTTGATGGACGTGTATTCTGATTTGTATTTCGAGATAAATAATGCTTTCTTATCTGTATTTATAATTATCTATAGAAAGACAACCTTATTTCAATATTCAAAATATCATTTTTCACTTTTATATCTTTAATGGGGAATATTTTACAAGATATTTATTCATTTGTGTTTCTAATTTTACAGTTACAAGAGATTTTGAGCCCAGGATGGTTGTGTTATCGTTGTGCTCATATTATGAGAAAGCTTTCTGTGTTTAGAGACCTCTGTTTACAGGCTGCAAGTGTTCTCGAAGAATATTACACTAAACAAACAAATGGAACTATAGTGAGTTGTAATTAATTTTGAATAAGTAGTATATAGTTTTGTATTCTCCATACACTTCCCTGATCTGCTGATGAATTTTGCTTACCAGTTTTCATTTAGCATGTAGTGGGTTCCAAAAATGATGTTTTATACTTTAAGACAAACTATCAATATTTTATTTAGCTGTAATTATTCAACTCAATCTGATTTTTCTTTTAATAATAAATATTTTTTATAGGTCGATCCTGAATTTTTAATTGACGAACGTGAAAAAATAATCTCTGGAGAGCTTTCTATAACAAATACACAATGTATTGATTTGACATCAATTGAATCTAAGAAATCTAACAACAGTAATATCAGTGTTGTTTCCTTTTTTGACTCAAATTCAGATAATGAGTCGAGAAATAATATATTTTTGACTTTTAAGAGCTGTAATCAATTAGATACAGAAAAGGAAGTTGTATCAAAATTGAGAAAGGGTAAACCAAGAGGAAATGCGAAAAAGGAAAATAAGAATATTGATATGACTGCAGATGGATTTGGTAGCGATAACGAAGACGCACTTGATTTTACTATAATTGTTAAGAATGGTGGAAGTGAGGAGAATCCTACAGAAATATTAAACGAAGTCACTTTGGGAGAGATCAAATTGTACACAGAACCACTTTTAGAAGGAAATATTAGCGATATGGAGTTGAATGTCAAAGAAGAACAGTTATATGACATAGTTGATATTGACGATAATAATATTCAAGGTGTGTATGTTTGATTATTATTTTTTTTTTTTCTTCAGCCAGTTTTCATCCATTCTTGGACATAGGCCTCCCCTTTGATCCTCCACAACTCCCTGTCTTGGGCACACTGCATCCATCTCCCTCCGGCACATTTCTTTATGTCATCAGACCACCTTGCCTGGGGTCTGCCAACACCTCTTCGGCTTGTTCTCTGTCGCCATTCTAAGATCTTTTTGGTCCATCGTGAATCCTGGCATCTGGCAATATGCCCAGCCCAGCTCCACTTAAGGCCAGCGACCCTTTCCGCTACATCGGCTACTTTGGTTCTTTGTCTTATCATGACATTCTGAATTCTGTCCCTTATTGAAATACCCAGCAACTTTCTCTCCATAGCTCTCTGTGTCACTAACAGCTTGTGCATTATTCTTTTTGTTAGGACCGATGTTTCTATTCCATAAGTAAGCACTGGGAGAATACATGCATCAAATAGCTTATTTTTCAAATAATGGGAGTATTTACGGGATTTCAGAATGTATGATAATTTTCCAAAAGCTGCCCAGGCAAGGCCACGTCTTCTCTCTATTTCTGCCTCTTGATTTTCTTTGGCAAGCATCACGGTATGGCCTAGATATATGTATCTGTCTACTCTTTCAATTTGCACTCCATCTATTATGATGGGGAAGGACTCTTCTGCGTTACTCATCATTTTGGTCTTGGAGATGTTCATCTTCAATCCAATGTTCACACAGGCTGAATTTATTTCTGTCAGCATAGTTTTCAATTCCTCCTCATCCTTGGCAAATATGACAATATCATCTGCGAACCGTAGATTGCTGAGATACTCGCCGTTTATATTTATACCTTTCTTAGACCAATCCAGAGTTTTGAAGACATCTTCGAGGGCCAATGTAAATAGTTTGGGAGAAATAGTGTCACCCTGTCGGACACCTCTTCTAATGTAAAATTTCTTGGATGGTTCATGAAGTTGTATATTGGATGTGGCCTTCTCATAAATATTATTCAAAATTTGGGAATATCTATAGTCAATTCTGCAATTATCTAGACCCTTCATCACCGCCCATGTCTCGACTGAGTCAAAGGCCTTTTCAAAATCTATAAATGCCAATGCTATGGGGATATTATACTCATTATATTTCTGGATTACATTCTTTAGAGTTTGTAGATGGTCATTTGTTCCGAAGCCTTTTCTGAATCCTGCCTGTTCTACTGGTTGGTATGAATCTAGTTTGTTTGAAAGTCTGCTGGTGAGGATTTTTGTAAATAGTTTATATAGGTGTGATAATAAGCTGATGGGTCTATAGTTCTCGAGGCGTTTTTGATTTCCCTTTTTATGTAATAATTTAATATTCGCATTGTTCCATTCCTCTGGTATATTACATTCTTCCAGACATCTATTTAGAAGTTGCAGTACCACTTTCTGAAGTGCATCTCCTCCATACTTAATGTTCTCTATTATAATATTATCAGGACCAGGGGCTTTTGAGTTTTTCATCTGTTTACTAGCATGCTTCATTTCTTCCATAGATATGTCAGGAATGTCCTCTGAGCCAACATTAATTATTCTGCGATTATTTTCTATGGTTTTATCATGTGTAGGTTTTACTCGTGAGCTGTACAATGATTCATAGAATTTTTTTGCTATATCTAATATTTCGTCTTTGTTATTGCTCTCGGTGCCATCTTCTTTGTACAAAGTTAAGATTTGTTTTTTTGCCATTTGATAATTTCTTTTGCAAAATTTTTGTTCCTTCGTTTTCGGAGATAATTTGGTTGACTATTGTTTCTTTGTACCTTGCATTGTCTTTCCTGATAGCTTTGCGAACCTGTTTGTTTAGTGCCTTGTACTCTGGTGTGTTCCATTCTTTCTTCTCTCTCATTCGATTTCTCTTATTCATTAGGTCTTTAGTGTTGGTAGTAAGTTTATCTTGTTTAGTTATGTTAGAGGGGATAATTTGCTTTAAGGCATTATTGACGGTATCATGAATAAACTGATTTATCTCTGCAGAGGTACAAGTGTTTGGTAATGGTTTTTTCGTGAGTTCCGATGATATTGTTGATTGGTATTCTGGAATTTTATTTAGAAGAATTTGTGATATCTTTGTTTTGGGTTTTTTAATGAGTTTTAGCCTCTCCAGTTTGGTGTTTACAGTTATAGTAGCTCTAACCAATCTGTGATCACTATCTACCGCAAATTTATTTAAAACTGTAGCATCTTTCACTATATATTTATGTGTACAGTGGATGTAGTCAATTTCATTTTTAGTTCTGTTGTCTGGGCTCCTCCATGTCCATTTATTTTGTGCCTTTTTACTAAAAAAGGTGTTCATAGCAAAAAGGTTGTTTTCCTTTAGGAAGTCCATGAGTAGTTTTCCTCTTTCATTTCTTATTCCCAGTCCATATTGTCCTATATTATCTTCTGACGTTGATTCCTTGGTACCCAGTTTAGCGTTAAAGTCTCCAATTAAGCAGCAAAAATGCGTTTTGTTAATAGCTAAGCTCTTATCAATATCGTCATAAAATTCTTCGATCTCTTCTTCTGTACACGATGAGGTTTGGGCATATACTTGAATAATTTTGATAGAGTATTTTGTATTTAGTTTGATTATCAAATATATAACTCTGTCTGAGATAGATTTAACACAAGTTACTCTTCTTTCAATATTCTTGTTGAATAGGAATCCTACTCCGCCAGTTGTTTCGTCTGTTTTGCCTCTGTAGTATAGTGCATGTCCTGATTTTAATTTAATGTATTCTTCTCCTCTACGTTTAACCTCTGATAATCCCAGAATACTCCATTTTATTTTACTGAGTTCTTCTAATTCAAGAAGTCTATCTTCTGTTCTTAGAGTTCTGGAATTGAATGTAGCCAGAAACAGTTTTTGTGGTTGATCAGCTTGTTCTTTTTCCTTATTTCCTGCTATGGTCGGTTTTTCTTTGCAGCCTTTATTATTCTTCCGTGTCCGAATCGTCGCCTTCCTTTGACGGTCGCTGCAGTGATCGATTTGTGGTTGGCGACCGGAAGGGGCTTTTCTTTTTTTGTGTCTTATTCATCATTTGGGGGGTATTTGGACGCCCAACATTAGTGGTTCCATATCATGCTGTCCAATTGCGGGTTGATATGGGGATATTATAAAGGCTTCCCGGCCTGGGGGGTTTGTACAGGTATTTCCTCCTGTACAGATGTCGCGGTTATACCGCCGATACTCGGTCGCCAGAGCCTCGTTAGTTATCTAGCAGGGTGTACCACGTGCAGGTGAGGTTGACATTTGGGTTGGCTAGGTGTTATTTGCCATAACCCCTTACCCCCTTATGTTTGATTATACTCTGCCAATTTTCCATTCATACTTATCATTATGTGTATTTAGATTATCAATAGTTTGTCCCTCACTAAATTTGGAGAAATTTCATTGCGCATAAGTGGTTATTATAATAATAATATACAATAGATACAAAAGAGAAAAGCAACTGTGGTTTCACTGGATTCACGATTCCAGGCGACCAGAGTACTAGCCAGAATAGGCGAGCCAAATAGGCTTGGGCCATGTATGCGGGCTTAAGGGGCCACTCACCCACCAACCTCCGAATGATACTCCACTCTCCTGCACAACCAAATCCAATAGGACGCAGACAATGTTGCTTTTACCACCTATCCATAAGTTCTTTTTATTTTACCTCTAGAGAGACTACTTTAAGACCTAGATTCTTAAAGTAGGAATATAAAAACCTTGAGAGCACGCCTCTCGTCCCCACCTCTATAGCATATATATTTGTTTTAAAGCCATTTTAATGTGTTATATACCAGTTCCTTGTATTGGTGGTCTTTTGGAATATTTGTATCCCATAAATAACTATTTTCAATGAAAGAGAAATATTGTCAAGTCAGGCAGCTAAGAGATGAGATGCAGATCTCTTTTACTTTTATTATTTATACTATTTTCTTGATTCAATATTTTTGCACGTAATTCATCCGTGAAACCTAATATTGATACAATTATTCTTTTAATGTTGACAAAACAATATTGAACCTCTAGAAGGGTATATTGCATTAATATCTGTCATTTTAAAAATAAATCCAATTAACCAAACAAATGGATTTCGACACCCACCAACTCAGATTTTAATGAAACTTGGTGAGTTGTTATCATTTTATATGCTAGGAAGAGTTGTATTATTTTTTAACAGATTTTTAATTATCTCAATAGAGACGAAATTGGAATATTTATTGTAGGAGAACCGGGAAATCAAGGCACCTACAGGGCTTACGACCTGTCATCGGCTGGTTTACGTGATCACTTTATGCGCTTGCGCAAAAGTGATAAAAAAAAACCAGCCAATGACAGGTCATAAGCCCTGTAGGTGCCTTGATTTCCCGGTTCTCCTACAATAAATATTCCAACTTCGTCTCTATTGAGATAATTAAAAATCTGTTAAAAAATATCTTTGACTCCCGACAGGAAAAAAAATCCAATGTTTGCGCATATGCAATAATAAAAAGATATTCGATTAGTTGTATTATTATTTTTTTACTATTTCTATGATTTTGATTTTACAGCTACTGTTCTTTCTGCCTGCCCCTTAAGGGACAAAACATGATGGGATAGATAGAAATGATTTAAAAAAAGCATATAAACTATGAAATACTCTTGATAGAATATTGAATTAAAAAAAAATAAACATAAGAATATGTGTCCGTGCCAGTGAAATATTCTCGAGCATACATCAGATCAAGGTCAATAAATTTTATGGAAGGAGACCAAAAATATTCATTTTTTTCTTTGAGATAAATAGAACACACTTTAGGGACTCCATTGTCCCTGGCCCCTTTTTGATAATAAATTTGTGTAAACTCATGTTACATGCTCAAAAAAGTGACAATACAATACCCTCTAAAAACAGTATTTTTGTAATTTTACAACAAATCTTAGAATGTTTTGATAATTGCATTTGAATCAGTAGAAGAATAAGGAAGATATTAATGTGTAACTATGAAGGTGTCAATTTCAGTTAAATCTCGATGAAAAAATAAACATTTCTCCTAAACTTTGAATGGCTGTTTAAATCAAAACCATACAAACTATAGAAAAACTAATAATACAGACTTTCCTAGATAAAAGTAAGTAAGTTGAATTGACACGGATTTACCTTATAGCAAGTTGCAAATTCAAAGTTTCATACAAGTTATAACATGGGTAGAGTTTCTGATAACTAGCTTTTTTTTCTGTAGAGTAAAATTACACTTTAAATCATCAAAATTTATTATTTATCCAGTCATTATAGTTTTAATCACTTGCACATTTTTAAACACTAGTTGCAAGTAGTACATGAGATCCAACTGTCTGTGGCGATTGTATGTATAGTTTTATTTTATAGAATACAACAGCAAACAAGAAAAATTTATACAAAAATACAATGACAATTTTATAAAATCAATGAATGTACTAAACTATAAAACCTTAAATCCAAATTATGTTTATTAATTAATTTTCCTATGCAAAACATGTATGTCATGATACGATAGTGTGGATTTTTTGGTACGTTTTTCCTACCTAAAATAAATAAATAGCTTGATGGTATACTTTTTTTTTATTTTATGACAATTTTTTAATATCTAAATAGAGACGAAGTTGTAATATTATAGGAGAACCAGAAACTCAAGGCACCTACAGGGCTTACAACCTGTCATCAGCTGGTTTTCAATTTTCACTTGGTGCTAGGTTTCCGGTTCGAACGGATGTGCTTGCACTACCATACGAGACGGAAATCTACCAACAAGGCCCTGAAGATGCCTGGTGAGATTCAGGTGAAATGTCAGTTGATGTAAGATCCTCCAGAGCATATGATTTTGATGCGAAGAAAATAACACAAACATACATGCTGCGTAGCTTCTAAGTTGCTGTTTTTTGACTTCAAAGTTGGAAAAACCATGAAAAATGTAGACCTGGCCATACAAAATCATATAAGCAGATCTTGGCTTGAAACTATGTTGATATGTTTAGAGAAATAAATTCTCTTCAACAAATGGACAGTTGGATAAAATGACGTGTTTGTTGTATTCTTCAAGATATAAAGGTTGAAACTGAGCCAGAAACAGAAAAAGAGCAAGAGCCAACAAGACGAGTAGTTGCTGTACGTCGTCGCCGTGGTCGTCGTCAAACTGCATTACACAAGGGAGGAAAGTACGAATGTGGAAGATGTGGCTTGAGGTTTGAGTTAGCCGTACATCTAGAGAAACACGAGTCTGTACACACCGGTCAAAGGAAATTTGTATGTGACTTGTGTCGCCGCTGTTTCCCTCTCAAGAGCGCACTAGAGAGACACATGCAACGTCATGCGTGCGAACGAAGAAGGTTTGCTTGTGAAGAATGTGGCAAAACGTTTATTTTTAAGAAATTACTCTACAAACACCGATGGACACACAGGTACAAAACATTTTTTAATGCTTTTTTAGTATTAGATTTAATTTTTTGATCAAAAGTTCTTGATGGAATTTCATTAAAATTTCTTAAAATTTTTGATACATATTAAAAATAAAAAATGTTTATTACTTAATTCCACTGTTTATTTAGACTACAACCGGTTTCGTGCTAAGCAAGTAGGACTACTTGAAAATGTGCTTAGCATGAAACCGGTTGTGGTCTAAATAAACAGTGGAATTAACTTATAAATGTTTATTATAAATATATAGTTGAAAATACATATTAAATATGCAGAGATATTTTGGTTTTTAATTATTTAGTTTAATATTAGAAAGTTTTCATTCTATAGTATTTTTTCCAATGAATATTCTTCAATATTAAATTTTACTGTACAAATCACATAAATATTTTTATCTCCATTCCTACATTTTCAAATCTATTATAATTTCTATGTTTTTTATACTAATTATTTTTATTGATTGTAGTGGTGAAAGTAAGCCTTACAACTGTTGCGTTTGTGGTCGAGGTTTTGTATTTGAAAATGAATTGCGAGCTCATTCACTTCTTCACACAGATGCCCGTCCTTTCTCTTGTGACAAGTGTGGTAAGGCTTTTACACAGCGCGCCTTCCTCAAACAGCATCTACTGACTCACGCCGAAGGGCAACTGTATGTATGCGAGGAATGCGGTAGAGCATTTTCCCAAAGAGCCAAGTTGGCTTACCATCGCAAAACTCACATGGAAGTGAAACCTTACGCCTGTGAGATATGTGATAGAACGTTTGTGCGATCTGGTCAACTCAAGACACATATGATTTACCATACTGATGATCGTCCATTTGTTTGTGAAACATGTGGTCGTGCTTTTAGAGTCAAAGGAGCACTCACAGCTCACAGACGTGTTCATTCTGGCGAAAGACCATATCACTGTGAGGTAATTTATTTTACATATTTAAAATTGTTGTTTGGTCCAACCACAGATTTTTTTACACATACATAGATATGGGCCGAATCATGGAATGGCGCTAACCAAACAAATTATAATCTAAGAATTATAAAAATACCACATACTTGCTTTTTATATACTAGTAAAAATATTTCAGTGAGTGATGTTATTAATTGATTTTAGAGCTCTTTTAAGATGCATCGGTGGTAGAGCAGTTAGTGCACCGGAGTCTATGCACTATCCGTATTAGTAATACAGTTCACCTATAGTAAAATCTTTTTTGCTTTATTTAGGAAATGTATGAGGATTTTCTTTTTTTAAGGACATATTCAGTGTCTTTCTTTAATACTATATTGATAAAATGTTATGATTGAATCAATAAGTTTTATATTATGATTTTTTGATATGATTCTAGGTTTGTGGTAATAGTTACACAGAAGCTGGTTATTTGAAAAAGCATCGTAGAATCCACACTGGAGAACGTCCATTCTCATGTGACATCTGCGAGCGATCTTTCAATGAGACATGTACTTTAGCTAGGCATAAACTCACTCACTCTGATGAGCGCAAACACGCATGCACACAATGCGGAAGTCGTTTCAAATATGTTGGATGTCTTAAGAAGCATGCGATGAGAAAGCATCGCCATATACCATTGCAATCTCAACAAATAGGATAATTATTTTTTTCTGACTTGTAGCACTCAGAGCTGTAACTCATCCCTACAGCTATATGTCTTATTCAAAAAAAAAAATCTTAGATTATGAGAAGTGTAAAAATGTAGGTATACATGTCATATTATTTTGAAAGATACAGTAAAATTATTTTTTATTATACAGGGTGTATCATGAGGAGTGGATCAACCGAAGCATGGAGGTAGAGGACCTCAATACCTATCGATTTAACCCCCATGTATGTTCAGCGATATTGGGTGGTTCAAAAGTTATGTACACTTTTGTAAAATTTGAATAAAAATCGGATTTCATACTAAACTACATCACTGTACCTAAACTATTAGGTTTGCGATCATGATTTTTTTTCAGGGAATAGTTCAATAGTGATGCTTATGGAAAATAATACCGTTGTGAGTCAGTACCTAATAACTTGAAAAACAAAAAAAAATCTTAAAAAATTTTGGAAGCCTCAATTTTCCACTAACTTTTCAAAGGCTCTTGGAACAATAATTTCACATAACTTTTTTTTCCACAAGTTATCTTAAAAACTACTACCATTCATAGAGAGCTAGCTCTGCAAATTTCATTGCCTTGTATTAGAGGATCATGTTGAAAAGTTCACTTAAATTGTACGAGTACCAAAAATCGATGTTTTTTCCTTAAGACAAATACATGAAAGACTACTTAAAAAGTAGTTTGTTAAGCGATTACGTAGAATAAAAAGTTTACTAAATAAAACGAGCCATAATGTAAGTCAAAGTTTTTGATTTTTCTCTTGTTTTTTTATTGTTTTCTTTTTTCTTTTACAAATACATATGTTACATATGCATCATTTAATTTTTTATAATAAATTTTCGAAATGTGCACCATTATTAGCTATGCATAGCCTACATCTTCTCAAAAAGTCGCTCTTCAGTTTGTTGAATGCTTCTTCATTTCCGTTAATCATAATTTGTGCCTGAGCCAATTTTTGTCTTAATTCCTCAATTGAATTGTATTCACTTTTGTATACTAACTCTTTGTAATAACCCCAAATACAAAAATCCACAGGATTTAAATTTGGGGATCTTGGGGGCCAGACTATGGGCCCTCCATAGCCAATACATCGACATGGGAAAACCCTATTAAAGAAGGTTCTTACTATGCGTGCGTAATGACAGGGTGCCCCGTCACATTGGAAATAAATTCGGTTGCGAACTGCCAAGTTGACGTCCTCCAGCATTTCAAATAAATTGTTTTGTAAAAAGTCCAAATATCTTTCGGCATTTAATCTAGCCGGTAACTCGTATGGCCCAATCAGCTGTCTTTTGAACACTCCTATCCATAAATTTACACCAAACTGGTGTTGGAAGCTGTGGTGACGAATTGCATGTGGGTTTTCATAAGTCCATGAATGGTAGTTATGCATGTTAAAAATTCCGCTTCGGGTAAAACATGATTCATCAGTCCACATGATGTTGTCAAAAAAATCTGGATCTGCTTCGCACCTGCTAATCATATCTTGACAAAAAGTGATTCGTTCTAGATAGTCCGCAGGTAATAAATCTTGCACTTTTTTAATATGGTACGGGTGCATACCCTCGGCACGCAGAATTCTGTGTACAGTAATGTGAGGTAGGCCCGTGTGACGGCTAAGTGTACTTGTCACGTACTTGTCGACGAATCTCTGTGTATTTCTTCCAACACTTCTTCGATTCGATCTAGATTGATCCCTGGTAATCCTTCAGGCCGAAAATTTCCAAGTACGCGACCTTCCATGTACGCGTTATGGACACGTAAAAAACACAGTAGTCAGGGTAAATTGCAGGCTGTGGGCCACCTCTTCTGATCAGCTGCTCTCGGTACATCCTAGCAGCCGCCCGAGAATTTCCTTGTGCTGCACCATAACAATAATGCATTTCTGCATATTCTCGTGGAGAATACGACATGATGTAGGAATACCACACACGGTTCGATTAAAGTCTTTATTCCAGAGAAACAACAATCCTATTTAGTGAGAGAGTAATCCAAGTCCAATTAATAAACAACCCAAATTCACTGAGATTGAATAAAATATCAGAAGACGAACATAACGTAGGCAAACACAGATGCTAAACTACTGAAAAATAATCGAACCAAAAAAAAGAAATTTTTGTTTTATTTTTTATTATTTGAATAAAGTAGGTACCACAATAAATACGATTGAATACAACAAATAATTTAAAAACAATTTTTATTACCCATTTAACAAGTCTCTTAAGGAAAAAATATCGATTTTTGGTACTCGTACAATTTAAGTGAATTTTTCAACATGATCCTCTAATACAAGGCGAATGAAATTTGCAGAGTTGGCTCTCTATGAATGGTAGTAGTTTTTAAGATAACTTGTGGAAAAAAAAAGTTATGTAAAATTATTGTTCCAAGAGCCTTTGAAAAGTTAGTGGAAAATTGCGGCTTGCAAAATTTTTTAAGATTTTTTTTTTGTTTTTAAAGTTATAAGGTACTGACTCACAACGGTATTATTTTCCATAAGCATCACTATTGAACTATTCCCTGAAAAAAAAATCATGATCGCAAACCTAATAGTTTAGGTACAGTGATGTAGTTTAGTATGAAATCCGATTTTTATTCAAATTTTACAAAAGTGTATATAACTTTTGAACCACCCAATATCGCTGCACATACATGGGGGTTAAATCGATAGGTATTGAGGTTCTCTACCTCCATGCTTCGGTTGATCCACTCCTCATGATACATCCTGTATAGTCTAAATCAATATTAATTTCTTTATATTCATATTTAGTCTCAGAAAAACAAATAAAAAAACCTGGTTATCCATAGGTATTATACACAAACATCTAGAAATATTTTGACATGGAGGGAGGCAGTTTGTGAAAAAAAAAATTTAGATATTAAACGATAACTATAATAGTATTTATATTTCTTAATTTTACTTGGAAATGAATTTTATCTCTTGATATAATTACTGTTTTAGGAAACGAAGATGATTAGAAGATTTCAGAATCAACATATATTTTGTAAGGGAATCATGAGAATTATGTGTTCTTAATTATTTATATTATTGTCAATGTCTCATCGTAATATAATAATTGAAATACAAGGACCTGAATTTATAAGTATCTTTCATAAATTTTGATATTGAAATGTCTTCCGCTTTTCATTGGTATCAAGTATAATTTGGATCATTCAATTTACATAGTGTAAAAAATATTTTCAATAGAAATATATTTTAAATCATCTTAATTCAACATAATTTGATATGGATATGCTATGAGGCGATTGAATATGGTTCTGTCTATCTTATGACCTTTATAAAAATAAATACTTAAATAAACTTTTCCTCTGTTGGGGATCAAACCCAGGATACCCGTACAGAAGCTAAATGCAGTGGACTATATAATTGATCTATTAGCTGCCACTGACGATGGCCACATTATCTCCCATTAGTGCTTGAGCGCTATGAGCGTGTTCTTTCCCTACTAGTTTTGTTTACCTCCCGTTTCCATGCTTTTTTGTTTCAAGCTTGTCCTACTTTAGATAGGGTCAGCTTTCTTAATCCTTTGGCGCCAGGATTAACTGTCCTGTATTGTCAGGGCTGGTTTTTGGGCTTTATCCATGAGCTTACTCATACTACCCCACCACATGGATGTTGACGTCCTTTTCCTTTCCTGTTTTCTGGGAGTGCTAGAGCAGAGAGCAGCACCACAATCATTTTACCTTCTCACTACATGTCCATGCCATCTGAGTTTTTCTGGTATGGGGTTACTCCAAAGCTTCCTCATCAGTTCTTGTGGCGTTTCCATGCAAAATTAATTATATATTACTTCGGACATAACGGCTGCCCAAAACATTTTCAAAATAATCAATTGTACTTCCATGTTCAAATTATTTTTACACATTTTCATTTAACTTTACCTGTCTTGTCCGTTCAGGAATTTTGCAATTATTGTGTATTCCCAATGACGGCATGTTAAAATTGTTTCTAGCTTGACTCTGCGGTCTGGATTTTCAAATACACAATTCTCATTTACAATGTACAGACCGGTTGAAGCAGTCGTATTGCAGTTGAACTGACTGCTTCAGCCTTCCGCTACAACCCCATATTGCAAATGAATGAACGTCCTCGATTTATTTTATTTGGAAACCTGATATTCACTTTGGAGTAGAAAAGCAAATAAGTAGTTATTGAATTTTTGCTTTGTTCAGAAACCCAACACATATATTAGTTTTATAGAGACTAATATATATATTAGTCGAGATACAATGTTTTTGTATGTATTTCAGTGTTGTTATTTATAAAGCACCATTTATAATGAAGTAAGTGCAAAGGGATGCATAAATGTATTAAGAGACGATGACAATATCATTGACATAAGCTAAAAATTGGACTGAGATATTTTAGTCTGTACTTGTGGAATTTATATAATTATTTACGAGTATGAATAAACTTTTTTTTATATTATGGTATATTTTAATTTACCTTGAGATTTAACAGTTTTCTAAAGCACTGTCTTTTTGTAGAGCCATGTGCTTTGAATATTTTTATTCATTTATTAGGTTTTTACAATACTATAAATGCTTGTACCATGAACAAAATGGGAAAAATAAATATTTACTATTTTTCCAAATAAACGAACTACACACTATTGCTGTACTGACAAAGGACAAGGGGGACATGATAAACAAAACATTGTCAGTAAATTGATTTATTAAACTTTTAACGTGCTTAGGAAACACATGTGAATACTAAGCAAATTCATAAATTAAACAATTAAAACTAATTTATATAATTAATGAAAGAAAACAATATGTTGTTAGCTTATGTCTATATCCGGCATCTTTTCATGAATGTTATAATAATAATTACCACAGCTAATGTGCACTGCGTTACCCTGCACGAAGACTTAATAAATACATTTTGACATATTGCTTACTTGACTATTACTTTCACGGGCATAAAACTTATTCATAATACACATTTTAATTTATCAATTTACATTTAATTATATTTCCATGCATTTCACACAATTTAAATTCATAAAATATTTTTATACATTACACACTAAAACATTTAATAACTCTTCCAGTATTTGGCTTTTAAACTATATTTTGTTGAACTAAAATTCATTGCGCATTTATTTAATAATACAAAACATATTCATAAATTTGTAGACTTTTAGTAATAAATTACTGAAGCACCTAAACCAAAAATCTTTTGTGTTAATCAATAATTAAAAGATGCAATAAATACATAATGAACTGTTAACACAATGTGTCATGCATCACAAGGCTAATAATATTTCAAGAAGATTAGCTTTAAGTTCAAGTCAAAAATAGAAAAAGTGTGTAATACATAGCTCATGTTATTATAAATCATGTAAATATTTCATTTTTATATGCATTACTTTAAAGATAAAATTAAAAAAAAAATTACTGGAACTAAGCACCAAATATTTGGGATCATTCTACGGAGTAAAAATAAATTTGTTTAAAGTTATATAAATTATTAAAAGAATCCACATTATGCATGCAGTAAAGTTTTATTTATAAATTTTGAAGATAATTTTACTTGTTAATTGTTATTTCACCCAACTTATGACAATGACACAATTGTATTGCACATATAAAACCTAACAATAGATTATATCATTTTACATAAAAAATATTTGTTTTAAACTTTTTCTATCACACATACTACACTATTAACCCACAATATAAATGTGTACAACTTACTTGTTAAAATAATACACAAATATATTGGATAGTCAAAATTAATAAGAACTTTGTCGAATTGAAATTAACTTACAACAAAAAAATAATAAAAATAACTTACAACTATTTATAAAATAAAATGCTTCGAAGCATTTATCCCTTGTATTATTGTCCTTATAAGATAAATAGATCGGGAATTTATATCTTAGAACTAAACTCCGTATTTTTAGATCTTTGTGGCTAAATAAAATGTATATAATGCCATTATATAGAATCCAAGTCACAGAAGCTATGATAATACATAACATGTGTGTTTTCATTTCCATCTTCAACAAAATCTGACAATGATGGCACAAAAACAATAGCAAAAATTAAATACTTAATTAAAAAATACATAAATTATTTCAATATAAAGGTCAGAAAAGATTATTAATAAATGTTTTTATTCCATTTGCAATTTGTTTAATTTAAATACGTAGTAACACATAGAAATTCAATATGAACTTAATTTATAATGCATAAATGTGTTTTCTTATTTTTTACACATTTAATCCAATCAAGACGGGTAGGTACAAGTACTTGCATTCCCTACGGACGGCCAGTATTTCGCGTCGTACAGTTTTTTTTTTCAATCTCGTTTTAATTGAACATAATATTGTAAAAAAAAATCTAATGATGTAGATATATGATAAAAATATCAAAAATAAACAAAAGATCACATAAACTCAATGAAATTGAACACTTCATAATATAAATGAAGAATAATCTCCATAGTGGTTATCTCCATACAAAAAAGTACATGGCGTCATCGATATGTCACGTGATCCTTCCGGCATTTGATGTAGATAAGGAATATGCGCCGATTGTGTATTAGTAATGATCGAATTCAATGTAGAATGTTGAGCGCAAAACAACAAAATGAACTGGCGCAGTATCCCTCTTTCCTACGTGCATGCGTATTACATCCTTAAAAAGCGCGGGAGAGTGTGAATTTCGCCGGCGATGATCGATGAATTTCAGTGTTTAGAGTTCTTAATTTTTTTAAATAATTTAACGATTGTTTTGTTGATTCACCGACAGATGTCTTGAAGTCAAATATATGGGAGTAATATTCATCCAATTTTCGTTTCAATCAAGTATGAATTTACTGAGATATGAAGGTTCACAATTGTGTAAAGCCATGAGGGCATGTATAGATGACGCTCGGCGTTTAGGCACGCGACCGGTGGGCATCTATACATGACGCTCGTCCTAAAAAGGTTAACCATCTTTTTCAATTTATTTCAAACCATAGTTTGGAAAATTAGAGCAGCATTTGAAAAATTATTAATATCAAAAACAAATTGTAGATGGACATTTCATGACATTTATAAAATTGAATCATTAATTTTTGTATACAAATTTAGTTCAAATTGCTTTTTACACAGAAAATATTTCATATAATTGACAATAATAAACTTGTCATTATAAATATCTTGTCTCTGTGGTACCTGATGTAGATGCAGTCATCTTATTTATAACCGTTGATTGATTAAGGCTTTTGATCAAGAAAAATGTTACAAATAGTATTCAAAGATGGAACACAAATCATCAGTTTCATTTTACACTGAAATTCAGTAAAATTAACCCACGCTAAATTGATGTCAGTATTTAAAGTCATAACTAGTCAATTTGAGAATATTTGTAAGGGCGTATTCATTATATTTTATTTCCAATGAAAAGTAATTAGACAATCATTCTTATATAGTTACAACAGAAGTACAATATATAAAAAAAGTACCTAAAAAATTCAGTACATACCGTATAAAAAAGTCATAAAAATTAAGATAAACATGAATAGTCTTACTTACTATTTCTCACTTAATTTGTGTTTAAGTTGACACTTACGCAGTTTTTTGTATGGCCGAAACTGACTTAGCATTGGATTTAACCCGTATTTTAAATAGTAAGTAAGGTCCGAATAGTCTTACTTACTATTTCTCACTTAATTTGTGTTTAAGTTGACACTTACGCAGTTTTTTGTATGGCCGAAACTGACTTAACATTGGATTAAACTCATTTTAAATAGTAAGTAAGGCCTTCGTGTTATTTTATGTAAAAAAATCATTTTATTTTGATAAGAGAGTTTTTTGTAAATCTGGGTAAAAATACATATTATATTCAACTTATGCTATGTGCTAATCAATATATATGTAAGAAGATTGTTTTGACACAAATTAATTGATAAAATTGTGGAGGAATCAGATAATACATAAGTAGTTCGTTCCCTCCTCATAACTTGACTTATTTCAACAGGCAAATTACTCACAGTGAATATATTACTACATTTTTCTTTTCTTAATTATGATATTTTTTAAAATAAATATAACGTCATAATTTTTATGTGTGTGTATTATCAACATACCATTAAAGAAAAAATATATTGTATTATATAACACAGGTTCCATTTCTTATTGTAATATGCTGATTATAACATGGACATACGAAATAAAATGATGATAGTATTCTATTGTAATATGCTGATTATAACATGGACATACGAAATAAAATGATGATAGTATTCTAAAAAATATCACATTACAAGCAATTACTTATAAATAGAACAGATATATTACATTTTGGCCCATGATTGATCATTTTACATTCATTTACTATAAAACTACACATGTCATTATAAACTTTAAAAAATAGAAAAAAAAAAACTTAATCACCAATTTAATAATTTATATTCTAATATCTAACATTGTTTTTACACACAAAATACATATGTATATACAAAATCAACAACCATTTGACTTTGGTTTCAAAAAGTCAAACAATAGCAATTCAGAAATGAATAGACATTAATGTCTTTGTAAATAATTTACTTCTTATTCTTTTCATAAATCTGTAATATGTTGTTTTTGTAATCTTCTTGTAAGTACAACTTATTTTATTTATTATATGGTAAAAAAATCATTTTAAGGTGTGGCAAAAACAAAACCACTAGAAATATTTTTATTTTTCTTACTAATTTTTATGCATCTGGGGATGGTGTTAATGACATAATTAGGAACAAAGTATATATATTTAGTCACAATAAGAACTCAAAGGAAAAGCAATCAAACAATCGTATAATAGTTTCAATTAAAATTGAATTTGAGGGAATTGGATGATTTGCTATAAAAAATTGGATTCTAGGCAAGTAATGCAATAACACATAATACCTTATGTTTATCTTAAAAAGTAAATTAAATCTAAGATGGTCAAATTATTTGAAAAATAAAGGTAAACAAGATTATTTTCAAGAAAATAAATCGATTAATACTAAAATAATTCTCTTATACTAAATGCAATGTTACAAACTAAACAAAAATATGCATATTTATGAGTAATTTTTCCCACCAAGTGTTGCCACCGCATCAATATTATTTTATTTTGCACAAAAAGTGCAATTTTATTTTAACAATGACAGGTACACTTTTAAACTACACAAATTATCTTCTACCAGATAAAAATGCAAAAAAAAAACATAGCCATATAAAGAGATTTACAAACAAATTATTTATTTATTTACAAAGTGAAATGTAAATTATATCATATTTTTAAAGGATTTTTTTATTGAGGCATGAGATGGGATGTGTTCACTTGATATCGAGAATAAAGTGGTAAGATTTTTTAATTTTCTACAATATCTTCATAGCATGCATCAATTATGAAAACCGAAATGAAGCTACGCAGTGGGTAATCAATGAAGTAAAATCCTGATGTATTTTCCAAAATATATAATATATCAAACTTTTGTATCAAATATTGTTTGGATTTAAGTTTTTATTTCTTTCCAAATGAAAAAAAAAACTAGAGCCCTTATTCAATATATTGATTAACATTGTATTATCTGATTGTATATGACAAAATATTTTCAACAGTCATTTATTGATTGAATTACATATAATAATTAAGTTTCACAATAAAAAAAATCTTATTTAAAATATTTAATGATCTTGTTTTATGTACAAATTCAGTTGCCAATTGATAGATCTCATCCGCTCATCTTCTTAATAAATCCCTTAATCTAATTTACAATAATATGCCTTGTTAACCAATCATAATGTTACTATGGGTCATTTGAATGAGATCAAATTGAATCCTTATTCTAAGTATTGACAACCTCGAGGAAAAGCCAAATGAGATGTACGTAAGGTGACCAACCATCTTATATGAGTGTGATGGCTAAAATTAAAAAAAAAAATCATGGCGCTTTCAATACACTTGTAATGTGAACTTACATTATAAATCAACAGAATCATATGTTTAAAAATCGATCTTCGTCAATCAAAATATCTAATAAAAAATAATGTATAAATTTCATATGATAACATTTAACAAGTAATTGACAATAATGCAATATGGTGAAACCTTAATACTATTTATTTATGAAACGTGATATGTCAATATGATTTTATGACAACCGTTATTATAGTACATTGGTGTTTTTTATTTAAAATGAAATCAATTGTTTCAAAATTAATAAAATTTAATCACTAATTACTAAATTTAGTAATTACATTAAAGTATAAAGCATTATACTTTAATGTAAAAATCAATATAATTTGCAGTTTGGTTTGTGGTTAATTCTGGTTACGTAAATGATTTTTCTTTAAACTTTCTATATGCAAACTTTACTATTTCTATAAAAGCTCAAATTAAATAATGTAATTTGAGATTGGACTTTTAACCCGTATTCAATTTCAGCATTTAAGGACAGTGCTATTTTTATAATCTTTTTGTAATAAAAATATATTATGACACTCTTGTAATTGAGTAATATTCTATAATTGTACAGTTAGTTTATTCATATATTTAAATATAATAAACTATAAAAATCAATGTAAAACTAATTAATTTATTTATATAAATTTTGTGGCAGTGATCATTTAATATACATATGTGAAAATAATGCGACATAATTTGTCATTAAAATACTAATCAAGAGTAATAAAATAGACTTAGTAAAATAAATTACAATTTTATTTAATATGAAATGATGAAAAAGACAAAATAGTTGATTACATTGCATAATCGGAATCAAAATTAATTATACGTACTATAAAATAAAATTTTGTGAATTTCATTACATTTGTTACTTGAGTAATTAATATTTTATACTTTTCATAATAATAATAATAATAATTTATAAAGCGCCATTTAGTGATACATGGTTTGGTCATTTAATCTATATCTCTTTAATAATAGGATTTGGTTCAATTTAATTGAAAACAAATTTACCATGGTTATTGACATAGCTGAATCATAAAACAAATAAAATTATCAATATTTTGAAATTTGTCATGTTGATAATAAACATAAATAAAAATCAAGATGTAAACAGCACATTGAATATATCAGAAGTGAATATTTTGACTATTTTGCTAAATATATAAATTTATGTTAAATTTTAATACTTTGGTAGAAAATATTTTTTATAAGATATATCGAAAATAATACTTAAAATAAATTGTTTGGTGAAAAACTAACCACTTGCATTGTATTTCTAAAAAATGCTCATGTCATTGAAATAAGTAGTCATACATTCTCTAAACTAAGCAACATTTGTGTCATATAGGTCAAGCTAGGATTCACATACCACTACCTTCTGCTATTATATAACTAGTCCAGTACTTGTCAATAACCAGTACTTGCCAACTACACATTGGTTCATTATTGTTCTCATGACAGTTATAAATATAAAAAAAAATGTATATATATATATTTATATATATATAAAATTCACATTTCTTGTACTGCATTATTTTGAGTAATAAAATCAAAAATTCATCACTATATTATGTAATACTACTAGACTTGTACAATAAATACAGAAGTGATAAAATATCTTGATATAATAAAATAATAAACCAATTTTTGGTAAGCTCAATGTTGGTCATCTTTAACGCACTCTCATTGAGTGTATACGTATAGTGAAAATATAATCGTAATGAGAAGATTTCCTCAGAATCAAATGCATGTAGTGAGTATAGTAGTATAAAGTACTTAAGCAAAGTACATAACCTTTTTGGTTTCAGCGTGAACTGTGATGGCTCTAGCCATAGCTCCGGGAGTACGATCTTCGGAGCAACCTGATTGGTGCGAACCCTCTCCTGAGTCATGTTCCTTTTCCACCAGATGATATCTTGCCCTGAAGGCCACCAGGTGAGCGTAATATGCAGGTGCTGGGATACTTACAGAGCGAGTGCATCGGACGTACGTGTGACAGAGCTGATATGTCAAGCACTGTAATTCATCAGAGTCAAAATGGTTGTCATCCCAAAGAACATGGTAGTGTGAAGGACGACTTGTACCCTAACAAAAAGAAAAATAAATCAAAATAGTTTAAAAATTTAGACATTTATGAAACAAGTAGGTACCTATACATGGATATAAAGAAAGAAAATATTGTACCTGAATTCCCTGATGACTGCAAAGATAGAAATCAAATTCAGTGGGATGCGTGATTCCAACATCAACTGTTGTGCCAGCCGGAATATTACCCGACTTACCGGATTGTTCTTTTTTATCAGCGCAGAACAGCCGGGTATGATGGCGTTTTTGTACAACAATGAAAGTAATCCCAGGTTTGTAGTCTGCTTCCAGTTTGATGCAAGCCTCTCGCACTGCGGTCAATTCATGTTGAAGAACGTGTATGAACTGCCCTTCCGATACTCCGTCACGATACATGATGATTCTGTGGGGTTTGTAGCCCCCAGTACTCTTATAGAACATAATTAGCAGTTCTCGAACCATACTACTCATTTCCTGAATGATCTCTTGCCTGAAACAAGTATTTATTTGTGTTAATTTATAAGTGATTATACACTTGGTAGAATAGGCATGATGACTAATTTTGAAAAACTATCTCACGATGTTTTTACGCATTCACTGTTTTCAAATATATATACATTTCTACATAAAATAAAGGTTTAGTAGCAAAAATCGCCATTTTAAAATCAAATTTGACATTTACGCCAAAAAAAGCTTGTAGTATCATGGCGGCTGCCGACCCTGACGGTGACGTCATGGTATCGTAAACTGCATATCACTACTATATGTAATATATGTGTTCTAAGACGATTTGTGTATTTATAATCAATTCAAAAGTGCATAAGTGTTGTGCGGTCCCTAAATGTACAAACACGACGAAAAAAACACCTACTGAGGTATTTGTTTTCGTCCCACGCGAAAAAAAAGAGAAATAAGTGATTAAATTTCGCACGGCGAGACACAAGTGAATTTTATTAAGTACGCGTTTACAATGAAGTACAGTATTTGTTCCCCCACTTTTAGCTCTCAATAATATAATATTTACCATTATTTAGGCAATAAGTATATAAAGAACTTCATTAATGTCCAAACGTCAAAATAGGCCATCATAAGTTTCCCGCGTATGTTTTTAGCTTATGAACACATAATGTAGAGAGAAGAAGGAGCATATTTTATCGATTTTCGAGATGTAAGTTGTATTTAAATTACAGATAAATAAAGTACTTATATGTACTTATTATTAAGTTTTTACGTTTCGAAATTCTGATGAACAAAAGTCTTTGTTCGACGCAAAGAAATATCCGACCATCAAAAGTTCCATTCTAGTTAAGAGTAGTTAAGACAGGCAGAAAAATAACTACTATGGCTGCTATTGCTAAAAATAACGATAGCAGATAAATATAGCTTGTTATGAACACAATACAAATAACGAGCGCTATGTAATAATTCGTATTGAATCCATTTCCGTATTACAGTGCAATATGACATGTCAGTTACTAAATCTTCAATTATAGACATATTTCACTTTTTCTGTGGTTATTATCTGTCAAATTTAAATAACCTCAAATAATACGAAATACAAAACGGGACGCTACGACTTTAAATACCATTGTTTTATTATCCAACATGGTAAATTTAATTTTTTTTCACCAAAATAATGCTTTTAAATGCCCGTGTTCGTTTCAATACGGCTGTCAGTTTGTTTTGTTGTGTGGCGCCACCTTCGATACAACACTGAAACTACACACGTTGCCTAACGCCTCTAGTGATAGAAACTGAAACTACACGAGTTGCCTAGCAAATGACAGTTGACTCACAGTTAAGTACTTAATCCGCCAGAAACGTTGAGTTAAATATTTGTCGTTTTAGTGACGTATTTGAGGGAAGATTAGGTCTAAACGGACACTGTAATACGCTATATTTTTGTAAAACTTGAGTTTAGCTCTTAAACTGACACTGTAATACCGGCCCATAGTGTCCCCGGTAGGTAGGCGAGTATCTAGGTAAATTGAAACTATTTGCTTTGATGAATACTTGTTCCATTTATATTTAATTTGTTTTAGTTTTAAGTATCTAATTAAAATATTAATATATCGATAACACCAAAATAAACATAGTCCAGACCGACAATTAATGCGTATATTGTATTGAAGACTATCAGAAGAATTGACGCGACCATACTATGACGTCGTGCGCTCTGATTGTTTTTTCTCATAAAATGGCGGACTAACACATTTTGTATTTTTATATTTATAATATTATTATTATTCACTCCTATAAATTAAAAAAAAAACATTTCTTAAATCTTTATAACCTATTTTATTTTTTAAAATCATAATTTCAATGATTTTTTTCTTACAGTCATCACACCTATTATATATTTTAATATATTAATCATAATATCATAATATGTATATGAATCATAACAGTTATCCCATATGTATATTAGATTCATCATAATACATTGTGTATTTCCATTTCAACCTCATGTAACACTGTACAACTCCCACAAACAATATAATTACATCATTTTATTTTATAATCAAGCAATGAAAGCCACCAAGTTATTTATTTCTGAAACGTTAAATATTCTCCACCACGTTACAATACTCGGTGCGTGTTATAACAGATGCGTCAACGATTCAATAGAGCGGATAGCGATATTATTTGGTTTATTGTCCCAAATAAACCAAATAAATCAATAAATAAAAATAGCATGTTAAAAATAAGCAGCATATTCCATATAGCTTGTTATGAAAAAAATAGCCATTTCGAACAACACAACAGTTGACAGTAACAAACACAATTGACAGTGACAATATGGTGACGTCATGCGCTCTGATTGGTGTTTCACATAAAATGGCGGACAAACATATTTTGTATTTTTATTTTAATAATATTAATATTATTCGCTCTTTTAAAATGAAAATAAATATATTTTTTCAAATCTTTATAACATATTTTATCTAATAAAATCATAATTTCAATGATTTTTTCTTACTGTCATCACGCCTATTCCATTATAAATTACTTAAATTTTAAAAACAACGATTTTGAAAGAGAAAAAATTATTTACTAAAAATTACAATATAAACTTTTTTAATTTCACTTTGTATTTGCACTTTGTTAACACATTTTGGCCGTGACGTATGTTATAAGTAGGTACCTGTGTTGTTGTACTCTAACAGTAGCTGCATATCTGGAAGGATGGGCGTCCATGGAACCAACTACAGCTGCAATGGAGGGTTTCTTGTTATCACCCGCTGGTGGATGGGTGACATCTGCTCCCAGGAATATAACAGGTTCATTGAATACTTTGGGACGGAGGGAAGGAACTAAAATGGAGTTTATACCGCCCAATTTGACATTAATCTTCAAACAAAGATTGCTTAAAGTTTGCGGTGATGTCTTGTTGACATTTTTAGCTTGGACGCATTGTGTGGCCATCCCCAGTACTGTGTCACCCACACGTTTTACTTCAGCTGAAAAAATAAAACAGACTCTTGATTAAACATTGATATATATAATATTAACCCAATTAAGACGGATACTTGCATTACCTACAAACTGACAGTATTTCATGTCACACACAGATTTTGTAAGGCTACGACTATTTACACGACTCAACCATAGACGAAAACCAAAAATAACCACAGAAAATGCAGATAAATCAAGTTATAAAAATATTTACCTTTGTTATAATTGTAGATCTCGATGAAAAAATGATTTATAAAATTAAGTAAATGTAATAAGATGCCAATATTATTTATTTTTTCTTCAAGTTCGTTTCCATGATGCATTTTTATGACCATTGAAAAAATGACAAAGGTAAATATTTTTGTATTTTGATTTATCTGCGCTTTCTATGGTTATAAATGACCTAAAAACATAGACGACGTCAGAAAATTTGTCGTGTAAATAAACACTTTTTGGCGGGAAAACGCTTTTCCCGCCAATTCCGGTCGTAAAAAATAGTGGCAGCTCAATAATAAACAAAATATCACATATACTCAATGAAATTGAATACTTCATAACATAAACAGAAGATAAATGAAGAATAATGTTATTGTAGTTATCTCTATATAAAAAAGTACATGGCGGCATCAATATGTCACATGATCCTTCCTGCATTTGATGTAGATAAGGAATATGCGCCGATTGTGTATTGGTAAGGATCGAATTCAAAGCAGAATGTTCAGCGGGAAACAACAAAATGAACTGGTGCAGTATCCCTCTTTCCTACGCCTACAAACACAAATTTGCCTACAAATTTCTAATTTTTGTTACTGTCATGGATTTGAAACATTAATATTTGAATTCATTATTTTTATTTTCACATATCCCAAAACCCATTAACACTAAAACGTTGAAAATTTGTATAAATATAGAAAAATATAATATCTCAAATTTTTTTTTAAGAAAAGTTCCGGATTCTCAAACTATTTTATTAGGAGAAATATTTTTTGTACTTCACTGCTTATATTTGCAGAAATATTAAAATTATTGAAAAATTGAAAGACCAACATCCTATAAAAATATAGTAGTACATCTCGGTATTTTCTTGTATTAGTATGGCTGAATACACAATATGTACAGGAATTCCTATAGATACGTAATCTTCATCAATACATCAAGCTATTTACCTATTCTGGGTAGGAAAAATGGAACTCCACACTTTCCTATCCTGACATACATGTTATGTTATTGTTTAGGAAAACAAAATATCTTAAAATATAAAATAATTTGGATTGCCATCGACAGTTGGATTTTGATTGTATTAAACTAGTGGCAAGTGTTACATGCCACTAGTTTAATACAATCAAAACAAATATGTAACAATAGAAATGTTATGTAATAAGTAGAGACCGGATTATATGCAACATGAAATACTCGAAATATGCATGCAAATATGCATTATAAATGTTCAAAATATGCAAGAAAATCGCCAAAATGTGCCAAAATATGCAACATCAAATTTAAATAAATACTACAAAATAACATTATTTCATAATAAAAAACTGCATAATGTACAATCAAAATAAATTACCTCGGTAGTTACTTACTAACTAGACACATATTTTTAATTTTAGTCCTTAAAAACGTTAACAATCAAGTACTGTTCCAAATGTTCAGTTGTGTGGTTATGCCTTCTATCTCTTAAAATATTTTTATAAATAGAAAACGATCTCTCTATATCCACTGAGGTCACTGGGCAGTATTTGAATTTTGACGATATATTTGCAGGAATCGCCTCTGGCAAAATTGAATTCGATCCATTGATGAAGCTATTGATTTGGCATAAAGATTCATAGCCAGGGTTGTTGTTTAATATGTTTTCAAGCTTTTCTCGAAATTTTGTTGGGAATATTTCTGGCAAGTTGGAGTTAATTTGATGCGTCGCTCCCAAAGTCGCTCCTGTAGACTTCCGAAGACAGCCGAATGTCTTCGGGGATCTTTGTTAATTCGCATAGGTAGGTAATCGGTTCCACAGATACAGTTAAAATTTTACAAAATGTTCTCATTTATGCACGATCAGTAGATTTTAGTCTAAATATGCAATATTTTACAAAAATAACCCAAATATGCAAATGCATATAATCCGGTCTCTAGTAATAAGCATTATGATCAATTACCATAGACAGGTGTCTTTCCTGGAAGCACTACAACAACTAATTGAAGGGCCACAAAAGTGGATTTGAGATACTTGAACATTGGTTCCACTTGGTCTGGTCCTGTCGCATATTTACAGAAACACGGTTGACCAATTATAGGCATTCCAGCGTCATTTGATATTTTTTGTAGCTGCTGAGTGAAATTCCTAGAAATGCAATAAAGTCAATATTGAATAACACTACTTGCATTAATAACCCATACATCGGTGTTACAAGACACGCAGGTAGGGATTTTGTTATCAAGCAGGAAATAGCAACGAGAAATTTAGATGGGAATTAAACATTTCCTTAAATTTATTTTATAAAATATGTTTCAAATTAAAAAAATATTTATAAAACATCACAGCAGTGTAATAAGTATTTGAAAATATTATTTTTGTCAACTTACTTGAGGGAATCTTCTCTAACAGTGCGCTGTGGTGCAAAGCATGCTATTGCCCAGACTCTTATTTCAACTCCAGTGAAGAACTGTTTACCCCTCATGTCCCACACACCTTGGTTTGGAAGAGCCTGCTGCTTACTCTGTGAACAAGCCACCATCTTACTCCGACATCACAACTGTTCGCTAACCAAACTTTTAAGAGCTTTAATTTTTCTGCATAAAATTAGTATGAATGTACATACAAGGGTGATACTAACTAATACAAGTTATTAAATTCTTTAGACAGTCTATTGTCTACAAAGCACACTTATTTTTAACAGTAATAAATGGCTAGCTGAATTAAAACAAGGGTTGTTCATTTCTTGAGGAAGGGCAGAGTGCAACCACATATGGCATGGGAATTCCTCTAACTAATATCAAAACAAATTTAAAGATAATGTTTTCTCGACTAAGAGAGGTGATATCAGCTGTAAAGCAGAAGCAAGTGCCTGCCCTAAGCAAAAACTGTAACAATGCTTTACAAAACTGTCAGCAGCATTCACTTTATCGCGCCCTACAATCTGTTTTTATAAATGCATATTTAATATGCGAGCATGTCTATGGTTGACAATATCAAACACAGACATGGAGTCCCCATGGCAACATGTAAACTCCGGGTCAGTGAGAAAATTATTGCTTGTGCTGACCAAAGGTGGTCTGAGGAGAGCACATGCTCCATTGCCAGACAAACATGGCCAAAATATGATCTCAGAAGAACCAGAGAAATACTCTCGTTCAGAAGAGACTCACTCGCCAGAGTCATATCAGTATTAACGGGACACTGGGTTATAGGAAAGCATGCCAGAAGGCTAGGGCTGGAGGCATACGATTACTGCAGAGCATGCCAAGACGAGGAGGAGGAGACAGTGGTCCACTTCCTCTGTCACTGTCCTGCTCTCTCTAGAATTAGGAGAAGCTCCTTGGGAAGTTTCTTCTATGATGATTTAATTGACATAGCGTCGGCCGACATCGGAGACATTATGATATTCATTAGCCACTCAGGCTGGTTCAAGGGGGATGAGTGAGTGGGAGGACAGCCCCATTGTGATATCACAAAGGGCCAATTGGCCTATGTGTTCTCCTCAAGAACTGCCACCCGCAAAAAAAAAATGTCTATGGTTTTATTTCTATTACAATAGTGTAGGGAGATACGTTATTATTAATTCCTCCAGAACATTCTTTAACTTCCAATCTAAACAAATTATTAGAGACCTGAATTATTTGTTATTTTTTTTGAAAAAGGGGTGTCATTTTTATAGAAAAGCGATGTTAAATTTTTAAGTGTTATTTTGAAAAATCGGTATATTTTTCAGTCGGCAATTCTACCAACTGTAGCCTTATTATTTTTTATTATCGTTATATTGACAAGGAATGGTTTTTAAAAGTCAAACTAATTTGCAAAAAATATTTCTCAGATGGGCGCCGCCATGTGTACAATGGTATTTGCGGACAACTTGAATGAAAAACCCTTCATTTAGATATTCGAATTTTAAAAATTATCTACATATAGTTCTCTTGCTTCATAGGTTTTATAACATGGGCTACCACCGCGATATGAGTTACCATGGAACAGGACTTGCCTTGCTGATCTGAGAAATTTTCACCTTGCCCTTGTATGCATATTTATTTTATATTCAAGATCACAATCATTATCTATTGTCTTCCGAACAAAATATGACATTGAACTTTCAACAGAATTTTATTGTAAGTAGCAAGATAAATCATCAAAATATAATTTCTTCATCAACAGTTATTAAAACTTTAACATAAGATGTGTTCACATCTTGTGAAATTATACTTAAAATGTTGACTACGAATCTATTAATTATTTCCAGCATTTATGAAAACAAAAATAAACATGTAATGAATGTTAGAAAATATTTTACTTGTCCTCCAAGTGATGAAATCCGTCCTCCATATTGCAGTTTGGGTGGTGGTAAAACCCTTCCACGGACTTCCATCATGCTATTGCTAATGGTTAGACCAAACTCTTGTACATATGAATCATTATTGAAGTCAGCTCTTCGCACTAGATTATTAATTTCCCTTTCTCTGTGGATTTGAAATTATTACATTAAATAATTGCACATACTAAAAATATATTTGCTTGATAATAATATCTACAAGTTATTGGTGGTGAGGATAACGTATAATACTGCCTTAATATATGACAATGTATTATATCATATATTATGTACTATATCCATAATTTTAATCAACGTCACAAATAAATACAAATGTTTAATGACAACAAAAATTACCTGTCTGGAGCACTGCGAGCTGTGGCTTTGATCATAGTTGAAGTTTGCATATCTGTTAGCTTTTTGATACATCTCTGACCTGGGACAATATTGCACACCTCTAAGGGTAAGTATGTATGTTTATGCTCCTGCCCAACTTGTAAACAGGGAAGGTGAGGATAACGTAATTTCATCTTGTACTTATCCAGGAAGTATTTGGCAACTGTACATTCAACTGTCTGTCCATTCTCAAGCTGCAATGGGAACCTGTAATAGTTCAAATATTTGGAAGCAACGAACATGAATTAATTTATCCATAATACCCTTCCATTGTCTCTGTCTTAACCCAATCAAGACGAATAGGTACAAGTACTTGTATTACGGACAGTATTTCGCGTCGCACACAGATTTTTTTCAATCTCGTTTTAATTGAATATAATAACGGTAAAAAAAAATCTAATGATGTAGATATATCATAAAAAGTTCAAAGATAAACAAAAAATCGCATATACTCAATGAAACTGAACACTTCATAATATAAACAAGATAAATGAAGAATAATGTTATCGTAGTTATCTCCATATAAAAAAGTACATGGTGTCATCGATATGTCACGTGATCCTTCCGGCATTTGATGTAGATAAGGAATATGCGCCGATTGTGTATTGGTAAGGATCAAATTCAAAGCAGAATATTCAGCGCGAAACAACAAAATGAACTGGCGCAGTATCCCTCTTTCCTACGTGCATGCGTATTAGATCCTTACAAAGCACTGGAGAGTGTAAATTTCGCCAGTGATGATTGATGAATTTCAGTGTTTAGAGTTCTTAATTTTTTAAATAATTTAACAATTGTTTTGTTGATTCACCAATTGATGTCTTAAAGTCAAATATATTGGAGTAATATTCATCCAATTTTCGTCTCAATCAAGTATGAATTTACTGAGATATGAAGGTTCACAATTATGTATAGCCATAAGGGCATGTATAGATGACGCTCGGCGTTTAGGCACGCGGCAGGTGGGCATCTATACATGACACTCGTCTCAAAAAGGTTAAATACATATAATATATATATTTTTTTTTATACTTCTATTATTGGTCTCGAACCTTTTTAGGTAAAATGTCATGTTTATTATAAATAAAAAATAATAAAGAGGTCATAACATACGATTGCATCTGTGCAGGTCTCCTGGTGACATTGCAGACTCTGTATTTTCTTTTCATGGTGCCACAATGTGTTATTTCTATTTTTAGTCCTTTGATTTCTTTGGTAAATTTTACTCTTTGAGAGTCAGTCAATGGCTTCTTCTGTTCGTTAATGTCTCTTATATCGAGAACCTCACACATAAAATCAATAACGGGTTGAGCTTTGTAAAATGCTGTTGCCGAAACTATAAACAAAGGAACATTAATTATTTCTTGATTTTATCTGCAGATATGGGTGGTGATTTTGACCAACTTATGTGCTTATGTGGTTATAGATTTTAATATTATAAAAATAATAACAATATTGATAAACATACATAGAATATCGGGTACACATAGTGATGAGTGATGATAATATAGTGATGAAGATATTCAAACATAGATGTCGGGAATGTGGTTTTCTATTTCACCAGATAAAGTATAATAGTATGGGTGTAAGTTAAAACAAAAACAGTTAAATAAGTAACCCACTCACCGTCGATATTCAACATCATCTTCCATTGGCTGGGGCGTACAGACTGATGGAAACCAAACCATACTTCACGTCCGCCTCCCAGGGGATGGTAATAGCCGTCTGGTGTGGAGAAGAAACTTCGTCCCACGGGTGTGTACGTCATGGAAGGTAGATGGCGCATCACAACATCTAATGCGAGAATGGCATCGTAAGGTATTTGACGGGTTCGACCTTCGAGAGCTTCCTCCAGTGCAAATAAGGAAACCTACAAATTAATAAGAGATATAAGGCAAGATTCTAGTTCATTTTTAAATTTGTTGATAAATCAAGAAGTGACGACATCTTTTCGAAGTCTATTCTAGCTAAGCACTATGTGATAAGGGATAACCTTCTTCCTTGGATTCTGGCTAAAAGGAGGCTTCTTGAGTATTGGTGTTGATAATAAAATAATATTGTAACATTCGCATTGTTGCTTAGCATTTAACATTCCTTCATCACTTCTGAAAGGTTATAGCACACATTTATTTTCAAGTTATAATATATTATAATTTCTTCAACCCCTCAATAGTGCTCGGGATATTGATAAGAGAAGTAACAGGTTATAGATAATTCAAAGCAATTTTGCAGGTTCTCTTTGCAGGACAGAGTGCAATGGGGACGGTTTCTTGAGGAGGCCAAGGCCCATCCTAGAAACCACTGATGATGATGATTGACTTGATGGTGTTAGAAATTATAAAATATAATTTGCCTTTGTACTACTAACAAAGAAAAATAATATTATTTTATTACCTGTGCTACCCATTTTATACTAACACGGAATACTCTGTCCTTGCCTTCTCCTGGAAGAGTAACCTCTAATTCGAGTCTATCATTACCAATGGGCAGTGGATCTCGAGTGTATAAATTGTTTCTCCCGTCAAATACTGGCTTTAATGCACCAAATAATTTGCTATAAGCTTGCACCATCGTTTCTATAATTTCTCTATTCACCTGAAATTATTAAAAAAATAAATTAATGACATTCTACAAGCACCAAAGACAAGATTAATAACACAAGAAAAAATATGCTATTTTAATGATTATGAATAAAAATTCATGGTAAAAGAACTGTTGATTTAATCTGATTATCAATGTGTTTCACATAAGGCACATTGTTAGAATGGTTTGTCTATAATCAAATTATATCAATAGAACTTGTTTGTCTATAATCAAATTATATCAATTTTATTTATAATATTTAAGTATTAATATGAAGTTCAATCAAGAACTATTAAACTTGGATAAATCTTCCTTGATGAATAGACCTACCTTTCTAGGGCATTTGTCAGGCTGTATGTTAATATCGTAATGATGTACAAATCCACGTGGCATGGAGATCTGGAAGTGATTGGCTCGGAGGCCTATGGGTCGGCCCTCGCGCCCAAGGTTGGGGCGTCTGGGGCACAGGAAGACAGGGAGGTCAGGGGGTGCGGCAGGAGCCACAAGCCCCAAGGTGCCGCCTGTAGTGCTGCCCCCAGCCCCTCCACTGCCACTACCTCCAGACACTCCGGTGACTCCGCTGGCATTTGAACCCACACTGCCACTCGCTGGGGGAGCTGTATTATACAAACAATTTATTAACTAAATAATCAGAATAATAATGATAAGTTTTTATATAAACAAAATGGAAATACACTTAAAAATTATAATAATTCATTTTACGTAAATTTTATAATTAAACTCGTTCGAAACATTGTATTAAGTGCACTTTACACGAACACTATTTTCAACGGGTTTCAGGTTTTCGACGGGATTTTCAACGCGATGAGCAAAAAAATAGAACGTGTTCTATTTTCAACGCGATTTTCATCCTTTTTGCTAAAACAGAAATCTGTAACATTATTCGCTGTCGTCGTTACCGACGAGTCAAAATGGCTGCTGTTTGCGTTGACTTTTACGTGTGACATTCGCTCGCCATGTATTTTGTTTATTTGTTTAAGTGTCTAAACTTTCGATATACTATATTATAATTATTATATAATTTTTCGATATACATTTATTTATATTATATTAAATATTTGCACATATAATTGTGTAAACTGTGTAAAGTACTGTAAAGCGATGCTCGGAGTAACCTATATGTTGGATGCTGTTTTAAGCGTTGCGTGTAAAGCGATGTTTGGAGTAACCTGTATTTTGGATACTATTTTAAGCATTGGAAACCGGGTCGAGTTGAAAATAGTGTCCATGTAAAGTGCACTTAAGTCAACGAATTCTCAATAAAGGGTGTAGAGTGCTTGAAGAGAGAACATCAGGAATGGGTTTGGGGTAGACATTCAAGAAGTACCCGACCCTGAGATGTGACCTGAAGTAGGGGGGGACCCGGAAGTCCTATATATTTAGCTTTTTATTTTGGGTTCTTCTCTTATAACTAAAGAACTGTAGGTTATAGAGATAAAAATATATTATAATCCGTTTTGAAAGCTGACAAAATTTTCTAAATTTGTAAATAATACAAAAAGTTTCAATCTCTAACCATTCGAAAATTATGTGAGTGTGTGTGTCCCACCCCCCTAATAAATTAATACTTTGTTGTATATGCACAAAATTTCTGAAGGTATAGAAAATTTTAGGCCTGCAAAATTTTCATACCCAGAATTTTGAAATTTTGTTCCAGTCACGATTTATGAACATTTGTATTTTTTTATAATTTTCAATATATCTCAAAAACCATAAAAGCTAGAATGCTGAAAATTGGTATAAACATAGACAAATACAATATCTCAAACAGTTACGCTACATCCTACGTAGGCGATTCAAAGCGATTGCGAAGCGATGCGGTGCGGATACAAGCGAATTCAATGCGATGCGACGCGGCGGCTCTGTCCTACGTGTGCGCGAATCGTTCCCTCTGCCGCCAGCTACTGTCATGGATGTACGTATATAAAATACTCAAGTATGTACGGCAGAGAAGTGAAACTAATATTGTGTACTTAGAGAGGCATATTTATGGGGGATATCACGATTTGTATGAAGAATTACGTGATCTTGAATTAATAAATGAGACTGAATTTACATCTTTCCGGGAAACATCAAAATTTGACATTCGTGCAAGCGAGATAAAACTTTGTGTGTTTTGAACAACATCATATTGTAAAATAGCAATAATAAATAAATGTGTTTACTTGTAGTCCCATTTACTTTTCCCAAATCCTAAAATTAGCGGTTCGATAATAATTTGTCCCTTAATATGGAACGTTCATGGACAGAAATTAAAATTTCTGTTTCTGACATGTCAAAAAACAATGGCGCCGCTATCAATTCGCGCGAAAATATCAAACCAACTGATCGCGTTTGCTTCGCATCGCGCCGCATTGAAACCAACTCGCGGTCGGTAACGTAGGACACTACCATAGTTACCGACTGTTTGTTATTTTCGCGCCGCGCCGCTTCGCATTAGCTTTGAATCGCCTACGTAGGACGTCACGTTATTGATGTATAAGTTCCAGGGTTTTTCAAACTTCTTTTATTAGGAAAAAAGACATCTGCCCCTCTTCGTGTACCCTTGAACAATACATTCGAGAGCTGTGTCAGAAAAAAAAAGATCTCTCTGAGGCATCTTACACTCGGGTCGTTTGTAACAACTCCCTAAAGCCGGTTGCAGACCAGTTTAGCTTAGCTCGCCGAGGTCATTTTCGTATAAGCTCACATAGTTTGCGGTCTGCACACTTGTATGAAAAACGACCTCAGCTATGCGAGCTAAACTAAGGCCCGAATTATAGATTCGTTCTCCACCTTGAGTCTGGTCTTGAGCACACATTTTCAATCAAAATGGTATTAAAGATATAAAAGTCACTGAGCTTGATCTCAAGACCTGTCTCGAAATGTATAGAAAAGTTGAGATTGCTTCTAGACAGCTATCTCACTGTCTTCAGCAAGGTCTTAAAGAGAGGGAAGGAGACAGCGATATATATGAAAAAGAGACGAATGTAGATATATATATATGAAAAAGAGACGAATGTAGATATATTCATTAATATTTTGACATTTACATTTTTAGCGGTACTAAAGTGGATCGAGCATTTACATTTAAATCATACATAAATGAATTATGTGAGTGAAACTTTGTAAGATTTCATAATTATTTATTTATAGGCCAAAGCAGACAGACATGGAAGACATGGGCGCCCGCAGAAAATTTTCTAGGGGGGCAAAATATTTTTAGTAATGTTTTAATGCAGACGGTAGGGAAACAATGATCGGCCCGAGCAATGAGGCGCGGGGGCCGAACGTAACATTATTTGACTATTTTCAATCAATCCACCCACCCCTGCGGGCGCCCATGACAGTAGATGCCTATATCCACTGTCGAATTTTTGTTGTTTCATATTTTGAAATGGCTGGATGTATTGATTGTGCACATATTCCCATAATATGCTATATGACAACTAAATGAATAAGTATTTCATTCTCCTATTCTGAAGAAATTAGTGGACATTTTCACTACTTAATTAGGTATTATGTTGCATAAATTTCTCTACACTTTCAAAGATAGCCAAGACATTAAAATGTCAAAATAACTATAAATAGCTTTTGGAAATCAGTGCTACCATCAGAACAGGGCTGAAATAAATGCCATTTTTCTCTTGTTTATAGAGCTTCATCAAAATTTTGTTCGAGTACTCTTTTATTTTACTTTTAATACGGATTTTCGTTCATGATCTCAAGATGGTCTTGAGATGACACATTTGGAGAACAGTCTTGAGAATTATTCTATAATTTGGGCCTAGCTTAGCTTAGTTTTTGGTCTGCAACTGGCTTAAAGGAGTTGGACAGAGCTAATAAGGCGTCTTTCTATGATCAATGTTGGTGCGAGTTGTCCTATAAGTGGAATAGATTGCCTCAAGATTTTCGTAGTGCTTAAAGAGCACTTTCTCTAAAGGACAGTTTTGTTTCGTAGAGCAATATAAGACTGAAATACCAGTACCCTTGGAATGATCCTGAATCATTATGGGCCAGTTGTATTTATAAACTGACAATTAGGAATTATGTGGAATAAAAATTGAAAATAATAATAATTCAACAAATAAAAAACAAAGAAAAATATTCCAAATAAAGTTTCTATTGGGTTCAAAACTTTGTAGACAACACTTTGAATAGCTTTATGATCAATTTTTAGTTGTTTATAATGGAAATAATTATTGGTAGAATATAACAAATAATGTTTGTAACCACCTGTGAAAATTGTAAATAAAATATTTGTCAAGGATATATTTCAACACCCGCTTCACATAATTATATAGTAAATTAGATTATAAAGTAAAAAGATAGGAAGATATATGCATGAGATTTGTATGTATATGCATCACATATTAAGCAATGTAATGCATAAAAGCAAAAATAGAATGTCAATTAAGCGGGTAATTTAGCGAGAAATAAATGTAAGTAGATACGTGCAAGTAGGCTGCTAGTAGGCATTATATATTATGTAGGTAATTATCACACTAACAATTCAATATTAGGATTTGTTAATATGTTCATTGTTACCATATTATCGACTAAATAAACAAAATTGGTACCAATAGCATTATCTATTTGATTATTATCTAGTTTCTACCTAAGATTGTAATCAATCTTCCTTAGATGAAAAAAATCTATTGAGAAGAATTCACGTCTAAAGAATAATTTCAAAGAAACAATAAAACATTCCAAAGTTGTTTGGAAAAATAACATTAATTAATGATAATATACTATCTGATGCATCATGAAATTTTTGAAAGTTGAATAGAGCCAAACTGAAAATATAACAGTAAAAAGACTGATTTGTAATATGTAAAAATTAATTTAGATTTTTTTTAATAAATCTCAATTATAATTAAAACAAGATACCTAACGTCATTAATGATGAAAAAATTCATAGGAAATGTTTAAATTCAATCAATATAGGATGCAATTAATGGTTAAAAATCTCAATACCTTAAAAGGATGTGAAATATATAAAAACAACTGCATCAACTTTGAATGCAAATTTCACACAAGGACATACAGAGAAGTCCATAGATTAAGATAAAAACACGATTAAAATTGAAATCAAAACCATGGATACCTGATACTAGGCGAATACACACTCAATGCTGGATAGATGAATATTAGGCATAATGAAAAAAAGACGCAGGTGGATTCAATAAAAATGATGACGGGATTTGTATGAATTAATAAATAAAATTGTTATTGGAAAGTTCTTTTCCAACAGTTATTCATAGTCCACATTTATTATGTCTGGTCAATTCATAGCTAGCACCTGAGTCAAATTGAAAACGCTGTTCGTTATCGCCAAGCACTCATTTTTTAGTATGGGATTTGATATTTGTTGTAGAAAAAATTTCTACAACAAATGTCAAATCCCATACAAAAAAAAAAGAGAGCTTGGCAATAACAAACAGCGTTTTCAATTTGACTCAGGGGCTATGTTAGTTCACCCCTTGATTACATTATCATGTTAAGAAACATCAATGCGTACTTGTGATTTTTAATAACCAACATCGTTTACTGAAAATTACAATATATATCATTTATTTTGTACAAAAAAGCAGATAGGTCTTTGAATACATATATTAATTCTGTAACCAGATATTTGAAGATTTTCATTGGTTGGTTCAATTATGATAATTCAAAAAGCTTGATGTAGGTATATTAAACATGGATAATGAAACAGTTTTTTTATATTTTCTCTATATTGCTGGAATACTCTATGTTTTCATTTGTTATAAGAATCTTTGATCTTTTCCTTCATAAGAAATCTTATTCATGATTTAATTAAGCAATTCAACACTATTTTTAAATTGATCAGAGTGAAGTGAACTTAATTAAATATAAATGGTAGTTGTAAACTATTGGGGCTATGAATCCTCTTCGCAACGAGTCAAACTATGTGGTGTATGAATAAAGTAGTAGCTGAACAAAAAAGGTAGATATAATATTATTATCCATTACGTGAGAGCTGTTCGAAGCTGGTCTGGGGCTGTGTCGGGCTGGGGGGCCGCGGTGGAGAGGCCGTCCAGGAAGACTCTATAACCAAACAACATGACAGGGTGAGAGAACACTGCTCATGTCACCGCCACCATGTCACAATATCACAAGCAACTAACTATATAAATATATATATCAATATGCACAACACACTACACTACGATATACATTACACAAGCACATGCTAAGAAATAATACACACACATTCATCTTGATAGGTATAAATTTAATTATTACACTACTCAAACACAAAACGTGTGTTGTAAATAATATCAATACCGAAAAAGACAAGGACACCTTGACTTGTTACAAATATAGTTTTCGACAAACATCTAGAAAAATCATGTAGATGAGCAGAACTCAAATTTGGGTTTTTAGTTTGGATGGTTTGATCATGTGTCCCGGCCGAAAAATTTCAAGATGTTTGGAAATAACTATACTGAAATTTCTGTCGTGCGATATGCCTGATTGCAGATCTTTTGTATTGTATTTTGACATCTGGCTAATATTACGGCGTAAAATCCCATACAAAAACACTTAGGCGTATCCCACAACAGAAACATTAGATTTTACAACTTGGCTAAAGGGCAAGCACTTTAAAATGAAAGTACAAAAACATTTTAGACTTTGTTTAAACGTTATTTAATCAATTTACAATTAAATGAGTCATATTATTTGGTCGATAATGTAGTGTTTATATGTTTCATGAAATATTAGCGTGCCATGAAATAATTAGCCGACTAATAATTTCTCTCAACATTTGTCTTATTTTGTTTAGACACGGCTGTGTTATAGGCTACGTATAGATGAAAAAACAATAGGTAAAATAATTTATTGACTTAAATTAAAAACATGGAATGCAAAAAACTGCTGTTAATGAAATGTCTCATTTGATAGGTTTTGCAAATGTTGTTTTCTATTTTCCTTCATAATTTCAATATTTTTTGCTGACTTAGTTTATTGTGTAAATATATTTCTATACAAATTTGTAACTTCAAAATGACAACATTTAAACAAGAGAGGTGAATATGAGCATTTGAGAGTGTATAATTGATTTGCTAAAATATATTTTTAAAAGCATCAGAAATATACATAAAATGTTAGGTTTGTGTGTGAAATAATTTTTATTTCTTCTTGCGTAATAAACATTATAAAAATCATCTTTTCACAAATCGGAAGTCAAATGAATAACAAACTGAGCCACAGAGGCTAATGTAGGATATGCTGGATGAGAAAAGAAATGTAAAGCAACATGGCAATCTGAATAATTGTAAAAAAACATGCAAATCACATTTCATAATTTTATGCGAGATTTTTTTTACATATTCAAATTCTTTCATCTTTTTTAGTCTTTAGTTATCCAGAGGAAGACTAAAGAACACCTGGATAAACAATAGCCCCAAGATACTATAAAGAAACTGCTTACATGAAAGTGATAGTGGGAACCGCAGAATATAAAGCCCGAGGACAAGAAGAGCCGACCCTAATAGTCAATATTGGCAGTAAGTTGGAACAGTCCCAGAAAGAAGAAGATAATACAATTTTTATTCATGTTAAATAAATGAAAAATATTAAAATATAATTATGTAGTTGATCAGTTCAAACTTTAAAAAAAAATCTACTAGCAGGTTTTAAAAACAAAATTATGAAAGAGTGTTTTTGAACAGAAAAATAAATTAAAGAGTGTCATAATACTTAATTTAAAACTGCATGATGGTTCCAATATATGGAAAAAAAAAATTGGGGATAAAACAAATATAATTCTTGTGTCATAATATTTTTAAAAAATATTTGTGGGGAAATAACACAATCTCAGATAAGGGTCAAAAAACTTTGAATACATTAGATTTATTAAAAAAAAAAATAGAAAACAACAGAAATGAAATGTTTATGAATCTCAAATCACAGAAAACCATAGACATATTCATAGCAATTGATGATGTTCAGTAAATTATTTTCATAGGCTTCAACTCATTGACATTCACAAAAAATTGACACCTGAGAATTATTTTTAATATGGTGAACCTGCTGTGCACCACAGATTCTACGAAATTATATTTGTTTGTGAATAAAAAAATAAATAAAAAGAAAACAACTAGCCTCTTTCAAGAACCTACTGCTATATGTTGCAAATGAAAAAAAAAAACAAACCCATATAAATATAGATTGTATCAATAATCTAAATGACCTACAACTTAAAATTCATATATGTCAACAAAGGCATTTACTTATTGGCAGTTCACATATAATATAAATTTGTGGAATTATGAGTGAATACCAACTCAACTAGCTTTTTAGCACAACTGAAATGTCACATACAGAAATGGTTTGCATGTGTGATGTAATTGGAGTAATGAAGTTATAAAAAAAATGACAAAAGGACACTCAAAAAACTTGGCTGAACATCGGAGAACACAAAACCATAATAGCAGAAAAAAAAAAACAACAAAGACAAACGAAAACAGAGACAAAGACAAAGATGGGTCGGTGGCAGAGCGGTTAGCGTGCTGGGTTAGTAATCCAGTAGTCGCGAGTTCGAATCCTGCCTCGACCGATTTCGTTCACCTATAGCACAAGCATTTATTTGCTTATTTTAGGGAACGTAGGAAGATGTATATGTACTTGTTTAACAAGGACATATTCATTTTTTTATAAAAAAAAAAAAAAAAACATTGACACAAGAACTATGACTGAAGAGTTAAAATCCATTCAGATATTTTATATAATTTCCCAAAGCATTGACTGGCAATCGAAAAAACTTTCATAATTATTATTAACATATAAATATTGACGTGAATCTCCATAATTTATTTATTGGCTGACAGAAAACTAGTTCAATATGTTAAAAAGGGTATTTAAAACTTATATACAGAATAATACTAACAAAGAATGAATGGCAAGAGTTAAATGCACGGTAGAGAAGAATAAGTGATCAAGTGACTGAATTTATTTTCAACAAAACTCTTCAATAACTATTATTATTAAAAAAAATATAGGCATATGGGGAAATAATGTAAATCGGTCAATATATTGAATGAAGACGGAAATTTTGAAAAAATAAAATAACAAACGAGACTTCAAAGGAAGTCATTTACTAGAACTGTATTGTAATAAGATTAAGCCTTAACATACTTTTCATCATCCAGTTACCAAACATCAGGCGATATGTAAAATTAGTCAATTCAGATTTACTGATATGAGCTAAAGTAATATTGAAGTTTGTAACAAATGGAATGAGTGTCTGTCTGCCAACTTAATAAATTCTAACGCAATTGTGAAATCAAGGGTTCTACTGAAAAAAGGATGACAAATGTAAATCATGCTTTATTATATAACAAGTGAAAATATTTCAAAGCATAAAAAGGGGAATGAAAAGAAAAATCATACATTTATAATTCTCATGTTTTTGTATTATATAATTATGCAAATAAAAAAACAAGACTCAATTTTACATGTGATGTATATTTAATATTGGAGTTTATTGGATAACCAATAAATAAATTTGTAATCCAACATACTTACCTGCATTGTTAAAATTGAATTATTAAGGCATTTATTAAATACAATAAAGTACAAAAATTATCAAGGGAAAACTATAACTCAAACACAAACAAAATAACTCAGTTCAACATAAATAAACATGTTTTGTGAATAAATAATGAAAAGTTTATGAAGGTTCAAAATAATAAACAAAAAGTATTTAAAATGTAAAATAAAAAATAGCTCGATTTAAACATGCATTAACAATATATTATATTCAAATAAATTGCTAACACTGTGGTAAACATATGATTATATGATAAATTAAAGGATATTAGACGATAGAAAGTATATAACACACGAAAACTATTCTGTAGGTGAAAAAACGTTAAAAGTAGGTTATCAAATTAAAATAATTGTGTATTGATAACCTTAAATAACATTACATATTATGTTACAAGAACACAATACTGCCTATTCCTTTTGATATTTAACGTGTTATAGGGAGAAATAGAACAATTCACAAAAATAATATGTAAATAAAATAATGTTATTATTAAAGTGATAGAACTACTGACAGGCATACATGTTTTATTATAAAATCGCGTAAATCAACTAAACAAAGGGCGTTTCGAGCATGTATTGCCATTTGATCTAAATAGTAATTTGATGACATTTTAAAGAAATAAATATTGATATAGAAATTTAAAAGCATTAATGACTTACGCTGGCCAATGGGATACATTTTACTAGTAAAATTGAACACTTAAAGTACGAGGCACGCTGGAAAATTAACGATAAATATAAACGTCCAAAATCAGACAAGAACATACACACACGCCATTTCTCGGACGCCATATGCAACGTCATCAAGAAGTTGCCAGACGTTGAAATAATATTTAAGGCTCACGTCAAATACAAAACATTTACCAGTTGCATAATTAGACCTCAGGAAAAATTGCGACTCAGATAGCGTGAATGGCACTAAGTCACCGAATTCAATTACGACTTGAAAGACGAAGATGGGTGGTGGCAGAGCGGTTAGCTGGGTTAGTAATCCAGTGGTCGCGAGTTCGAATCCTGCCACGACCGATTTCGTTCATGAAGCATTATTATGTTTATTTTAGGAAACGTATGAGGATGTATGTGCAATTCTTACCAGGACATTTTCATTCTTTAAAAAAAAGACGAAAGAGAAACAGTAACAAAAAATCAACAATTATGTAGAGACAATTTCAACTAACATTAAAACTGCGAGTTTAATATAATTTGATATTTATTTGTAGAGTTTTTGTCGAAGAACTACGAAGTCAAAAAATATAAGAACAAATACTCGATGGCGTCATCGACAGTTTTCTTTCTAAATCTGTTGTAATACCGTATTGTATCGGACATAACAATAGTGCGTAGACGCAATGGAAAACCTAAAAATGATTTATAGTGACAACGTGGGAAACGAGATAAAATCTAATAAAAAAGGACGAGTAATTTAACTCCGATTTCAATCTTACGGTGTACCTTTAAACAAAAACGTGGCAATTGGTTATTAGCGTATCCAAAAATAATGTTCAATAGTACATTAATTTGAACTTGAACATAAAAGGAAAAAAATCATTTTGTGCTAATCATAAACTAAATTTCTTAGAAAATAGCCTAGTAGAATAAATAAATTCCTGGAAATTTGGATTATCAACTAGCAACACCAAACAAATATGGTGGAGTGTGGAATGAGTGTCGCATGCGCAAAAACATAAATAGAATACATATTTGATATTATTAAAATGTCCGTACCTTTCAGCGGCACATTTCGACGGTCTGGTGGAGTAGTTTCTGCTATTGCCAAACAATTAAGATTAGTGAATCTTAAAGCTGTTCATCGAATAAATGTTAAATTTGACCCGTTTCATGAGAATGTAACGCATACTAGGTAGGTTGATTGCATTGACCGATTTAAATGAATAAATATATTGAGAAATGAATCACATACCACTGCATTGACCGCATCCATATGCCTTTCCCAAAATGCTCACGGCTGTGTTTAATCCAAGGGAAGCAATGTCCGGGATTGAAAGATGAGCCAATTGTTCTGGACCTCCTGGTGTAAGCTCCCGTTCGGTCGACATTTTTCTATAACAGAAAAGTTACTGTAGAAATAGAATAATATTTCCGTTTGTGTATGACATATCAGCTGGTTTTAATAATGTTTTTCTTTGTCATCAATACAAACAATGATTTCTCTAACGCAGAATATATCATAAAATCTGATTTAATTTCAGAAATTTTCTCTACTACATTTCATCTCCTAAATTGTCTATAAAATTCCCAAATTACACAATAAAAACTGAAATTGTTTGTGACAGACAAGATCCAGTGGTAACAGTAAATCTATTACCAGATATAGCAGGTAATTTGTGCATTTCTACATTTTCTTTTATTTTACATAACAAATATATTTTAAACCAACTATTATGGTGTTGAATTATATTTTATTGTCATATTAAAATTGTTTCAAGAACATATTGTCTATTCCCTGAAATAAGAAAAATTTTGTGACTAACGCGACGTCTTAGGCGATTTGAACGCGAATGCGAAGCGGCGTGGCGCGGCGGGAAAATAACAAACAGTCGGTAACTATGAAAGTGTCCTACGTTACCAAACGCGCGTGTAACCGCATCGGATCGCTTCGCAATCGCGTTTGCTTTGAATCGCCTACGTAAGACGTCGCGTTAGGGTAATGAAATAGTTTAAGGCAGCATTCAAACCTGGGTCCACTGAATTAAAAGTCTGATATACTAACTGCCCTTGTATTACCGCGATGCATGTTACAAATATTTATAGATATCGCAATAAAATGTAGCTATTTTCCTGTATTTCATTATTTAAGTATTACACAAATTTAATTGATACTAAAAAAATCTGGCCAATTTCAGAACAATCTGGAACAAAAAAGGTTACACTTAAAAGTAACAATTTAACTTGTTTGGAAATCCTCCAACTCTTAAATAAACACGTAACACCATTGGCACCAAAGGAACAACCCGTTTCTACTATTTCAACAAAATCTGAAAAGAAGGGTTTTGGTCGGCGCTAAACGGCATAGTCAAAAGCAAAATGACAAAGAAACGATCGGGAAATCTTCAAGTTATAGATCAGTTCTACAACCAGATCCCAGCATTTACAGATGTCTTTTCCGAAGACACTTTCTACGTTTTTGTTATTTGTTTTGTACTTTCTACCATTATTGTCGTTATAATTTTATCAAGGTTTATAACATTGAAGCCGGTAGATTAAGTATTCAATATGTAGACTTATTTTTAGACACAGATAGTTTTGTTACTCATTTAGCTACCTAATTTCATAACAGAACAAGTCACAAGTGTATCTGATTTTATTTTATACTAAGTTTTGATTTTTTTCAACTGAGTATGTTTATTGGGTGTAAAATAATTATAAATACTTTTTTATTTATACACAATCAATTATCAAAATCTTCTCCATGTTATGAAAAAGTAAACAACATTCTCTAATAATGTATTATTATGAACATTACTTATAAAATAAAATTATAGTTGTTTAAAATTTTTTTTTATTTATTTATATTCTAATTTCCTAAACATGACCCCTTATTAAAAAAACCCTTTGGATATTATAAATATCATTATTTATTTGTAAATATAAAAATTAAAAAAGGAAAGGAAAAATTACTGAACTGCTGTGTTCTAAATAACTTATACATGAAAGTTGATAAAAAAATCTAAAAACATTTGGCACTTGTTTTTCACAAATGTACGAATACCATCAAGGTATGTCCCTACGGAGAACTATACACCTCTATCCCTTTAAACGATTGTAGCCTTTGCATCATCTCATACATGTTTGCAGATTGTTCAATTTTCTTATCGTATGGTCATGCCATCCATCCCTCTATTTCATACTTCATCTTTCATATATATTTTTTGGTCAGTCATCTACGGTTTATGGTTTTTTGTGCCTCATCGTTTTTATGTAGTACCTTTTGCTTACATTGGGCAGAGAAAAAAAATGATTGATACATTCTTGCATATTATCTTAAGCAAAAATTTGTCAAATTGTCACATCATTTGTTGAAACGAGGCAATATATCCTTGTGGTTATTACTGCCATACTTGAGAAATTCTGCTGTTACACTATCAAATCTGACAGGTTTTAACGAAGACATTCAATATTTTCATTCTCTCGTCACTGCCATACTTTCTCACTAACGTTGATACTTTGTGACCTTTTATACATTTTTTTTGTAAGTATTTGCACCAATCTCTCTTATTGTTCTTCTCTATTAGCATATTTTCATCTTTGAACTTTGACCTTTTTACAACTTGCTTTCGCTAAGCTATACTTTTCCTGAATATTTTCACGCTACTAGGAAAGTCTTAACTGTTTTTCTTTCTTTTATACATCATCTTTTTCATTTTTTACAGTAGCTCCTCTTAGTAGTACACTGTTACACTTTCCATGCCTTGTTTTTCCTCACTATATGTTTTTATTTTCAACATTGGCCGATCCCCAGCAGAGGAGAAATTTACTATTCCTTACTCATGCAGATATTGCCTCTCTGGTCTGCAAACACTGGTTAGTACAATAAACTCGCAACTTTTGCAGGGTGCAATGAAGTGTTTGTTATTAATATTATTCTTTTCTGTATTCTTATTTTACTTTAGCATTATGTGTTTTCTGCTACCTTTACTGCTATCACACTTTAAATAACAAACCAAATAAATTAGTTAAGTAAGATGAAAAAATGCAGTCAATATAAAACAATTGGAATTGTTTGTGAGGTGATGCAGAAAAGTGTGAAATTACCTATTTATTTGGTTTTAAGTAGCACAGCTCGATGGAAAGTTAAGATTAAAACGTTATTGAAATTTACTTACTTATCAATATAAAAAAAAATTAATGCAAGATAAATAAAAAATAGATAATTTTACTCGGAATGTCGCCTTTTTAGGTGAGACAAGACTAGTGAGTGTGTCATGTTTCCGTTTTATAAGATAATGCACACCTGTCGCTGGTTACCCCAAAATATGAGACATGTCGTGATGGCATGTTATATGTATGTATTGAATTAAAATATGTTTGTTATAAAAGGAAAAATTTAGAAAGGTGGGTAGGAAGATTTATTTGAATATATAAATTAATGCAGATTAAATGTAGGAAAGTATAATTATCATACAACATATACCTATGAAACCACAAAGGATTTTATCGATATGAACCTGCTATACAACAATTTTATTTTCTACTCTTGAGGCGATGCTGTTTTATTTGCTCTTATAACCTATTTTCAGCTGATGCACATGAGCCGGCGCGATGGCTAAGCTTGCATCACATATATTTATCTCTTTTCAACGCTAACGATTCCGTTTGCTATCTTCTTTTAACACTCGTGAATGCATTTGTGTGACTTCATTGTAAATAGCGGTGTATAGGTCAAGAATGTTTGAAACTTTTGTCAGCGATATTTGATAATTATTTCATCAAATTTTTCATTTATGCACTTAAATATTTTGAAATAAAACTAATACTTTTCACGCGGAAATCGTAAACGAAAAAATAACTGAATGTACGCTGTATAATAGATAAAAACATAATAAACATGCATTATTAATTTATTTAGGATTAAACTGATGTGACAAATGATTATAAATGGCATTTTGTGGATATTATTTCCATGTAAAATCATTTCGACCACAAAGGTTTCGGATGCGGAGTAAAATTTCCCGGCGACCATATTTGCAAACAGAATTAAGACGGATCATTGTCATCAAATAATAAAGGGAGAAAGTAATATAATAATATTAAAAGAATCTTACCAGTCGATATTTTAGTCCCTTATAAAGCTGATGGCGTCTTTTTGTTGATATATTATTATTCGAGATGACACAGAATCAAACCGTAGTGTTTTCATAAACATGACCTTGTAAACATAAACTCACAGATAATATGGAAGTAAACTTTCAGTATACTTCAGATGTGTCACTCAATACATAGAAGCTGTAACCGGATAATCATAAGGTTTCTCGCATCTCCGCTATAGGGGCAATGAATACGCGACCGGTCTATGGCAAATTTTAATTTCCATTTTTAATGTTTCCAGCTTTAAGGAATGGATTCAAGGATAACTTCAATAAAAAATAACCATTTTTCAATCATTATTTATTAAAAAAAAAACACTTATGATGGATTTTATTTGCAATCTTTCAAAAATCATGCCAAATAATTCATGAAATACATTGTTCTAAATAAAATGTGCATTGTAGATTATTAGATTTTTAAATTTATTTTCCACAAAGAAAGATTTAATACTGATTTTCGGGAAACTATATAACTTCACTTCGCCGTATTTCACTTGACAATTTATTCAAAACACAACAAAACTTGTCAGCCATCTTGCGAAGATAATCGAAAAACACAAAAAGCTGGCAATAGATTAACACCATCACCATCACATGGCGTGATAGTGTGTATGTAGATGAACACCGAAAACAACAAGAATTTTACAAAATCACACGTGTTATATTTATTATCTGGTTTACTTCAAGATTTTAAAGGATCAAAATGTTTCGCGTCACAACAAACAACAAAACACAACTGAAGTATGCTGAAGGTCTGAAAATTTTACATTGCATTTTCAAAAATACCAACATAAAAAAAAAAAAAAATAGCGCCACCTTTGGAGATGTAAGCGTAAAGTAAAACCAGTGCTACCAATAGAGTGCCACCGGCGTGCATAAACTGCGCACAGATATCGGTCGGCTGGTGATATTTACTTATTTACCATGTACTGCAGTTTGCGTCGCCGCGCTACGTACTAACGTGCTGAACCGCGTATTTCAAAGTAAGCGGCATTGTTGCAAAATAACGGGACATTAGAAAAGGGCTTCTTTTATTTTAAATATTGACCATTTTTGAATATTCCTTAAAAGGTCTTATATCTATAGTTGGGTATAATTGTTCTATGGGTATAATCATACCTACACTCGTTGCCGGGCCATTTTTGGGTAATAATAACCATTAACCACTGAATGAAGTATACCATGAAGGTATTAAAATGAAAAATAAGACCATACCTAGAGGAAATTTTATGGTGTTTTACATCTGTTTTTAAATGCGTGTATTGGTGATATATTCTGCATGTAGGCTTAAGATTTTTTATGTAGAGATTTTTGTAAAATACAAAATATGTGTTAGTTTTGGTGAATCAGTTCAGTCCCAAGGTTCAGTCATTAATTTATTATGTACCTACTTTTTATATGAAATGATCATACATAAATTTATTAATGTAAGATCATTAATTCTATGTGTAAGATACAACAAATAGATAAGAGAATAGTAAATTATAAAAAACATGATGTGTTGTATCAATATATTAAAATTATATCTAATAACTGAAGCAAAACATATATTTATGTTGAACAGAACAAGATATTTTTGTTAATAAAGAAGTCCAGTTCTTAAATATAATCACATTTATTGAAGCTAAACTTCTGGATTTTATCAATTCAACAATACAAAGTCAAAATATACCATTTTTAGAATTAATCATTGCTTTATTTTCTTGATCACGTTGATAAGTTATATAACTTTTTTCCATCAGACAAATTTATCAATCTTTTTTTTTCAATACAAATAAGATATTGAATGTGCAAACAATAATTTAAAAGTCTGGATAATTGCAATTGGGTATTAAAAATGTGCAACTCAATTAATGGCCACTACTAGATATACATCATGCTGTATCCGTAACAGTTCTACCTGGCGGCAATAAAGTATTCTTAAAAATTGTCATTATACATCAGAATTTCTGATGCTTCCTACTTACCGGGGTGCAATAAAACCGTATAATCCATAATTACACGGTGTACGTTTCAAACTAAAATTTGTATGGAATTGCAGCTCTATATTTATAAATCTTTATGTAGATGTCTTTATTCTTAGCTTGAAATATGATGAGTTTTGTTGTCGGTAGAATAAATGGAGTATGTTATACAAGTTTTGGAATTGGCCTTTTCTGTTAAAATACTTCTTTGGAAGTTTGGATTTAATGATCTCCAATTGTATCAAAATATTGTGGTCATTTATTTACGTTTCACCATTTTCATGGCACAAGCCATGATGCAGACAATATGTGAAATAAGACATAGTGCTGTTATCATAGCAGCACATCATATAATTATATCCCACTATACATGAACAGTGGGAATTTAAAATATTTCCAACATTTATTTAATATTTTTTTTAGATTGAAAAAGGAAATTGATTATAAATTATGGTTCAGCCCTCCTAAACAATGTGTCATTTAGCTCAAGAAAAGATAGCTCAATGTATGGAAGTGACAGTTGCCACGTGACAACTGTCACTTCCATACATTGAGTTATCTTTTCTTGAGCTAAATGACACATTGTCTAGGGAGGCTGGATTTAAAACTTTGTTTCAAAAGATATTACTCATAACAGAGATCAAATAAATTCGAAAAAAAATCACTATTAGAACTCCTTTCGTATTTTTGTGTTGGTAAGATTTTTTAGTGTTGTCAGATGTAAGAAACTAAACTTTACCAGGTGTGACAACATATAGATAACCCTAAGTTAGATAAATTAATTTTGTAGTATTCGTCACAAATTAAGAATAATAGAAGCTGTTTTTTGACATACCCCCAAAAACAATAAAACGTGTTTTAAATTTATTTATAAAAGCAAAGTCTTTGTAAATTTATAAAGTAGAAAAATATTTAAAATGTTAATAACTTCGTAGAACTAAATTTGCCAGATTGTCAACTATGCAGGCTTAGCAACACAAAAACATGAAAGCAGTTCTTATAGTGCATGCATTATATCCAATCATAGCAGAGATGGCAATAAAGTTTATAGGTAGAACCGTAGAATATGATAGCAGAGATGTCAATAAACTACATTCATTTGTTTAATTTATATTTATTTCACTTGGGTTGAAGGGACAAAACAAAAAAAAATTATTCGAGACAACACTTATAAATAAAACATTTTTATTGATATTTAAATATGTATACATTACCGTATTCAGAAACAGGAAACGTACACATTGTTTTAATGTAATCTTCTTACTCATATAATATATATATGTAAAATTAATATTATTCTTTATTTACAGTCAAGTATTAAGTGATACTAGATTTTTTTAAAATTCATAATACATTTTATTCTGTACAAAACCTATTTCTAAAATACGGTGGATATTTCATGTGTCAACATTTTATTTTGTTTGATACACATACTGGGAAATGATAAGGCGCCAGATTTAAAGTTGTCAATAGCAACTGTTGCTTAATATATGTACATGAATATCCATAGCAGTATTGCAATCTTGATACACCCCATATTCAAAGTCAGATAGATATGAGGATTAGGATGCTTCAATTTTTTCTCTATATGAAATAATATATCATGGGTTCAACAACAATGGGTTCTTGAATGTGTTCACTAGGGGGGCAAGTCTGGTCCAACCGGCAAAATCAAAACCCTCACGATTACCCATATCATGGATATAATTATTATATGGAGTTCTATAATATCTTTAGATGTCACAGAATTCCATATGATTGCCGATCTTTGTGGCTCAGTTGGTTAGATATCTGACTGCTGAGCCAAAGGTCCCAGTGGAGACACAGTTTTTAAGTGTGTTTTCAGTCTGGATCTGTGAGACGATTAATACCGTAAGTCTCCTGAATGTGCCAACTTGTTATTGGGTGCATGTTAAATTAACATTTGACATAGTTCCTGTTAGTTGTCCGAGAAGCAATATTAAATTAAATAAATATGATAACTATATCCATGATATGAGTAATCGCGAGGGTTTTGATTTCGCCAGTTGGACCAGACTGGCCTCCCCTGAACTGTCACTTTACTATATAATACACTAGTGATGTTCTTTTGTCCTTTAATCTTATCTTATTATTTTCGTTTATTTTATTCAATCTTCAGAATAGCAAAAAATACATGAAATGACTAAATTTGGCATTTCATTAAGAGTTCTCTGCCTTTTCAGAATCAGACCCAATGTCAAAAATTGAGGCCTGGGGCCTCCTCAATCCAAATATAAGTTTCTCAATACGGATGATATAAGTATTCTAAAAAAGAATACCAATTTCTTTCGCAAAAACAATTTGAACTGTGTGAAAGAAAACTAAATTAAAAGCATTGCTGTTAATACGAAACTATAATTAAATAAAACATCATGCTAACCTATATTGCCATACATAATTTCTTTAAATGTTGTGCAAAATTGCAATACTACAATAGTTTACGTATAAATGTTGATTGCAATACCAATATGCCTTGTTTGTATGTATGTTTAATATTATTTTGTTAGCACTACCTGTTTTAAAAAGAAATATTCTTTTTAAAAATGATCACTATCATCAATATGAATATAGACTTGTCTTTCTAGTTACGCAAACAAATAATACACAAATATGTATAAAAATTGTTAAAACTATATCGAGACTAACATTATTATTTTACAAAATAATATTCTTAGTAACAATAAATGTATTTATGTTTAAATAAAATGATGAGTGACACAATTTATTGAATACATTCATACTTATAAAATATTCAATCAAAAGAAATAATATACTTTCCAGAATTATACACAAATAATATGTATAGTAAAATTGCACATGCCTGGGTCTGTACAAATGATGGTTTCAACAAGTAGCTAGCACACTTGGGAATGTATACAATAAAAGTACAATATTAAATGCCACTGCTTACAATCTACTTGCCTTCATTTTTTACTAATCATAATATACCAAATTTGAACATTTTCAAGGTTTTTTTAAATTACAATAACACAATTAAATATTTACACAATATTTACAAAAAAGATATAAATTTAATCTTCCTCGTCTTCCAAACCAGGAGGGGGAGGTTGATCAGAGTCCAATTTGGGCCTTTTGTACGGAGGAGGGGGAATGGACATATCCCCGAGAGGTAGAGGGGGAGGTGCAGCTGGAAGTGGAGGGAATACTTCATTATCTGGAACCATACTTAGTAATTCTGCTTCGCTCAACGAGGATAATTTACTGGATCTCTTTTCTGTTACATCTTGTGTATATGACAATCGAGTATTGAAAGACTGTCCCATTAGTCTCATGTCTACATCATTACCACCTTGTTCTTGATAGTATGTGGAATTTGTACCTGGTGCGTTTATGCTGATTGCAGTCGGTACATAACTTTCTTGTACGGGTTTATCTTCGCTAGCTTTTGTTTGCTTCTGAATGTTAGCTAATATTTCATGAAGATTTGAAGGCAAAGATATTGATGACAAAGCAGGTAAACTAGTTTTGCTTGTTTCTGGTGACATTGGCCTTGATGGAGAATATGGCTCATCCTGCAAAATAAATTAAGTACAACAGTTATTAATGAATAGTAAATACATCTTAATATATCTTTCTATCCAACAGAAATAAACATTCATATCCACCGATCATCTGATCATGTGGTTGTGTTCAGATACAACGTTCGACGTTGGGCGTTGGATGTACCTGAAGTTGCAGATTATGGCGTTTTTCACACCAATCTTACTGAACGCTTTCGAGCGGCGTTTCAATCTGAACACAGCATCGGGTGTTTTAAATGTCATTTATCATACATGTCTCTTTTTAGGTTATATTTTCATCTAAAAATAACAACAATTGGGCAGTGGTGTAAATAATTATCTCAGACCTCTTATTGGAAATTGTTGAATGATATTTTTATAAATTAACCTCTTTGTGAATGCATATTGCCATCATAAATTATGTCAACTGGGGGGCAAGTCTGGTCCAACCGGCGAAATCAAAACGGTTGTGATTACACATATAATGGATATAATTATCATATGGAGTTCTATGACATCTAAAGATATTATAGAACTCCATATAATTAAATCCATGATATGGGTAATCATGAGGGTTTTGATTTCGCTGGTTGGACCAAACTTGCCTTCACCTGACATAATAGTTACCATAGAAACAAATAGAAGTCATCATTCCACAGATAAAAAGTCAACAGATACTATAACTGTCAGAGCGTATTTCACCCGACAATTTTACCAAGTGTTTGGTGTGTACACTCGACGTTCCATCTGAACGACACAGAGTGTCTTTCGAGCATCTGTTTCCGGTCATTATGAAAGGCTTAGAGCAGAGATTATCAAACTTATTTCTTTTACCGCCCCCTTTGAAAATCAATTATTTTTCAGCGCCCCCAATTTTTTATACACTCATTCATTCATACCATAACGGCATATCCCACAATGTGGGGTAACCAGCGAAAGGTGTGCGGGTGTGCATTGCCTTATAAAAGGGAGCACAACATATCTGTGTTTACCCACACACCAGTCTCGTCTCACCTAAAAAGGCACTATATTCCAAATTATATTATGTGGTTATAAACCACAGTTTCATTACTTTAATAAATTTAGTTATAGTGTGCTAAGTTAGTCGGTTCTGGTGTTTAAATTACATTCTAAACTAGAGTGAGAGCAATTAAAACGCTACTTTATAATATTACGAATATAATATTTTAATCAAATTAAAAGAAACAATATAGATTGGTAATCAATTTTAGTTTGAAAACTAATCTAATCAGATGGATGAATTTGATGATTTTTAACAAGTTTATTGATATCAGGTTCGATTTTACTCAAAAACATCAGTAGGTATCATACAGGATAGAAATATAAACTAGTTATTAGATATTGAGTAGTAGGTAGGTTTTGATTTTACTCAAAAACATCAGTAGGTATCATACAGGATAGAAATATAAACTAGTTATTAGATATTGAGTAGTAGATAGGTTTTGATTTTACTCAAAAACATCAGTAGGTATCATACAGGATAGAAATATAAACTAGTTATTAGATATTGAGTAGTAGGTAGGTTTTGATTTTACTCAAAAACATCAGTAGGTATCATACAGGATAGAAATATAAACTAGTTATTAGATATTGAGTAGTAGGTAGGTTTTGATTTTACTCAAAAACATCAGTAGGTATCATACAGGATAGAAATATAAACTAGTTATTAGATATTGAGTAGTAGATAGGTTTTGATTTTACTCAAAAACATCAGTAGGTATCATACAGAATAGAAAATTAAACTAGTTATTAGATATTGAGTAGTAGGTAGGTTTTGATTTTACTCAAAAACATCAGTAGGTATCATACAGGATAGAAATATAAACTAGTTATTAGATATTGAGTAGTAGGTAGGTTTTGATTTTACTCAAAAACATCAGTAGGTATCATACAGGATAGAAAATTAAACTAGTTATTAGATATTGAGTAGTAGGTAGGTTTTGATTTTACTCAAAAACATCAGTAGGTATCATACAGGATAGAAATATAAACTAGTTATTAGATATTGAGTAGTAGGTAGGTTTTGATTTTACTCAAAAACATCAGTAGGTATCATACAGGATAGAAATATAAACTAGTTATTAGATATTGAGTAGTAGGTAGGTTTTGATTTTACTCAAAAACATCAGTAGGTATCATACAGGATAGAAATATAAACTAGTTATTAGATATTGAGTAGTAGGTAGGTTTTGATTTTACTCAAAAACATCAGTAGGTATCATACAGGATAGAAATATAAACTAGTTATTAGATATTGAGTAGTAGGTAGGTTTGGATTTTACTCAAAAACATCAGTAGGTATCATACAGGATAGAAATATAAACTAGTTATTAGATATTGAGTAGTAGGTAGGTTTTGATTTTACTCAAAAACATCAGTAGGTATCATACAGGATAGAAATATAAACTAGTTATTAGATATTGAGTAGTAGGTAGGTTTTGATTTTACTCAAAAACATCAGTAGGTATCATACAGGATAGAAATATAAACTAGTTATTAGATATTGAGTAGTAGGTAGGTTTTGATTTTACTCAAAAACATCAGTAGGTATCATACAGAATAGAAAATTAAACTAGTTATTAGATATTGAGTAGTAGGTAGGTTTTGATTTTACTCAAAAACATCAGTAGGTATCATACAGGATAGAAATATAAACTAGTTATTAGATATTGAGTAGTAGGTAGGTTTTGATTTTACTCAAAAACATCAGTAGGTATCATACAGGATAGAAATATAAACTAGTCATTCGATATTGAGTAGTAGGTAGGTTTTGATTTTACTCAAAAACATCAGTAGGTATCATACAGGATAGAAATATAAACTAGTTATTAGATATTGAGTAGTAGGTAGGTTTTGATTTTACTCAAAAACATCAGTAGGTATCATACAGGATAGAAATATAAACTAGTTATTAGATATTGAGTAGTAGGTAGGTTTTGATTTTACTCAAAAACATCAGTAGGTATCATACAGGATAGAAATATAAACTAGTTATTAGATATTGAGTAGTAGGTAGGTTTTGATTTTACTCAAAAACATCAGTAGGTATCATACAGGATAGAAATATAAACTAGTTATTAGATATTGAGTAGTAGGTAGGTTTTGATTTTACTCAAAAACATCAGTAGGTATCATACAGGATAGAAATATAAACTAGTTATTAGATATTGAGTAGTAGGTAGGTTTTGATTTTACTCAAAAACATCAGTAGGTATCATACAGGATAGAAATATAAACTAGTTATTAGATATTGAGTAGTAGGTAGGTTTTGATTTTACTCAAAAACATCAGTAGGTATCATACAGGATAGAAATATAAACTAGTTATTAGATATTGAGTAGTAGGTAGGTTTTGATTTTACTCAAAAACATCAGTAGGTATCATACAGGATAGAAATATAAACTAGTTATTAGATATTGAGTAGTAGGTAGGTTTTGATTTTACTCAAAAACATCAGTAGGTATCATACAGGATAGAAATATAAACTAGTTATTAGATATTGAGTAGTAGGTAGGTTTTGATTTTACTCAAAAACATCAGTAGGTATCATACAGGATAGAAATATAAACTAGTTATTAGATATTGAGTAGTAGGTAGGTTTTGATTTTACTCAAAAACATCAGTAGGTATCATACAGGATAGAAATATAAACTAGTCATTCGATATTGAGTAGTAGGTAGGTTTTGATTTTACTCAAAAACATCAGTAGGTATCATACAGGATAGAAATATAAACTAGTTATTAGATATTGAGTAGTAGGTAGGTTTTGATTTTACTCAAAAACATCAGTAGGTATCATACAGGATAGAAATATAAACTAGTTATTAGATATTGAGTAGTAGGTAGGTTTTGATTTTACTCAAAAACATCAGTAGGTATCATACAGGATAGAAATATAAACTAGTTATTAGATATTGAGTAGTAGGTAGGTTTTGATTTTACTCAAAAACATCAGTAGGTATCATACAGGATAGAAATATAAACTAGTTATTCGATATTGAGTAGTAGGTAGGTTTTGATTTTACTCAAAAACACCAGTAGGTATCATACAGGATAGAAATATAAACTAGTTATTAGATATTGAGTAGTAGGTAGGTTTTGATTTTACTCAAAAACATCAGTAGGTATCATACAGGATAGAAATATAAACTAGTTATTAGATATTGAGTAGTAGGTAGGTTTTGATTTTACTCAAAAACATCAGTAGGTATCATACAGGATAGAAATATAAACTAGTTATTAGATATTGAGTAGTAGGTAGGTTTTGATTTTCGTGAAATTTAAAAAATAAAGTAAGTGAAATTACAAATCAACTATCGCCCCCCTACACCACGCCAACGCCCCCCATTTTTTTCTGGGCCCCTTAACGCCCCCCTCTAGGTCTCTAACGCCCACAAGGGGGCGTTATCGCCCACTTTGAGAAAGACTGGCTTAGAGCATCAATAAGTGCACTCGGCGATCATTGTGAACGTAGCCCAGAAAGAAAACATTTTTATGAATAATGTTAATAAAGAAAGTTTTTGGTACTTATTGATGGTTATGTTCAATGTCCTTAAAATAATATGTATATTTTTTAAAAAATGAACCAACCAATGATTCTGTTGAATTAATATTAACAGCCATGTATTGGATCTGTTTCTTTTGTTCCTCAATTTTTCTATTCAACTCTTCCATTTTTTTCTGCAACTCTGTAGAAGCTGGTTGTGGTGGTGAATGGGACATGCTGTCACTGCCGCCTGGGCTGTATGGTTCGTCATCAGCACTCGCTGAAATAAATACATACATATTAGAAATAATAATGACAGATTACTAGAATATACTTGAAATGAGAATCAAAAAGGTTTCTCATTTCAAAACACACACTTCATAAAACAAAATAATAATAATTATTTGTTGAAAAATAATGCTGATCAAGTGATTATTTTTAATTAGTATCCTATTTCACACATGCAACAAAATATATATTTTTTTATATATAATAAAATAACATTGGTTTTAAAAGTTTATACAACTTTAAGATTTGAGTCTAATATATTTTATGAAATGATTGCATAGTGGGACCCGTAATCTCTGCATAAAGCTAGGTTCACATAACTGTGTCGTGGCAAGACAGAATGCCATCAGTTTCATTCATTTAGTATGAATAGATTCACATTACTGTGTGGTGGCGAGACAGAATGCCATCAGCTTTATTCATTTAGTATGATTAGATTCACATTGATGTGTTGTGGTGGCAATCGATGGATACCCGATCTCGCCACAGAGGTGTTGGGAGACAAATTTATTTGAATTAAGAAAATACTGTTTTGAGATAAAACAAACAAATCTTAATTTGAAAGAATATTTTTTTCGTTATATATGAAAAAATATTCTTGACTGAAGAAATTTTTTGAAATTTTTTTTTCCGTGTACCTACAGCTAGAAATAATAATATATAGCTTCGATCTGCTAAATAACTATTGAGCATAGTGTCACCATACATATGTAGTGTGTTTTATCAATACAGCCTTTAGAAATTTGCAGTTACTAAACACTTTAGAAATCAGTATTTGCAAATACTTATCACAGAGCTTTGTCATGTGGGATAACTACATTTCAAAAATTCTAGTCTCGAAAAATGCGTTTTGTAGAAAGCTAGAAGCAATTTATTTAGTATGTGATCGATAATATAATCGAAGGAAACTGTGTTTCCTTCGATGTCACAATTGCTACATTACGTTGGTATGACGATTTAATTAGCAAGGAAAAAACCAGTGTTACAACAAATCAACATGCTATAGTCGATGAATGTGGTTGTATAGTGTCATTCTGTTTAAAAATGTCCGACGAGCTTATTGAGTTAGTAAGACAATACAAAGTTTAATATGACAACATCTAAAGAGCATAATGATCAAACTATCAGGAATGCTATGTTGGGAAGATATAGCAAAGACATTTTTAAATAAAGCTGTGCATTTTTTCATATCCATTTCAATTAAATTGTGAAGATGTAACTGTATTTTAGTCAATCTAAAATACCAATGGAATCTTTCTTCATCACTTTCAAATTCTTGAACGAGACAGTGAAATGCGCCCCTAGACTCTGTATTTACAGGATGAATTCCAATATTTTCTATTCTTTTTTAAGAAGACTTGAAATTGAATATGTTCATCAAAATGACTGTACAAGAAGATTCCGAAAAAGACATGTGGCAGATGAAAATGTGCCACATTGCAACATGACACAACAATATAAACATTCACCGACACTACAGATAACTCCACAACATAATAATATGAACCCAACTTAAGGCCAACTGGTGATGCAGGGCAAAGATAGGGTGGAACGGCGACCATTGCTTGGGGAGGCCAAGACTCATGATGGGTTGTAGCACCATGGATGCATGTCTATTCTATGGAAGATGTAGGTATCAAAATATAATTAAATTTACCCAATGATGCAGCAATTTGATTCTTGACCGTGGAAGACAACGAAGGCAGGAATGTCGGCAGTGGCATGGAGGAAAGTGATGTGATGGATGGTCCAGGTCCACTTCTCTTGGGACTGCTGGGAGGTGTGAAAGAACCCATCGGAGGTGGTGTGTATGATCTTTCTGTGTCCTTCAGTTTGGATACCTGTTGAATATACAAATTGTCACTATTATAACATACTCAAGTTTTGGAAATTTAATTTATGTTAAATAATGATTTTTTTGTCTATTTTTGGAGCTCACTATTGCCTATTTAATATTTTTTTATTATCATTCTTCTGGAAAGTTGTAGCTAGCTAGAGTTTGGACATGCTTCTAATAATGGCATCATTTTGAAAAATAGAAATATAAACCAACCAACTTTTGTAATAAGACAATGTATGGTAAGAAGAAAATAGGAAATAATTAAGATAAAGAAAGGTGTCATTAATAGAATGAAAGTGATCACATTGAGATGGTTTGGCTACATGGACAGAATGAATGAGGAATGGAACGGTACTTTCAGTTTTACTAACTACCTGCATGTGTAACATGAGATCCAACGAACAGGTAAACAAACAGCTTGATGTTATGCATCTATTAAATATCAAGAGTCCTTGTAGATATTGTGTACAATGGCATACAAATCGCATTACACAATGTCGTCACTAAATTCAATTTTAACAAAAATTGTTAAATAAGTTTGAGATTTACTAACATAATGTTGCTGATGTAATATTTTTTATAGAAAATTATTATCTAGTTGATGTTTTTTAATACTTTGAAATTTTTGGAAATATAGACAGTTAAACAAATAAAGTAGTCATAAAAAATATGTTTCTCTTAATAATTTTTTTTTCGAGAAATCTTGGAACTTTTTCATGAAAACAAATTTGAGATATTGTATTTGTCTATATTTATACAAATTTTTAGCGTTCTAGTTTTTATATCAAATAAAAATTCAAATGTTGATAACCCGACTGAAATAAGAATCAAAATTCTATGTGGGAGTATGTGGGTCTAAAATTTTCTATACTTATAGAAATTTAAGACCCACATAAATTTTGGGCTCTGTGCATCAAACGGGTCAAAAGTTAAACAAACCTTTGCGGGTACAGAAGATACATGCGTTGACGTTCGTTTCTTCTTTTGACCAACAATTATTCCCAAAAGCAGATGTGGTCTGAGCTCTTCAAAGCCGGGTCCATTCAGTGGAAGTAGAACAGATGGTAATGGAGTATGAGATGTAAGAGGTAATATATAAAAGTCTTTAATACCTCCATGAACACGAACTACACCCAGTCTGAAATGGAAGATAAACAATTTCATGAAACCTTTATCTTTTTTATTTTGCTTTAAGCACAAAATAAATAAAAAAACAAGTATTTGCATACCTATTCCTTGAATTTAAATAGCTGAAAAACACATTGTACTGTGTTTTTTCTTCTTCATTCATGGGCAAAAGCTTAATAACCATAATGTCTTTGTTGCCTTGTTTCTTCATCTTGTTTATGTAATCCCAAACTATTTCGGGACTAATTCTTCCAACTATCTCAAGGTCTAAAGACAAATCTTTTGTGATATAATCGCATGTACCAGAAACCTAAAAAGAAAATGATGTTTTAAATATATGATTACAAAAATATAAATTTGCAACATGGTAAACAATATTCAAAAATACATAGAAGGATAAAGGATTTTTATATACCTGTCATGGAATTTGAATCAGGAATTAATTTTAAGTTACTAAATAACACGCAGTAAAATAAATTTTATACAATTATATAAAAAAAACATCTTTCAGGACAGAATTCGCTATAATAACCTTAACATTAGAAGTAATAAACCAAGTTCAATGAACTAATCCAGCCATACGTAATTCAAGGTAATTCAAGAAGAAATTGTTGATGCAGTTATCCCGAAACTATATTTACCTACAACGCTCATGACAAAAAAAATTTGAATTTGATTGGTAAACTTTTAATCAGTTACTATTGTTTAACAGTGGTATGAATGTGCGGATGAGTTACAGTATTTAGTAAATGAAGTGCAGAACGGGCGAGAATGAATGGCTAGAACAAGTAGAATAGGTAGATATTTATACTTGGGGAGTATGTTTGAACGGAATGGAATACCTGATAAAGATCTTGAAAGAAAAGTTAACCGTTTCAGTGCTAATCCCGAGGCGTTATTGTGATGAATCATGTGCTACACCAGTGCGGATTACGATAGGTAATCGGGATGGACAATGCTCCAATTTCTACTGTATAAGTTGATAAATTACGATGCAGCAGCGCATAGGTCATAGCGCTTACAGATAAACTTCATACAAACGTATAAGGCACAAAGCAATTGTTGAAAAATGTGTTTGATTTCGAAGAAATACTTAAAAATTCATAAATTTTAAGATGATTTTTATTCACTATATACTTTCCTATGACTTTTTTTACCTATGTGATATTTTTTGCTAATTAGTTATGTTTTTGTAAGCTGGAATGTTGAAAAAATCAGTTAAATAGTATGCAGAAAACAAAAAAAATGTATTCAACATTTAGAACAGCTAAAAATGAATATTCTCGTCGAAGATTTCAAGTATCTCAGGTGAGTAGTTATTGAGATATGATGAATTTAATTTTGTCCAAAAATTGCACCGCACTGAGGTGTTACATTGTTTAGCATACGCCTGGCACGGAAAAGGTTAATGCCAGGTAATAGAATAAACGGAGCACTCAGATCAGTTATGTCCGATTCAAGCATCTCAAAGGAAGCCAAAATTGATGTACGTAATGCAATTGTAGTGCTTACTTTGACATATGCCAGTGAAACATGGACGTGGCAAGAATTGCATGAAAGTAGAATAAATGCTGTGGAAATGAGATCACTAAGAAGAGTATGTAATAGAACGATACATGATAGAATGAAAAATGAGGGCATAAGGAGAGAATTCTAGATAAAGAAGGATATCAAAAGTAAAATGAAAGTGAATGCCTTGAGGTGGTTTGGACATATTGAAAAAATGAATGATGAATGACTGACCAAAAAAATATACATGGGTGTTAAGAGATGGGAGTGAATAGCGGGGCCTCCCCAGAAAGGGATGGCATGACCTTGTGAATGATATTTTGAAAGAAAAAAATAAAAGAAGCTTGAACTATCGAAGAGCATGAATGAAACGATTCATGGATGTAAAGGAAGCCAGAAATGTGTGCAAAAAGAGTATGGTGCTCGGTTCTCTCTGCTTATCCGGTAATGGACATGGTATGTATCTATGTATGATATGAAATTACGGTGAATGTCTTTTACAGCAAACAAAAAAGTGAATTTTGGTGATTTAACAAATGGTGACATTATGGATGTCCATACTCGAGTCCATAATAACATTTCGTTTAAGACTTATGAACGTTTCTCAATGGATATTCAAAATTTAATTCAATATGTATTTAAAAAAGCTATAAAGTCTACACAGTTTTTGTAGTTATCGACGTCGTAGTAATATTTATAAAATATCACCTGACGGTATCATCTGTATCTGCGATGTTAAACCTCCACTACACTACTCGCGAAGTTGATCGAAGATAGGCGAATACGATAGTGTGGAGAGGCACTTCGCCTTACTTCGTCCAACCTTGGCTCGCCTCGGGCAACCTCCGTTTGTTGTCGGTTTTTGCGCCCGAGTCAAAGGACTCGAAGTTGCACGAAGTGCCGACACGAGGCGCCTCTCTACACTACTCGGCTAACTTCAGTTCGCTTCAATGCGTTGTCGTGAGTGTATCACTGCATGTGCGTGCTAGAAATTATTTTTTATTATTTTTTTTACACGACTCGATTATGAATAGTAAACAGTACAATACTAACGTAGTTATAATACGCGAGAGAGCACATTGCAACGGCAGCTGCCACTTGAACAATATCCATGACACGTTGCTTGCAGTGCGAGCGCTGGCGGACAACTGAGTTCCTCGCGAAGTTGAACGAGTGTGTGGCGACGTACTTCGGACTTCGGTCAACTTTCCCGAGTACTTCGTCGAGGAACTTCGCGAGTAGTGTAGTGGAGGTTTTAGAATATGTTAAAAAACCCAAACCTCAGAGCATGACATTTCAATGACGGGGCATTCCTCTATTTGTTAATGATCTCTTATCTAAACAATATTTGTATTAGTTTTCAGTTAACATTTATATACATATTTGAAAGCAATAAAGTATATTAAATGAAATAGTTACCTCGTATGCTGTAACATTAAACTTGGCGACATCAATCATACTAATACCGCCTGACCACAACGGTGAAAGAGTGGAATCTACAGTGCTACTTGGTTCTTGATCACTTTCAGCACCTGTGTACAAATAAATATAATAAACCATAATATAGTTTCCAGCAAATAACTTTTTTGTTGTGGAGGGCGTATTTCACATATATACCAAACGAGCAAAAACCCAAGTTTGAGCTCTTCGCAGCCCACATGATTTCTCAAGTTATTTGTTGAAAACTACCAACTTACATATAATTATTACAGTAAATAAATTGATGTATTTTTTTCGTGTTTCTTGTAATATGAATAACTCAATACTTAATTCACCTGGGGGGCAAGTCTGGTTCGACCGGCGAAATCAAAACCCTCATGATTACCCATATCATGGATATAATTATCATATGGAGTTCTATGATATCTAAAGATATTATAGAACTCCATGTAAAGATTATATCCATGATATGGGTAGTCGTGAGGGTTTTGATTTTGCCGGTAGGACCAGACTTGCCCCCCTGAATTTAATGTATTTCAGTGTAGCATTACAGCAGCGAGATGTATTCTTAGTATGGCCTATTAGCGGAGATTTCTAATTGGCTATTAAATTATTATATTAAAAGTAACACTGATGTATAGCTGTTAGTCTTCCAAAAATTATATCATAATTAAAATTTATAAAAAAGTGTTTTTAATCTAAATTTCAATTTTATTTAAATATTTGACACATTGTTTTTGGCAGATGAAATTTTTTTAAAATTCCAAGCACTTTTGATGGTCAAACCATAATCAAAAGAGGTAACAGTTAGAGCACTTTAAACTCAAGAGGGTTACAACTGTTTTTTTTATCATATTTCTTATAATATTCATCGTGTGAACAAAACTAGAATAAATTTTATTGATTTCTTTCTTTAAACGAAGGACAATGTGAAGGCACATATGCAAACAATAAATGAACACAAACCTAATCCTTGATTATCGTTTATGTCTGGCGTTCCCGGAGAAGGAGGACTGTTGACATTGACATCTTCAGGAGGTAATATATCTCCCTTGTCTAAAGACTCAAGAATATTCTTTTCCTCTTCGATCAATTTCTCTATTTCATTTAATTCCTTTTCTTCGTTCAGACTACTATGTTTTGAACTGTGTTTTCTATCTTTAGATGATGATCTGAAAAAACAACAAGTTTTTAAATAATATAATATAAATAAAAAAAAAAGATAAGACAGAATTGACATTTCTCACCTAAATGCAATTTGTATATACATTTTTTTTATTTTTCTCTAATTTAAACTGCATAAAACAAGAAAGGGGTGGCACGACCATGTGAACGAAATTTTGAAAGACGGAAATGTTAGAAGTGTGAGCAATAGACGAACATGTATGAGACGATGCATGAATGTGGACGAGGCGAGAGATGCTTGCCAGGATAGAAAGATGTGGCGTTCGGTTCTCTCTGCCTACCCCGCAAGGGACATGGCGTGATGGTATGTATGTATGTATGTATGTAAAAACATTAAAATATTCTTGTCTATATTATTGATTAAAACTGCATGTAAATCAAAGTTTATTTTTTGGCCACAACTGATTTGGCGTTCCAACGAATTCACTATTTATTGCCGCAATATAATATGATTTACTATTGTACTACTTCTAAAAGACAAGAACTAACCAATGTTACAATCCCAGAGGAGGGAGATAAATCTTTCTTCATAGTAATAAACATAGCAACTGTTACGACAAATCAACTTTGATATTTAGCATCTTTTGCCAAGTGTTAATTTACCTGTGCTTATGTGAAGAAGAATAATGTTCCTTTGATGAAGAAGATGAATGACGTTTATCATGATCTCCCGACAAAGAAGGAGTTTTGGATGGATCTCGTGAATGTGATCTCTTTTGAGACTTTCTTTCGGGGCTTTCTTTGTGTTCACTTTTAGACTTGGATGTGTGATGATCGGAACTGGTGTCGTGATGATCAGACTGTGAGACTGAATGGGAAGACTTTCTCGAATGTTCTCGATGTTTACTGTCGCTACTACTTTTGGTTCTTTCTTTCGAACTTTTCCTATGGTGACTCCGACTGCTAGACTTGGACAGAGAGCTGTCATGTTTTTCTGAACTTCTTTTAATTTTTTCTGAAGAGGTTTCTCTTTTATGTGAATCTTTCAAAGATTTACTACGAGATCGGCTTTTGTGTCTAAAACAAAAAATATAAGTGTTAAATATAGGTATGCAATAATAATTTGAACTATTTATTTTAAAGTCGTTGCATATCAAAAGTCATGTGATGAAATTGTGAAAACAACAATTAATTTAATTTTGAGATTTTTTTTTTTAACATGTCCACGTAGGGGACGCCAGCTATTAGGATTTGGGTCCATTTTACTCTTTCGAAGAAGCGCACTAGATAGCGTTGGGAGGGGTTTGCAATCTAGAAGAGTTTATAAATTCGGATTTTAAAAAGACCCGGGGGTTGTACGAAGGTGGAAACACAGAATTCGGAAGATCGTTCCACAGTCGGGCTGCTGTATTAATAAAGGAGTTCGAGAAGCGACTTGTTCGTATATGTTGAAGGTCCACTGTGAATGGGTGCTGCGATTGAGTGAAGCGAGTGACTCTGTTGTGAGTGGGTGGAGGAGGGACCAAAGATGCAAGTTCTTCTGAGCAATTCCCGTGGTAGTATCTATAGAATAAACTTAAAATACCGACTCTGCGTCTGTGTTCTAGTGATTGCAATCCATCAGTCAGTGATGGATCATCAATCAGACGTATAGCACGCCTTTGGACAGCGTCGAGGGTATTCAGTAGGTATTGGGGGGCGCCACTCCAGAGGTGACTGCCATATTCAATATTCATAATCATACATTAATAACAAGGTTTTTTTCAATTTTCTCTTAATTTTGCTATCGTGACATGTCTCGTTTTTTATATGCAACAATGTTATACTTCTCGTGTTCTCATCATTTCTAGAGACACTCATTTTGTATCTACTATAAAATTTATGAATCAAATTTGCATGCGGATACAAATGGCTATAATAATCTACTTATTTTTTGGCTTTTTCCGTTCGTTGTAATAGCCATTTTTTTTGTAGCAATTGTTACATACTTAGATTTACCTACTCAAACTATATATAATCATTGTAAATATATTGTAGACTGTTGGTTCCGTAAATTATAAAATAAAAAATCCCAACACGGTTTTTTTATTACAAAATGATTCAATTATAGTAATATTTTGTAAGATTTCCTATATCCTATAAAGGATTCCACAAGGATTGGGCTAAAATAAAATACATTAATTCATATTGAAATTCTATTTTTATAAGGATTTTAATTTGACATATTCAATACGATTTTAAGTGTATTAGGTTTAATCAACCAAAATAAAATGAATCAACTTACTTGGAATGTTTATGATGTGAGGTATGTGAAGAGTGTTTGTGCCTTTGTGAAGGTGAAGGACTTTTGTTTCTTTCTTTTGTACTATCTGCATTCTCCTTACTTTTCTCTTCTTCCCCAGGTATGTGATTGAGAGCTGATACAATATCTTCTAAGGTTACATTCGGATCTAATTCTGTTGTATCTGTGGTTTTACTTTCAATCACCTTCAAATTAAAACAAATGCATTTTTCCGTTAACATTGGTTCATCATACATACATGTTTAAAGACAGATTATTTAAGTATATCTTAATATAATAATTTGAATTAATGTAATAGGGTATAATAATTTGGATATCCGTGATATCAAACGGAATAATTCAATAATTGTAAATTTTAGGATCTCACTTGTTACTCTTAATAATACAAAATCAGTTACTGAGAAAATCAAACATAAATCTATTGAATGCAGAAAAATTTTACAGTCAAGATTATCAAAAATAAGTAAAAGGACTTTTTAAAAGTTTGTGTTATTTTTCGTAGCTTCAACTGACATTTAATTATTATATAACCAATGAAGTCAGTTTTGTCAAAGATATAGGTAAAAACAAGTATATGAAAAATGTTTTTATAGTTGAATATACCTCTTCTCCTTTATGTGTTTTAAGAACATATGTTTTATTGCATGCCAGTAAGTCAAGTTCAGATTTCTTTATCAGTTCTAGTTGATGCTTTGCTTCTTGGTCTCGCCATTGTGCCAATTCTTGACTCGCTAATTCTTCCGGAGAAAGACGAACCTGTAAAAAAGATGAACTTTAATTTGAATGCACTTTTTAAAGAAAAGATACTATTCTAATAATTATTCCTACTTATCGAGTAATTCTTTATCTTCTCCTTGAACCGATTGTTGAAATAAGTTTAATTGTTTATTTTTTGATACATAAAATTAATAAAATATGAAAATCTTCACATTCCTATAGTTGGTTATAAGAAGGTGACAATTAATAGCATTTCTCACATAATTAAGGCATACAAAGATTCGAATAGAAGTTTTAAGTGATAAATTATGTTTTAAACTTCACTGTAATGAAAAAAAATAATAATCATAACAAAAAACTAATTCTTTATTTCATATTGTGAAATAAATACAAGTACACAACATAGTACACACACGGTAAAACTCTGGTTGGTTGGTAAAAATGACCTAATGCCAATAAGCCCGCCAGTGTACAAATTGTAAGTACAAGATGTTACAAATAAATAAAAGTCATCAATTGCATAGCATTTTTTATGATACTGATATTTCAATTCAATAGTACAGAAATATTTTGAGCACATTTTACTAATACAGCTGAGAACATGTAATTAAGTAGGTTGAGAAAATGGACAAGTAATGACAAATTAATAATTGTTAAAAAAACATTATTTAGTTCAATGCTGTAACAACGGAAATAATGTGTAAGTAAATTTACAAATAAAAATATAATTACCAATTGTTTTGGAGTAATGTAACGATCACAAATCTTTTGCCATAATGATTGATTTTTACGATCCTTCAAATTGAACATGAGCGATCTGTATTTGGCTTTGTATTTTGTTCCAACATCCTTAAAAAGATCGTGTAGTTCATGTTCCGTGTCCACTGCAAACTTTGTTATGTCTTCCTTTGAAAACTTTATGTCTTTAGATTCAGACATTCTTATGCTGATCTGTTCTTGTAAAGTTTTTCTTACATTTTCTCTTATCGGATCTGTACCACTCGATTTTGATCTGGATTCTTCCTTTCTCGGTGCTGTGGGTGTTGTGGGTGATTTTAACGGAGGTGGCTGTAAGTTGAAAAGTAAATATTCACATAATTTCAATATAAATCTATAAATTTGTGTAACACTATTTTAAGTTAAATTACTGACCATGATTTCTTGACATACAAACATTGATTTAAATATTTAATGTATGAATTATTTCATTTCAATATTAATTATTTTTTTTACTAAATTGAATGTTTTGTGTGAATTTCTAAGAAACCAAGCAGTTGATACTATGGGTCTCATATATAACATAATAAAATATACCTTCTGTTGTGTTGTTGGTGTTTTAGGTGTGGTTGGTGACTTAAGACCCGGCTTGACCAAAGGCTGCTTTGAAGTTTGTAACTTGAGCTGTGGCTTAGGTGATTCTTTCGGTGTGGTTTTAGGAGTCGGAGGTTTTGATATTGGAGTTTTAGGGAGAATGATTTTACTTGTTGGCTGTGGTGTTTTGGGTGATGGTAGATTACTTCCGGGGCTTTGTTTTTGTGGTTGAACCAACATTATCTGTTTGTCTTGTCCAATTTTCAATATTGATTGTACTTTGGGAGCCACAATTTTAGTATGAGGTTTTTGTATGTCACCCGGTTGTTTCTTGATATTGATTGACCCAGGACGGACAACTTCAAATGTGGGATTCTCTTGTAGCCAAACTTTCAAATTTGCAGCTGTGGGAGCGTTAGCACCTGCGAGACATTTGCCAGTTTTTCTCTCATAAACGATGACCTAAAACATTAGAAAAGTATATAAATATGATTTATTATAAAAGTGAATATAACTGCAACTATTAAGATACCACAGTATTTACTGACCCTTGTATCCGTTTTATCTGCAGTGATGTTTTTATTTGAAGTATTCTTGGTTCCAGTATTTGGTGAGGTTGCAACATTGAGAGATTCTTGTGCATGTTTAAGAATACAAGCATCACTACAATATATGCTGCTGGCCCGAGCAGATTTCTTACATACAATACAATTTGTGTTACTTTGTACATTCTTTACTGGATTGGTTGGTAAATGTAAATATGTTTCATTATCTCCATGTACTTCATGTTTACTATCTGTAGACTTACGAGGTGAACTTGGCTACAAAAAGAAGAATACCTCCAATTAAATTTGAATCGGTATTTGTGAACAATCATAACTTATATGTGTAAGCTTTTAGAAAACTAGTTATTTTAAGTTAAAAATATCAACGAAGAAACTGGCAATAATATACAGTTTATTATAATTTAGGTCATGAAATCAATTTACAAAAATTTCATACATTTATTGATGATAAAATAATAAAAGCATTCAATCATATAAAAAATATTTATTTATTAAGGAGATACAAATTGGAAATAAAAATGCATATTGTAAAAAAAATATTTTTTATTATAAAATATAAAGCAGTTACACATAGAATTAAACTATTTTTTCCTTTGACTGTGATACACACCTTAACAATATTTTTGATATTATTTTTCTTTTTTAAACAATTTGGACACCTCCACTCTGCTCCTTTCTCTTCCATTTCCTGTCCCATAGCCTTGGTGATGTTGACACACTTCCCATGGAACCAATCCTCACAAAGGTCACAGCAAATCATGAACCGGTTGTTATGAGGTTGTTTACAAATGCACCATAACCTAATTTTAACAAACGGACATAGAAAACAATTAAAAACAAAAAGTTAAGTTGCATACAACTCATGTTTAATTATTATGATAGAATTCTAATTAGATAGAAAGCTTTAAATAGAGTACTATGACATTTTTTACTATTTAATAGTCATAATATACATTACACTAATGATATTTAAAAAAAAACTGTATGCAGTGGATCTTGGATACTTTGAAAGATAAAGTTGAAAAATTCAAATTATAAAAGTACACTTATTCGATTAAGTATTAAGTTAATTGAACAAATAAAATGCCCATTCTTTGAATGAGTTATTATTTTTTAGTTTTTTGTATTTAAAACATATGAAGGTTTAATTCTTCCATTTTTTGATATTACATGTAGTACTGTATATATTTATATACAGTTGGATATATTTAATACAGTATGTAAACTAAATGACACTGAAGTTACTCTTTAGTAAGCAAAAGCAGAATGCGCAGGTGCTAAATATTTTCACAAAACTCCTGTATTTAGACTGATATTTTGTTACAAATCTTTCATTAAGTATGTAAGTTCAACTAAAAATTATCTTCAATTCCATTAAGATTGATTTAAAACAAAGTTGAATAGATTTAGAAATATCTTTATATCCGTATTATAGACATTCAAATTATCCAATAACTACTGTAAATTAATAATTTTATTGGAAAATAAATGAATATCCACTTTACTTTATAATTGAAAACACAATTAAAAGTAATTCATAACTGTAAACATCTAACATCCCACCAACAGACATGTTTCTGCAAAACTTAATTAAATGTACATGTATTGCCACTAAAAATATAGATTTGTTTTCCCCCGGAAGTATATCTACTTTACCAAAATTATTGAGAAGTAATTAACAATAGAGATAGTGAAATAAAATAATATACCTATTCAAATACAAGTACTATATTAATAGACAGATATGTAATTGAAATGAAATTTAAGCCGTTAGCAATAAAGCAACATTAACTAAGGGCTGGGTTGTTGCGAAGGTGAGGTAATTTCTTCCAATCAACTAGAGATTACATTTCATAAAATGTGTGACCAAGAATTTAATTTGTACATTAAAATGATAATGGAACATTTTACTTCAAAGATGGTTTCACCTTCATCTTATAATTACAAATGATTAAAATTTAAAATTATAATATCATTGTGAATCTCCACGCTGAAAACGGAACAACATAAACTTAATGGTAAAAATATTAGAGTATAAAAATAAATACATATAATTCATAGCAATAAAAGGTAAACAGCATCAAAGAGGATGGAAACAGAATGAAGGAATTCAAGGGTAGAATAAGATAATTATTGTATTTGGTAGAAATCCTATATAAATTTATATAAATAAAAACAATATGTTTTGATTCTACATTTTTATTGAACTTTGTCGATAGACATTATTTAAGATATTGATGGCCCAGGACCCATTTTAGTGAGAGGCCCGTTGTTTAATGTGTTGCAATATATAATTTAAAAACACAAAATCAAACGCATAGTTAAAATTACTTATGTACATAATATTTATTTTTAAAAATGACTGTCCTTTTTAAACGAGTACATATACATCGTCCTATAATTTTTCTTGAATGAGATTCCGGTTGCGCAGAGCGCAAATTTGTGTCTTTTTGCTTCGTCATTTACGTGCAAATCGCCCCTCTTCTCGGCTAAAACATGTTTGGCTACAACTCAAATATATTTTCATATTTTGGGAGAAACTTTCAGTTAAATCATGTTTTTTTTTCATAAATCAAAACAATAATCTGGTTCTAAAGGGAATAAAACTTGAAAAGCGGCGCTGTGCGAATTCTTCAGTATAATTTTTTCTTTTTTAAATCAAAACAAAAAGTTTGTTTTAATAAATAAAATTGAAAATTGCCATACAGCAAGAAAATTTGAAAATTTGTAAATGTCTATGCAAAGACCCGCTTATTTCTACTCCTGGTATTGCATAACTAACAACATATATACATAACATTACTATGTTGTTGAAAGAACAGGCAAGTACAATTACTGATTTAAAATACAAAGTTTGATTATTACAGTTATCAAGTTAGAGAACTAACTTGATATATGTTCCCTGGCTATCATTATAAACAGTTCACAGCAAAGACACAGACATTTGTGATATTTATTATACCTATATTGGTGGGAGGCCTGGACCACTTGGGGCCCCCTTTAATCCGGGCCTGGTCTATATAATTGATAGAATATAAACAAAGCCATACATTGATTGTATTCTTTGAACATTAGAACATATTGGTAGGATAGTGCTTTTTATTGACTAGGTGATAAAAATTTCAGAAAGATGTATGTGCCCGATGCACTAAATTATTGGCAAATTTGGGAACAAGAGCAGACGATACATTGATGCTATGGAGTAAAAAGATTTAATCTTCAAAATCTCAGCTCTTTAGTCACTGTATTAAATGCAACGGTACAAACACTTCTTTGCACCCTGTGCAAGTGGCGAGTTTATTGCCATATGGAAATTTCTTCCAACTAACCAGGGGGGCAAGTCTGGTTCAATCGGCGAAATCAAAACCACCGTGATTACCCATATCATGGATATAATTATTATATGGAGATCTACAATATCTTTTGATGTCATAGAACTCCATACTGATTTCGTTCACCTAAGCACAAGCATTTATTTGCTTATTTTAGGGAACGTAGGAAGATGTATATGTACTTGTTTAACAAGGACATATTAATTTTTTATATAAAAAAAAAAAAATTGCTGTGAGGCACCGGCTTAGAATAGTGTTTCCACTCTTTTATATTATTGTTTTCGAGTGTCCCGTAAGAGCCGGGTAATCGAAAATACAACAGGCAACAATAACATCTGACATAGTTCAGCAATGAGGTTCACCACCCATTCTGAATGTAGTGCCTTTTAGGTGAGACGAGACTGGTGTGTGGGTACACACAGATGTGTTTGACTCCCTTTTATAAGGCAATACACACCCGCACACCTTTCGCTGGTTACCCCACATTGTGGGATATGCCGTGATGGTATGTATGTATATAAAAAAAATAAATTATATCCATGATATGGGTAATCACTGGGGTTTTGATTTCGCTGGTCGAACCAGACTTGCCCCCCTGTGTTTCCAGCCCAGAGAAGCTAATGTATCAATTGGAATTTTGAATAGTTCCAAAAATTCGATATGGGCTAAATTTTATATCTCTTTCCAAGCCAGAGACAATGACTCAAACATGCAACCAGAATAAATAAGATATCTATAACACATAGGTCCGAGATATCAGTTGGCCCTTAAATCGTTGGATTTAGTAATCCAAGTTAAAAGTTTAGGGAAGATTAAATTTCATTCGCGTATTTCAGTGCAAAATGAAACGTCAGTTACGTAATCTTCAACTATAGATATATTTTACGTTTTCTATGGTTATTGTCTATAACGCATCTGTCAAATTGTAATAACCTTAAATGATACGTGACGCAAAGCTGTGACTAAATATTATTTTATTATTATAACAACACATTATTTTATTTGTTTCATTACACAGCATGTTACTTTTTCAATTTTTTATACCGATCGATGTTTTTTTTTAATTAAAATCAATCATTGTAGTGACAAAATGTCATTGAATATGTACTACGTACGTAGTACTTGAATGCAAAATGTATGTATATTTTACAGATGGATATGGAACTAAGTGATAATGGTAAAATAGTGTCTTATGTAGAAAATTTAAGAATACACATTATATATATAGAAACAGGATGGATCAATTTAAAAAGTGGGATAAAAAAACATCGCAAAAATAAAGTTTTAAAATGCGTGCCTGACCTTTCATTATGGCTGACAGTTTATTTCGTTTGTTGTCAGGCAATACATTATAATTATGTAAAAAAGAAAATAAATATTAAATACATGAACCACTTCTATATCGTCTTTTATTTTAACAACAAAAATAAATCATGATTATAATTATTATGCATAGTTATTTGTAGTATAAAATGAAATAAAACATTAAAGCGTGCGGCGATTAGTACGCCACCTGGCGAAAAAAGACTTGAAACAATACTTAACTCAAGATTAAGACACGCGATCCGCCAGAAACGTTGAGTTAAATATTTGTCGTTTAGTGACGTATTTAAGGGAAGATTAGGTACTGAAATACGCAATATTTTTGTTAAACTTGAGTTAAACTCCTAAGGGCTGACTGAAATACCCGCCCAGAGTATGCTAAAAATATTGTTTTCTAGGCTCAATATTAATTGTTAAGGGTTAAATTTGGGGCCATACACTAAAATTATCCAGGATTTGAAAAAAAAACAGCTGAATAAATATTCTTTTTTGAAAAATATATTATGTCCTTGAAAAAAATATTTTCTCTAAGATTCAATTTTCTTCTGAATAACCCAAGAAAAATATATCTTCAAGCTAAATAACACTGTGGTAGGAATTGAAATATGGAATATATTAATAATATGAACAAAATGAAAAGTAGTAAAATAACTAGAAAAAAGAAAAGTAAACATTATATAAATAGTTTTGTTAATAAAATGTAAATTATACACACCTGTCCGGATCATCTTCAGAATTCCAACTTTCATCAGATTCGATATTCTCATCCTCCTCATTATTATCCGGTGTCGTTTGAGGTAATGTTTTTTCAACAATTTTTGGTTTTGCAACGGCGGGTGTTTGCTTTTTCACATTCGGTATTGGTTGTTTGGCAACTGGAGTAGGTATGACAGGTGTAACGACTTTGATAATTTGTGGTGTGGGTATGGGAGGAGGTTGACTAGTTGTTGAATTCATCAAACTCTTCCTTTTTGAAGAGCGAGTTGCGGGTGCTTCAATCGGTGGTAGTGTTATCACTCGACCATTACTTCTGATGATCTGAATGGGCTCTTTACGAGGTGCTGACACTATAGTAGGTTTATTATCCAATGGCAGTTGATGGAAGCCGGTCTCAGTTTTAGGTGATGGAACTTCCATCGAAGAATTCATAATTTCTTTTGGTAAAACATCATTGACTTTTCCTAAAACTTGTTTATCAATAACTTCTTGTAAATTTTCAGAACTTTCCACAAGTTGCGCAACATGCATTAACAAGTCTTCAGTTAAACCTTCTTCTTCTGGATGTATTCCACCTAGTAGGTCTAATCCAGGTGATAGAGGTGCATTCATGTTGGGTCCTGTTATCGTACTTGGATTTAACAACACACTATTTGGCAAAGTTTGTTGAACAGGCAATAGATCAACACCAACATGCGATGGCGGGTTTTGTTGAGATTGTGGTTGAAGTTGAGGCAATAATATTAATCTGTTTTCTTGAACGGGCGTTTCTACACTTTCTTTCTTTGTTTGTTTGTTTGACAGGATAACAGTTTTTTGAAGTGCTTTAGGATTTGTATTAGAATATGTCCGCGTTTCAGATTTAAATAATTTACTTTTGGGGGTTTCAACAATATTTTTATCCAAACTAATAGAAGCGTTGTGACATTCAATTGTATCTTTCTCATTTCTTATGTTAACATTACCAGTGATAACTTTGTCTGGAGTCTTGGGAGATTTAGCATCGGTAGAAACCCTTCGAAGGACATCAGGGGTAGAAAATAATGATGTCATGTCATTTAACAACGCTGTCATATGAGCTGGTGGTTTTTTATCTTTTTTAGGAACAGGTTTTACATTTTTCTGTTCCTCAACTTTATCTGGTTTGCTTTCTTGTGTATCAATATTAACATTAAGGTTAATACTGGAATCAGCTTTGTTTTCTGACTTTAATACATCCTCATTTTTGTTTTGAATTGTCTTTTTCAATTTTTTACCCACAATTACTCGTTCATTATTGGTTTTGGGCAGAGTTCTAACTTTGTAAGTTTTTCCATGTTTATATTGTGCAGGTATCTCTGAGGCAATATTGGATAAATTTTTCTTTAATTCAAGTTTCCTGCTCAAGAGAGTTTTAACATTTTTATTAATTAAATTTTTAGATTTAGCTGCTTTCAAATGTAGTTTTTTAGTTGATTTATTGTGATAATCAAGATCAGAATCCCGATCATCGTGTAAACTTTCACTAGAACTTTCTGAAGACTGATGGGTTGGGTTATTAGGTTGACTCGGAGTTACTTCAACGGATGTCTTTACTTTTTTCTCAGTTACAGGAACATTTAAATTAATTTTATTGATTATACCTAACGGTACATTGTTATTTGCACGCTGCGCTTCAATAATCTTTTTCAATATGTCCGATCGTTTCAATATAATCTGACCATCTGGCGTATTAAGATTGATAATTTTCTTTCCTTTTGGAATAACTTTATTTTCTAAAATCGTAATCTTTTTAGATGAAGGGATTTGAGAAGGTTGAACAGTCTGTTGTATTTCACAAGGTAAATTATCATTTGTATTTCTGGGTTGATCTGAACTAGTTAGAGGTGTGTAACAGTGATCATTTTGAAAGCTTATCATAAAGTATTCATGTGAGTCAGCATTTATGTCAATTATACCTGGAATATATCAAAACAATTTTGTATTGAAATATTTTATTATTATAGATTTGCATACTTTTGATAGAATTGGTTTTATTTTAATTTAATTAAGTACTATGTCATCATTAATGGTGAAAAAAAAAATGATTTGAAAAACAATTAACTTAATGAAATAGAATGAGAAACATTCTTAACTATACAAACATAATACAGGAAATCTAAAAAATATAGAATTTATAAGATCCCTACCCTTATCAAATGTCTCCCCTCCTTCAGCATCATAAAAAGCATTTACGGTAACATTGACATGAGGAATATTTGGATCATCGTCATCATCATCATCATCATCATCTGAACTATCTCCGATGACATTAGTCGGTTTTCCATCCTCATTCACATGCACCAAGCTCACTGAAGTATTTTCGTGGCTTTTATCATCTGTAAAAAATCCATATGGTAATAATTAATTATAAGTAGAGAATATGCTTAATTTTTTTCAGTTCCACTTTGAAGCATTATAAAAAATTGTGTCATTTCATTTAATTAGGTTGTAACATAAATTGTGTCATTTAATTTAATTAGGTTGTAACATAAATTCCCACTGAATTATTTTGATTCCACTCAATTTTTTTATATATTTGGCAAAGTATTTTATCAATAAAATCAAAACAAACATATTCTTTGGTGTGAAACATAAAAATAATAAATAATCAAGTAAGCATTATATTATACTAAATCTAGACGAAGGAGCGGACCCATAATATATTTTAATAATCAAGTAATATAGCATCTACCAAAACTAGAGAAAGGAGCAGTTCTGCTCCGAAACTAATGGGTGCCAATTAATAAATTACTTGACAGTGATTAACACAGAGATTTAATTTATTAATTAAAAAAAAAACCAAGTGAAATCAAAACACATTTTAATGTGGCGGGAACTTAGGTTACAACCCAATACTTAGAACAGTTGACTTTGAAGTAAAATATTTCATTATAGATTCATCAAAAAGGAAAATATTTCCTAAGTACGGTGGAGTCTCGATAATCCGAACTGGCAAGTGACTCCCTTTCTCACCAACGCCACCCGTGCTTTGTTTTTATTTTGTCTTTGAGTTGTACTCGCGCATCACATGTTTATTTATCATATAAACGCAAGCACAAAACCTTAACCTGCCAGAACAAATTGATGAGTTTTCTTACTAAATAAATGGATATGTTTTTATGTATAGTATTAAGAATATTATTCATATAATTTTCGAAAACAATGGTTGTTTTATATTTTTTTGACATAGCCAAACCTTACATATATAATCCAAAAACCCCAATAGTCCAAACAGGGGTAGTTATTTTAAGCTAATTTGGATTATGAGGCTCTACTGTAATTCATAATTGATGGATTGGAAACATATTAATGGAATAAATTGCTATTTGAAAATAAATTTGTGGCTTGCACAACAATTTATTTTAAAAAAATAGAAGAAATTTATTTAAAATATATTTCTTGTGTAAATCTTGCTTTTCAGCCCCCCTAGACAATGTGTCATTCAACTCAAGAAAATAAACAAGAAAAGATAACCACTGTATGGAAGTGAGAGTTGTCATGTGACTGGCAACTGTCACTTCCATACATTGAGTTATCTTTTCATGTTTCTTTTCTTGAGCAAAATGACACGTTGTCTAGGGGGCTGGACTGTATAGTTAGTTTGAAGTAAAGTCATCCCAATTAAAAAAATGATGGAAAATTGTTCAAATGTGGATAGTTAAGCGTGGAAGAACAAATTCTGTACTTCACTGTAAACATACATAATGGAGTACAGCATTTTTCCAGACATTCTTAGCTGTCAATAATTACGGAACTTCATGAAAGCCGTTACATTAGAAACGTCATATTATTACAATTGGTTGTCCTTGGGGGAATTTCGTATTCCTCCAGCACTGGGATGGAATCAGATAATACATGGATGGTCATCTCAGACGCTAAAGTTCTATCTAAACTCAATACAGAGTACGCTCCCAGACCCGAGTAACTTGATACGATAGAATATAGACAGAAATGACAGTTGCCACATCTGTGGCACATCTGCATGCATGGCTAGGCATATCTTGGCCGGTAGCACTACAGGGGGAAGGTTCTCATACAGACATGATAAGGTGTTTGAAATTATTGTGAGAGAGGCTTCCAGCCTTGCGGTGACAAGAGCAATCAAAGGATTAACCACACGGAAACAGTCGGTTGTAACATTTGTAAAACCGGGACAAAAAGTCAGACCTACAACAAAGAAATTAATAACAATAATTGGGAAGTCAGATGACTGGAATATCCTAATAGATACGAGAACAGAGAGATATAACCTTCCAAAGGAGATCTGCATCTCGTCTCTTAGGCTGCCTGACTTGACAATTTACTGTTTCATTGAAAAGAGTTATTTATGTGGAGCCGACTGTTCCATGGGACACAAATATTCTAAAAGACCACCGATACAAACTAAACAAGTACAAGGAACTGGTAGATAGAACAGTTCAAAATGGCTTTAGCACGAATATATATGCTGCAGAGGTGGGGGCGAGAGGCCTGCCCGTTAAATCTTTATATTCCTACTTTAAAGACCTGGGTCTCCCTAGAGGTAAAATAAAAGAACTTTTGGATAGGGTGGTAAAAGCAGCATTATTTGCATCCTATTGGATTTGGTTGCGCAGGGGAGTGGAGTATCAGTCGGAGATTGGTGAGCGTAACATGAATCATAAAGGGCCCCTTAATCCCGCATACATGGTCGCAAGCTCATGTGGCTTGCCTGTTCTGGCTAGTACTCTGGCCGCCTGTGCTCGTGGGCCTGGATTCATGAATCCAGTAAAAACCACGATTGCCTTTCTCTTTAGTATCTTATAGGTACAATATTGTGAAATAAAATATGTTTATATTATTAAACAGCACCTAATAAATTTACTGTTGGCTTGAAGTAAATCTAGCAAATAAAAACAAAAAATAGACATACCTAGAAGCGATTGTAGGACACTCTTCTCCAAGGACAGAGTGCCATCTTTGTTTACTAACACAACCAGTTGCTTTTCTGGCTTTTTAAAATCTCCACTAACATCTGTATAACTTGTTATTATGGTATTAGACATTTTGAAATCCCTTCAAGGTAAGTACCTGCAAAACAATAAAAAAGATTTCATGAAAATAATCATAAAAAATGTTTTCATAAATTAACTCATCTATACAATATGTGTTTTGTATAGATTCAATTTAGATGGGGAGTTTTGTTAACATTAAATAATAAATGCTTGGCAGACAAATAACAAAGAATAATTGAACCTATCGTCATGCTAGTTTTATGTGTATGCATCTATCCACTGTACATTCTTAAGTAGTTTTATAAAATAAACTGATTCGATGTAAAAATTATATAATTAAAATTCAATATTGTGATAAAATGTGTTACGAAAAAGGAATAAGGTTGATAGAAAATATATTTCCTGCTTTCCTTTTGTAGGCTTATTTTATTGACATTGTAGGGTATTTTCATTCAATCATTCATACCATCATAAAGAATGGAAGCACAATTCTAAGCTGGTGGTATTTTGAGGATGACAAATTATTGTTAACACTATCCACAGCCAAAATAAAGTATTTTAATGATGTTTTGAACACAGCCAACTGACAATTTCTGTTTAGAAACTGGTGAGAGACTAGTAACTGGCATCATCCCCAAACGCAAATACTCATTTTACCAACAAAAGCATGTATATTAATTACATTCTTATTTTTTTAAAGGCATATCAACGTTATATCAATGAACGATTATGGGGTTTGAAATTAGAGAAACGGATACATTGATAAGTCTTACACAATTCGGAATAAGAAATCAATGCTGCCAGTTTACAAGAGATTAAAAAAGGAAATGTTAGAAATAAATTGGTTTACTTTAAATGATGTAGGTAATGAATGAAAAATACGAGTTTAGTTACAGATGACATGATTCTACATTTGAGTACACATTTATATGAGGAAGACGCAATGGAGGGGAGAGAAGGCTTGGGTTTGATAATACTGTCATATAGTGGGGACTGTTAAGATTATAGCCAAAGAAAATGTTGTTTATACCATCCTCCGAGTATACATTCACAGAGATTAATTTATTGTTATTAATCAAGTTTTCTGACAAAATGTAGTTAAATATAATACACTGAACTGGTAAATCAAGTAGGAATGTTTATGTTGTCAAAAATAGAATTTGAAAAAAGCATCTGTGAATTCCCGCCAAAACAAAAAGGGTTTAATAAACACAATTAGGTATACGACTCGAAAGACTTTCAAACAAGATGACAATAAACTTCCAGTATAGAACTATAAATAATTCTTAATAAATCGCTGAAGTAACTTTCATAACATACAAATTAAAATATTCGTTTATTAGACTGCATTTATTGGTTACGAAAACGTAAAAACTCGAATGCAAGTAATTTAATAGTCTTAAAATGATCTTGTCATGCTTGATATAATATCTAAACAAGAATTATCAAATTGTAATAAAAAGCGAATTAACGATTGTTACGGGTGAATTCAAGTGGACATTTACAAAGACAACATTTGTTTACTTCAACGACAAAAAACATAGTTAAATTAGAAAAGAAAACATTTAACAAAGATTTATTGATGTAAATACATTAACACAATATAAAACAAAATAATAGAAACAAAATTTAACAAAGTTTGGGAGGACGCCATTTTGAAATATGCGGAGGCAGGAAGCTTTAAATAAACGAGATTATCGGCGATGACTTACCTGTGATGGGTATATCAATATGTTTGAGCCCATCGATTTTATTCATTTGAATGTAAATGACTTCTTATTTTTACAATTATGATCTTTTAATGCATTAATTCGTAATATTTCTTTTGTGAAAACACGCTGCAGCAATACCATAGATTACGTAAATCATAATAAAAAATCCGCGCAGTGTAGTGATAGATAAGTCATATATTTTTCTATGGTAATGAGTTTTTCTTCTTTTTTACACCCAATCATCATTTTGTAATAAATTATCCAATAGCATATTAACCCTTAAATGCATCATGATGGAAATTTCCATCGTACCAAATATTTAAATATAATTTTTTATGATAAATTTGAAGTTTATGCTGGCCAAGATAATTCGAGCAGACCTGAAAAATGAACCAGGTATAGGTAGGGGCTACTGGCAATGTTGTGTTACACCTGATAAGAGCAATAACACGACAAGTAAATCATATCGTCTATTTTGACAATTTCTATACGTCTTTGCCATTGGTATACTACTTGGCATCACAAGGAATTCAGTGTGTTGGTACTGTGGTGCAGAACAGAATTCCGAATAGTAAATTGCCAGATAAAAGAGAATTCATGAAGAAAATTAATTTGGTTCGGTTTGAAAATGAACTAGCATATGCTCTTTGTAATATAAGGGCAAGTGAAAATAAAAGGGCAAGTGAAATATTGATAATGAGCTGGAAGCTAAAAAGAAAAGAGCGAGAATAGCAGTGGTACCTGGAAAAGACGTCCGAAAAGATGGAGTCGAACATTGGCCAGAAATAGGAACTTCCCTTCGGTGTAAATTAACATTGTGCAAAGAATATTCGACAGTTCGATGTTCTAAATGTAAAGTGAATCTGTGCTTAAACAAAAACAATAATTGCTTCATAAATTTTCATTCTAATTTTTTTTTTCATTTATAGTTATATAAATACCATATAACAAATTTGTTCCTAGCTGACTGACTATACTCACATGATGATGGAAATTTACATCATACTGTTTTTTCTTTAAAAAACATACTTTTTTATGACTTTGATTTTTTTTTATTATTTTTCCCTAAGACTACACCTCAAAATACACCATAAAATATTTTAATGAAATACAAAATATCATACATTTAAGGGTTAAGCGGCTGAGAAGATAATTTGTAAAAATATATTGTTAATTGTTAAAATTAGGTACTATAAAAACAATCGAAGGAATATTATTCATATTATTTATTGAATACTATATTGAATCATAAATGTCTCTATAAAATATATTTGGTTGTATTTTGATGTGATCCTTCAATAGATGCTACGAATTATTACCATACAAATGTTTTCGTTTTTTAGACATGTGACACCAACTCGCCCTGATAGAGTCGAGAAGGCATACAGTGTCTGATAGGACGTGAGGCGTCCGGCATAGAGAGACCAGTGTTAGTCTCGGATCGAGGAAAAGAAAGAACTTAGTTTCACTCATCCGAGGACGCGGTCTTCTACTCCTTGACCAATCTGCTGGAGGGGGCGTCCAAAAGACCACACCAGGCGTAGCTGTCTGGCTGTTACGAGTCGTGACGTCCTCGGTGTTGGTCCCGATCAGCGGACAGGAGATACAGGGCGAGAACAGCTTCCTCTACGCGGTACAAAGCCCTACTTTGGCATTGGTCACCATTTCCTCAATCGCCGACGTCCCTCGTCAAGGAATGTCAAAGAAATAAAAATAAAACTAATGCCAATACAATAAAAGGAACCTTTGAGAGACGTGCAGCGATTGGAAAAATTCTAAACTTCAGTGTTTCATTTACTGCGAAAGCCTCCACAGCCACAATAATTTCCCTATGATATGAGAAAAGCTATGGTAGATATGGCTAAAAAAATTGACCCGCGTAGAGTGCGGAGACAGCCTTCTTTAAGGAACCGGGTTTTGATGGCAACTCACTCTTACTGCAGAGGAACGTATTCAGTTAGGTGGACGTGAGGCATAAGACTAACGTCGGTCTTGGATCGAGGAAAGAAATTGAGTTCACTCACCGCAATGACGCGGTGTTTTCCTCCTAAACCATCTGCTAAGGGGGACGCTCAGCAGACCACTCCAGTCGTTGGCCGGTGGGAATCTACGAGCAGGTGACGTCCTCGGTTATGTCCACCACATAACCTTCGTGGAATTCGAAGCTTTCTTAAATCATCTTCAAATCTGCGGATACGTGTGCTCCCGATAATGTGTCGAATATATAATATATGATGGCTAGGGCGTTGCAACTAATCCCCATTTGCATCACATGCTATTTTCCAAACCGTTCCTTTTTCGCCGTGGTGAGGGGCTGTTTGCACATGTTCTAACCAAGCAAAAATACAAAAAAAATATTTTTATGATAAGTAAATGTGACAGAATTCCTATTCGCTTGAGCGAACAGAAGCTGAACGAAATAGAAGTAGATTTTTCTTGTTTGCACATTTATGAACTTGCAACATTGATTTGACGATTGACAGCGACTGCTACTGTCATTTTGTGGATAGTGAATTTTGTTGGCTTTCATCGTAAAGCTATCATTTTTGATGTGGATTGCTGTCGAATTGTCATTACTATATTATGGAAATTAATCAGTCAAGCTTGTATGACAATTTAGTGGAATGGCTTAGGACGTTAAATCTTGGGACTACCTACAACACGACAAACGGTATTTATGAAACAAGCCTTCTGTGTTATCATAATTACTTTCTTTCCGTTATGTGTGTTTTATCTGTCTATATTTTTCCAGAAATTTTCGATGGAGTTTTGATGGCAGAAGCATTGACCCAGATTGCTCCGGATTTTTTTACAGCTTCATGGAATTCTAAAATCAAACCAGATGTTGGAAGTAATTGGCGACTCAAAGTTAGCAATCTTAAGAAAATAGTCGATCGTATAATTGGTATGCATTTTAATGTTTTTTTTTTCCATTTATTAAGTGATAAGTATGTTTTTATCACACATGAAATAAGCTCCCATAAGAAAATTTATTTTGGATAAATAAGAAGCCTTAATATGTCACTTCTCTGTATTTGGTTGAGATTTGTTACTTTCTTTAAAACTTTATGTTGCTATTATGGCGACACTCATACGTACATCGATTAAAATATCACATCATTAAATCTTTCGGCGACACCTAAGATTTCCACTGGAACCCCCGCATACAACCAATCAGAAGACAGATGACACAAGTACCCGCCGCATACATCGCGGTTATGCACCTTCATCGCATCTCATCATTCTTCAGCCAATTCTCGAACAAACCACCAACCTTCAATCCTTATATCTCCATACTATTATATATAGCCTAAGAAAACCCTATAGATTATCTAGTTTTTAAGTACTTTATATATATATTTAAATTGGCATTTGAAAAAAACTCCCCATATCATAATATTAACACGTTATGAAATTCTATAAAAATAATGCATTCTGTTACATCAATATTACATCTTAAGATTTCTTTGCATAAAAGTGCATCCCCGATGCTCCAGAAATTCATTTCTGCACTGACTAACTTCAGATTGTGAAAAAAAGTGCATATTAATTTTAATCTTGTAAACAAACTATTGTGTATAATATCTTTGATTTGATTAAAGATCAATGAAATCTCAATCAAAATTATGAAAATCTTTAATCATCCATTCACAAGTTAATTTTTGAGTGTAATATTTTGATGGGGAGAATACTTCATTTAAGTTTTTGTGTTTCAGATTATTATCAGGATGTTCTAAATGTGAGTTTGATAGAATTTCCAAAGCCAGATGTTGGAAAAATCGCAGAGAAAGGTGACCTCAATGAACTTGGTCGTTTATTGCAGCTGATTCTAGGTATTTCATTATATTACACTAGTTGCATGTAACACATGAGATCCAACTGTCGATGTCGATAGTATGTATTATTGAAGAATACGTACCAAACTAACACTTAAACACAAATTAATAGATATTTTAAGATATAATGTTTTCTATATATATAAAACATGTAGGTATATATGTCAGTATAGGATAGTATGGAGGTCAGTCTTTTTTTCCTACCCAGAATATAAAAATCTAATACCTTCATGATGAAAACAGTATGATGGTATATATGTATGTTGGAGATTAAGTAATAAACTATTGAGTCCCCGTAGATATCGTGTAGTGAATACTGCCTTACAAATTGTATGAAATGATGTCGTCACTAAATTCAAATTTGAGATGTACAACTATTATGTTCATCTTTTTTATAGTAAGTTAAATTATCTAGTTGGGGTGTTTTGGATTTTACGATATTTTTAAAAACTTGGAAATATAGGCAGTTAAACACATAAATTTATCATAAAAAATGTATTTCTTAATAAAAAATGTTTGAGAAATTTAAAAAAAAATAAATTCGAGATTTTGTATTTGTCTATATTTATACCAATTTTCAGTGTTCTAGCTTTTATAATTTATGAGATATATGAAAAAATTAAGTAAAATTTCAAAAGTTGATAACCCCTGACTGAAACAAAAAGTCGAAATTCTGAGTATAATAGTTTTGTTTTTTTTTATTTTTTTTTAACTTTCTATACATTCTGAAATTTTAGGCTCTGTGCATTGAGCGGATCAAAATTTATAAGGGGGGGACAGACACACACACAGACACACTAAATGTTCTACACCGAATTCTGAGTAAATCCATATATTGAACACAATATATGCTGCAAAGCCTCTAAGTTGGGTGTTTTTTGACTTCAAAGTTGGAAAAACCGTGATAAATATATACTCTGCATATAAAGCTCGTGTATCTTGGCTTGATACTTTGTCGATATGTTAAGAGAAATAAATTCTCTTGAACAAATCGACAGTTGGATTAGACATCATATAGTTCCCTATTGGCGTAGATAGAAGGAATAGAATCTAACACTAGCCTTGTTATTTTTTTCTTTTTGTCAGCCTGTATTTGCCTAGTGAAGGAGATAGGCAACACCTCTTTTACTCCATTACCATTCCTGTGTAACTCTCATCCATTGTGGTCCAAAAAATTTCTTTATGTCATCCATCCTTGTCATATACATACCTTCATGATCTGCAGTTATTTGATTATTTTTATTTCATAAATTCCATTCCTCTTATTGCGATCACTTTGTACTTGCTTTGTTGCACATTTAATATTTATCTTAAGAGGGTGACTGCTGCCAACGTACCTATTTTTTCAATCTGAATTTGCATCATTACTACCAAACGAATCATTTTGAAAAAAATAACCTTCTTAGTTTGGATATTAATAAAGAAAAATATACCTTAACTTTTAAATTATGTTCTGTATATATTCTTGTAGGAAAATAATAAGCATACCCCGATTTTTGACATTTATCTTAAATTTCTAAAAAACTATAAGGTACAGAGCATTATATTTTGTTATAAATTAAATAAGTTCAAAATACCTGGAAAAATACGATGTAACGTTGCATTAATGCATCAGGTTAAGTTAATAAACCAAAAAAACTTTTATTTCGCAATGGCGCTGAATGGAAAATAAATGTTTTTTAGATTTATTTACTAAACCTGAAGCATTAATGCAACGTCACATCATATTTTTCTAGATAGTTTTGTCTTCTTTAATTTAAAAAGAAATATGTTCAACTACGCCTTATATTTTATTAAAAATATAAGATAAACGTTGAAAATCTGGGTACGCCATTATTTTTCTACAAGAATTTATACAGAATATTATCAAAAAGTACAGATTTATTTTTATTTATTAATACCCAAAATAAATTATTTTTTTCAAAACGATTTTATAAGAAATAATGATGGTATATCAAATTGAAAAATAGGTACAGTGGCAGCAGTCCCCCCCTTAATATTGTTTTAAAATACTTAATGGCCACACTGAAAGTTTCCAGAATCGGCTACTTAAATATACATTTAAAAAAAATAATTATGGAATTTGAAAATATAACAGTTGAAAACAGTTCATTTCAATTAACTGTCATTTGTTTCTACATTGAGATGTCATGTTAAAAATTGTGTGGCAACATTACCATTGATTTCACCCATGAAATTTTTCGTAGTTTATAGCATTTTCTACGACTTTAAGTGTAATTTGACAGCTCAGCAGAACCTCGCTCGGCTTCAAAATGCTTTTTATGATGTAGCATCGTGCAAGACAATAATTTAAAGCTGAATTGCAGAGTTCAAGCGTAGTCGTGTCAATCTCAGTGATGAATTTCCTCTGTCAATAACAAAAATATAGATGCTGTGCACCATACTATCGAAAAAGACAGGTATATTACTTACCATGCGATTCGGCATGAGTTGAATATAATCAATCTTGCATAAACATTTGGGTTGGAAAAATCTGTGTTCACGGTGGATCCCACATAATTTGATTGAGGTTTAAAAAACAGACCGCGTAACTTTGTAAAATGCCATGCTTAATAGACTCAATCAAATTTGGTGTAAGATATAATAACAAGTAGATTTTGGATTTTAGTTGCGATCCAAAACCGAGTAGCTATTGACTGTGAATGGGCCTTTCAAAGTGATCCAAAATGAAAACACTTGGCTACTGTTGATTTGGAGAATTGAAATACATGAACACTGATTGACACAATCATTTTCTTGCCGAGAGTTAATGGCGAACTTTGTCAAAATGACCGTAAAAGTTACGTCATCTTGCACCATGACAATTTCAGCGCTCACACAGACAAAGAGACAAATGAATTTTTGAAGGTGAAACAGTAGAACATCCTACATATAGTCACGACCTGGTATCTTGTGATTTCATTTTAATTTCATAAAATAACTGCGGGGTCAACAATTTTCATCACCAGAAAAGGCTGTCGAAGAGTATGAAAAACATATTTTCAATGGAACTACGGAGAAGTGGAATAAATGAATAAAAAATAGGTTGATTCATTTAAAAAAGGAGAATATTTTGAGAGACCATGAATTCATTTTTGGCCATTCATTGTTATTTTTGCTTATTCATTCTGGAAACTTTCAGTGTATCCTGTGTACATTGTAATATACAATTAGATGTATTGTTCTATTATGTTATAATGAGCACTGAATTTATTTTAGGTTGTGCTGTAAATTGTGAACAAAAAGAAGAATATATTACAAGAATTATGGACATGGAAGTTTCTTGTCAAAGGTCTCTCATGCAAGCTATTCAGGTAAATATATTTTTTATTATTTTATTGACAATTCTTTTATAGCTCAGTTACAATTTTTACACAGTGGAATTGGCTGAGATTATTAATTGGTAAGATTATTATTTAATGAAAATGCCAAATTCATTTTCTAAACCTATTGTTAATATTGAGATCAATTGATATATCCTCAAATTATTTTTATGAACCAAAATATTTTATTTTATTATTATGTATATATATTACTATTAGTAAGTTACTAAAAAACTACAAGGCCTATGAAGTAGATTTTTATTTTAATAAAAAAAAAGAATATGAAAATCTACCGACTGAGTTTTTTATTATTATAATATTTAATTACTATTCTTGCTATTTAAAAAAAAAACTCTATATTTTACTTTTTCTTCACTAAAAACTATAGTATATCACATATTTTTTTGTGTTTCATACATTAGAAGGTAATTTAGTGTGCATTCAAAGACCTCAAGTAATTTAAAAATAACTTATAATTAAAAAAGTAATCTAAATAAAAACACTATTTAAACGGCATTTTCTATTCAAATCACATTTATTTATATTTGTATGTAAAAACAACACAATTATTTCATTCAATTTTAATTAGATTCAAAATTAAGAATTGCCATCCTAGCCAAGTTTTGTTCTTGTGTCTGCCAAAACAGTATTATTAGGACAGAAACCTAAATGATTCTAAATCCATAGGGGATATCCATTCATCATATCATATGATATAGCTTTGTTTATTTTGTGAACAAATTCTTATAGTAATGTTGACTATAAGAATCTAATGTATTGACTGTGTAGATTTCCCCCAGCAGAAATTTAAGATATAACAATTATTTTTTAATTCTATCTTTTCAGTGGATAATTTCTGTGTATTTTTATGAAAAGAGCCAAATTTCAGCGTTATTTTTCTTAAACATGAAAATTCGTGTTATTCGTGAAAAAATAGTAAAATTCGGGTTATTCGTGAATTTAAATTATCATATTGAAAATAAAATTTTCTAAAACAATTCTTTGGTTGCCGATTTCTGTCCATGAATGAATGAGACATCATACCCGAAATGCATTCGTAGACTGACCCCAGTATAAATTATTTTGCAAACTATATGTTGACAGTTTTTATAAATAAACAATTTTTTTTTAATTATATAGGAGTTAGATAGCTGTATACATAGTCACAGCAGATCCGGTTTGAGCTTTGAAATGGGTGGAAATGTACCACGTTTTATGGATTTGGAAGCCAGAGATACTTTAGCGCAGCGTTGTCACGAACTGGATTTGCAGGTTGGTATTATAATTATTTATTTTCATTCTTTTAATTTATATCTAAATAAAATAACCTCTTCATATAAAACATCATGTTTGTTATAAATAAATATTAGGTATATTTTAATGACTATTGTTTAGTATATATTTGCCGAAAAAGTTGTTAAATTTCATCCAAAGAGTATTTGAATTCCTTGGATTATAATAAAAATATTTCTTTGGGAATTTAACATACTTCCATTTTTTTATTACACCTTTCAATTCAGAGTAGAGATTCAATGATTTAAGATAGAAAACATTTACATTCTTATCTCAGTGTGTCAGAATTCTAGGAAAAAACCTAGTTTTTCTGGGGAAATTTTACAATTATTGTTTTATTCAATAATCATATTTATTTATTTATCTATCGTATGGGACATCACATCTTAGAGGTCCATATAACACAAGTTCAGACACACTATCAAATCATACAAAATTCCAAAAAAGAAAACAGGAATACTTATAACATTCCTACGGTATTATTTTACTATGCTTTGATTCTTTTTAGGTTAAAGTTTTGACTGAAGAAAAGATGACTTTGCTGGCTGAAAATCAGAAACTACAATCAAAACTTCAAGAAGGGACAGGAAATATATCCGAGTTAGTGGATGACTCTGGTGATTCTATTGGACCCGTACTATCTGGTACTGTACGTTATAACGACATGAGACGTCAAGTTGATTTGCTCAAAGACGAACTCTTCAAAGCTGAGACATCGAGAGATGATTATAAAGCTAAAACATTGATACAAGAAAAAGAACTGATTATGTTACATACACGACTTGAAGATGTACAGGTATACCTTACATATTCATACTTTAGTTTAGTTTTTGTATGAAAACTTAGACCAGTGTAATTCTTATGTCCATGATTAGTATTCAAAAATTTGAAATGGATGTTCAGTATATTGAGAAAAGTTAAAAAACAAGAAATTAATACATTCATAGTAGTCATAGAATATTATGTGGTATCGTTGAATAAGCTTCAAGAAAGTATATTGAGACGGTTTTGAAAATGACATCCAAATATAAACACTATATAATTAAATCTGAGGAAGAAATCACGCGCTGTTTTTGCAGCCATAAATTCGAACAAATATATTAATGAAGTCGCCAATGCATAAAGCCCTCTCAGTGTTCAACATTTTGTTGTAGTTGACATCTTCAATATCAGTATAAAGAAATTTCAAAATATTATGTTGTTTAGTTTTTAAATTATGATGATGCAATTTTTCAAAAAAACCATGCCTAATAGGGTTTCCCTGTAAAGGCATGTCATTCTTTTTGCTAAATAAATAACCAATGGATTTGTTCAAGAGAATTTAATTCTCTTAACATATCAATATAGTTTCAAGCAAAGATCCGCAAGATTTTGGTCTGCATTTTTCAACTTTGAAGTAAAAAAAAAAACATCAACTTAGAGGCTTCGCAGCATGTATGTTCTATTTATGGACTTGCTCAGAATTCGGAGTAGAACATTTAGTGTGTCACTTATAACTTTTGATCTGCTTGATGCATAGAACTTGATTTTAAACTTGTTTTTATAAAAAAGTTCCGAGATTTAACCAACCTTTTTTTTATAAACATTTTTTTTATTACAAGCTGCCTTTATTTCCATTTATGCTAAAATATCGAAAAACGCCGAAACACCCCAACTAGATAATTTAATTTTCTATAAAAAGTACGTACAAAATTGAATTTATTGACGAAATCGTTTTATACAATTTGTATGGCATAATACACAATATCAACGGGGACTCTCAATAGTTTGATACTTAATCTTCATACATGCCATCAAGCTGTTTACATATTTGGGGTAGGAAAAAAGGACTGACCTCCACACTATCCTATCCTGACATACATGTTAGTATATATATATAGAAAAAAAATCTTATGCCTTTGAGTCATTTTTCTCCTGTTAGTTAATCAGTGAAAATATATCTTAATATTATCTATGGCACTATGTTTTTTTCTGTGAATATTGAATATTTTTAATTATCTTTGTCTCAATTCCCAGTAAAGAACTGTACAGAATATATGAATCATCTAGTAAGAACTGTACAGAATATATGAATCACCCAGTAAGAACTGTACAGAATATATGAATCACCCAGTAAGAACTGTACAGTATATATGAATCACCCAGTAAGAACTGTACAGAATATATGAATTATTCATTAAGAACTGTACAGAATATTTGAATCACCCAGTAAGAACTGCACAGAATATATGAATCATCCAATAAGAACTGTACAGAATATATGTATCACCCGTACAGAATATATGAATCACCCAGTAAGAACTGTACAAATATATGAATCACCCAGTAAGAACTGTACAAATATATGAATCACCCAGTAAGAACTGTACAGAATATATGAATCACCCAGTAAGAACTGTACAGAATATATGAATCACCCAGTAAGAACTGTACAGAATATATGAATCACCCAGTAAGAACTGTACAGCATATATGAATCACCCAGTAAGAACTGTACAGTATATATGAATCACCCAGTAAGAACTGTACAGAATATATGAATCACCCAGTAAGAACTGTACAAATATATGAATCACCCAGTAAGAACTGTACAGAATATATGAATCACCCAGTAAGAACTGTACAGAATATATGAATCACCCAGTAAGAACTGTACAGAATATATGAATCACCTAGTAAGAACTGTACAGAATATATGAATCACCCAGTAAGAACTGTACAGAATATATGAATCACCTAGTAAGAACTGTACAGAATATATGAATCATTCATTAAGAACTGTACAGAATATGTGAATCACCCAGTGAGAACTGTACAAAAATATGAATCACCCAGTAAGAACTGTACAGAATATATGTATTACCCGTACAGAATATATGAATCACCCAGTATCTCAACACATATAAAACTCTCGAGATTGAGATGGGCTGGACATGCCAGGAGGAAGAAGGAAAATAGGAAGACCCAGGTTGTGATGGGAGGACGAGGTGAGGAGGGATGCAGTACAGCTCTTAAGTGTTAAAAACTGGAGGACGGCAGCTGAGGACAGACAGGGTTGAAGGAAAAGTTGAAGGAGGCCAAGGCTCGACTTGGGGTGTAGCGCCATCGAAGAAGAAGATGTCTCAATTTCATCAAGTTATCGATCAAAATTGCTAGCCCCTACGGATACTATTTAATGGCAAATGACACAAAAAAATTTTTTTTTGATGCTAAATAAAAAATATCTAATCAAAGGGTTAAAATATTCAATGATTCTATGCATACATGCGCACGACAATGCAAGAAATTTTTTGTCAACAGTACCTACCAATCATATTTTGACATTTGGTTCAATAATCTATTTTTTTATTATATTAGGTCCTTACATATGAAATTGGCGTTTTGCCGTACTGGCAACTTTGATCTCAAATATCTTCTCTTTGGTTAGGAATTCCAAATTCAAATTTATACAGCTATTTACTCATGTATTTGTGTTTCGAAAATTATAATTCATTTGTTTTTTTCTCAATTGTTTTTTGTCTTTGCGTCGCTCAGTTTACAAAATGGAAAACTTGAAATATCGCGTTATTTACGAGTAAGAGTTCCACAGTGGCACCAGTGCTGCAGAAACGGCTCGAAGCATTAATAATGTGTATGGCGATGGTGCCGCAAAAGAAAACACAGTGCGTTTGTGGTTCCAACGTTTTCATTCTGGAAATTTCGACCTGCAGAACAAGCCCCGTGGACGGCCGGAGACCAAAGTTGATAATGAAGAATTGAAGGCTATTGTGGAAGCGGATCCATCGCAAACCACGTCCGAGTTATCTGCAGGCTGCGGTGTTAGTGATAAAACTGTTTTAATCCACTTGAAGCAAATTGAGAAGGTGAAAAAGCTTGAAAGGTGGGTACCTCACGAATTGAGTGAAGCAAATCAACAAACGCGCGTTGACTGCTGCGTTGCATTACTCAATCGGCACAAAAATGAAGGGATTTTAAATCGAATCATTACCTGTAATGAAAAGTGGATCCTGTACGATGATCGGAAGCGCTCATCGCAATGGCTGAACCCTGCCGAACCAGCCAAACCATGCCCCAAGCGAAAATTGACTCCAAAAAAGTTACTTGTGAGCGTTTGATGGACTAGTGCTGGTGTCGTTCACTACAGCTTTCTTAAATCTGGCCAGACGATTACGGTAGATGTCTATTGTCAGCAACTGCAAACCATGATGGAAAAGCTAGCTGCTAAACAACCGAGGCTGGTTAATCGCTCTAGGCCACTGCTGCTTCATGATAACGCTAGACCACACACTGCACAACAGACGGCTACCAAATTAGAGGAGCTTCAATTGGAATGTCTAAGACATCCACCGTACTCTCCGGACCTTGCCCCAACAGATTACCATTTTTTTCGAAATTTGGATAACTTCTTGCAAGGGAAAAAATTCAACTCCGATGGGGCAGTCCAAACCGCCTTCAAAGATTTTATTGATTCCCGTCCGAATGGTTTTTTTAGTAAAGGGATCGATGAACTCCCTATGAGATGGCAAAAGTGTATAGATAGCAATGGTACATATTTTGATTAAATAAATATATTATATTTAAAAAAAATCGACTTTATGTTCCTCCCATACAAAATGCCAATTTCATATGTAAGGACCTAATATTAGATTCCATACATAATAATTAGTTAATGTTTTTAGATAGTAGCAGCAGAGGCCACTCAGTTGAAAGATGAAGTAGATGCTCTCCGTGAGTCAGCTGATCGTGTGTCTAATTATGAAGCTACAATAGAGTCTTACAAAAAGAGAATGGAAGAATTTGTTGATCTCAAAAAACAAGTGAAATTGCTCGAAGAGAAAAATGTAGAATATGTTCAAAGAAGTATTGAACATGAAGAGGAGACTAAGAAACTCCTTATGCTCAAAAGTCAATTGGAAATATATAAGAAACAAGTAAGTAAATACTTTTAAACTTTTAATTGAATCTTAACATATTTTACACAATTTTTCAATTACTTTTATTATATTATAACCTAAATTGGGAACTCATTGGAAACCTGAATTGGTAATTTTTCTCAATATTTTTGGTTATTCTTGTAAAAGAATAATGTTACTTTCTTTTAGACTTTGAGACTCAGTTAAACATTATCGGTGGTACTAATAACGAAAAAGTAGCGAGGTTGAACCATGGAATAGAGTGACTAAAACCTAACGGCTAAAAATCTTACTAATAACCAAGTTTTAAAACTTCTATTTTATTCCATGGTTTATATCACCATGGTAACGCTAAACCCTCCGGGCCCCTAGTTTAGCGGTGGAATAGCGAATTCGTGAGCTGTCAAAAGTCAAATAGACCGCGCGTATTGTATAAATTTTGACATTTTTAAAGAAATACTTTTTTTAATTATAGACGACAATCTGTTTGATTATAGAATCGGCGATTTTGAAAGATCGTTTCAAGAAATAGAGCAGGTGGAAACAGTTTTTCGAAGCCACAAAATTTATAAGGTGCGTTGTAATCCGTTTGTTGATTACGACGACATTAATTTTAGAAGAAAGTACAGATTTTCAAAGACAGGAGTAACACATCTCGTAGATTTATTTGGAAAAAGGCTAATAAATGAAGATATTTATTTTCCACTGACAATTGTTTTAAAATAAATGTAATAAGTTAAATCATTGGGAATTCAACGAAAACGTAACGATACATAAACAGTAAACCGTCAAAACCATGCAGTAAACAAACAATGACAAACATAGAAATACGATGATTCTCGATAGATGTCATAGATGACGGCTAATAAAGTCATAGAGAATGAACAAAAAAAGCATAAAGTAAAGAAAAATTCCGAAATTCCCGTTAAATGGCTGCGTTCACTCAACATTCATTCCGTATTCCATGGTTTACTTAGTCCTTGTACATTTTTACATTATTAGTCAGAACTCACTAAACCACGAATTAGTGCCTAATACGTGGTTTACGTAGTGCGAGGTTTAGTTGGCTAAAACGAGTTTTAACCAAAATGTTATTAGTACCACTGTATCTGAATAAACTGTAGATCCCAAAATTAATTTCCACTGGCAATTTTGACTATGATTTTTGAAATACTTAATTTTGACTATGATTTAGAGTGTCATTTGAAAATGGTAAAATCTGTAATTGGTAGTCTATTTAAAAAATATGTAATATTATTTCATAAATTATTATTTGGAACAGGTAACAGATTTGCACGAAAAATGGGATTTAGAAATCACGAAAGCGGACAAATTAGAAATTGAAAATAAGAAAATCAGTACAAAGTTACTTTCTCTACAAAGAGAAAAAGACAATCTGCTTCAGGAAAGGGACACATTAAAAGAAACATGCGAAGAACTTAAGTGTTCGAACCTTCAGAGAAGTGGTTAGATCAATATCTATTGATTTTATAAAATGTTTATATTTAAACTGTTGAATATTTATAAAAAAGTTATTCAATTTTATTTTTGACCTAATCTTTCTGTAAAATATTTCAGGAAGCAATGAAGATAGTGTTTCACGTGAAATGATGCCAGGTGATATGAAGGAACGTCTAATTAGATTAGAACACGAGAATAAATTATTGAGACAAAATCAGGGAACACAAGGAGATCAAGCATCTGTACAGGTATTATTTTCAGCTAATTAACATTTGTTTTAATGAGTAGTGCTCGCTGAGTGCACTAGGAGAGAAAATTAAAATTTGCACTAAACAGGTGCAAGTCTTGTCATTATAGGCTGCACATAGGGAGCCAATGTGGTCAGTGAAAGGTGAATTATGTATTTATCAAATAAAATCAATTTAACTGTAATTCTTTATATTATGTGGTTTTAGTCCAGCTGCAATCTATTTTTTTTATCTTAAGAATAATCCAAGATATTAATGTTTGTAAATTTTTTTGGAAAATAATTGGTAATTCAATCTCAATCATGTTGAACTTGTGTCTTTAGACCAATAAATCAATAATAGTATGTAGTTGATTTGAAAAAAATAGATATTTGAAAATTTTTATTATGAAATTGCTTATGTGTATTTTGACTATTATTGTTTGTATAAAATTTTTAGGCTCTTTTGGAAGATTATGCTCAGAGGTTAGAGAAACTAAGGACAATTAATAGAGAGGCTAATCAAAAAATTATGCAATTAGAAGCAAGTTTGGAGGAAGCTAAAACTTGTGCTTCTGATAATAATCAGAAAGGACAACAAGCCCAAACAGAAAAATTAATGCAGAAAAGTATGTCCATAATGTTATTCATTTATATTTATTACCTTTTAGACTAATTGAAATAAATGGGTACTATGTGTTCTTCTCTACAATTTTTTTTTATAATAATAGATTAAACACAAATAAATTTACATTTATTTTTTATTATTTAGGTATTCAAATAGAGGAGCTTCAGTCAGCTTTACAATCCGAAAGACAAAAATCTAAAGGGTTGCAAGAAAACCTAAATCAAAAAGAAGCAGAATTATTAACTACGGAAGAGAGATATAGAAAGTGCATAGATAAAGCTAAAGAAGTTATCAAAACACTTGATCCAAGGACTACTGGTAACAGCTTATTTCAATTTTTGTAGTGTAACTTTGTAGATTTCTTTGTAAAGCATCAGAAATTTGAGCTTGACTAATGTAACGTGGTGGAAGAGAAGGGGCGTCTCTCTCTACATTGTTGCTTTATAATAAGGAAAGAAAGAAGAAGAAACCTTTTACCTTTACATCCCTTCCTTCGATCCAATCGTGGTGTTAAATAAATAAATGAAAGAAATTTAAATATCAGCAAGAGTGTCCTCCTGGGCTAGCAGTCGGCATGAATAAAATTAAACATTATTTCGTAACGCGCATAGATCTATAAATCAATGCACGTTACACTAACAAATAGGTCCTGGTGGTGTACACTATTTTTCAAAATGGGAAATAAAAAAAAAAACATTTATTGAGTATGTGTTGTATTCATAATTGATATTGTGTTTATTGATTGCGCGAGAGACTAAATAATGTTATATTTCAGGTCAGCAATCGTTGACAGACATGACTCTTTTAAACAGCAGGTTAAGTGAAAAGGCAGCTGTTGCTAATGTTCAGGGCTCCGGAGGTGGAAACCGTAATGCTGTACAGCCTTCCCAGGATGCAATGAAGGAAGGAGAAGAGAAACTTATCACTTCTGCATTCTTTAAACTGGGTGTAGCGTGTCACAGAGATGCAGTCGATCAGAGGTTTACATTGTTGAGTGCTGGACAAAGTTTCCTAGCGCGTCAGCGTCAAGCGGCTCCTAGAAAGCCTATACATTCTTTCAGAACCAAATAAATACTGAATATAACTATTCATGATAACTGTGAAGATGATAATAATTGGATGCTGGAAATGTCGATTTGTTGCATTTGATCAAAAACAAAACAAAAAATACACTAAAGGTATTTGACATGAACAAAGAATAATACAATTTTTTTGCTGATTTATTTAAAAAAAGTATATCAAAATGTATTGAAATTGCAAAATGTGATGTCTATGTTGAACATCATTGATCGTTTTTTGTTAAATTACTAATGTGAAAATATTTATTTATAAATAATATATTATTTGAACATGACTTGAACGGATAGCTCTGTTTGTGAATCATGTAATAATTACATAAAAATAGGCTTATATTCTGGTTTCATAAAATGTTTACTTTAAATTAGTGTACCCAGTGTGATTGTAGTATATTGATACATTTATTTACAAAATATAAATAGAAATATTCTCTTGAATATCAACCTGCAAAATAAACTGAGGCAAAAGTTAATAGATAATATTCATAGAAGAATTGGGAAGTAAAGACAAATTTACATTTTTGTAATGCTTAAATTATTCTTGATATTAAATAATTATATAAACCTTTTGACAAAAACTATGAAAATTAGGAAACTACGGATACGGGAATTAGAGACAAAAAGATTTCAGTGTCTAAATTAAGATATTTCTATCATTATCTAAATATCTGTCACTCTATTTGGATTTCATAATTTCATTTATTTTGATTGTCTTGGTTATCACTATTAGGTATAATATTGTATACATATTAAATAAAAAGTGCATGTGAAATAAAGAAAGACTGAAATTCAATTAAATGGTTTTAAAGTCTTCATAAATTCATGAAAACTGCTACTTTTTTCGTATGGTACAATTTTTATTTATAATTGTTTCACATTTATAATTTGAATTGAATTGATAATTGAATAGACATTGATTAATTGATTAGACATTTATTAATTAATTAATTGATTTGAATTGAATAGACATTCCAGTGTTTAATTATGTATATTACCCAATGTACATAAGTACATTATTTGACCAAAAATTGTAATGTGTTGTTTTCAATATACTTAAATAAATGTATCATACTATACATGACCCTGTAAGGGTTTAGCAGATATTATATGAAAGTCAGCAAAGTAAATTTCTTTTAAATATTGAACACATTTATTTTATTCATAAAAATAAATTGTATATTTTAGTCCAATTTATGTATTTGAATTGGTGTAAATTATATTATGTTATCAGGGGGGCAAGTCTGGTTCGACCGGCGAAATCAAAACCCCAGTGATTACCCATATCATGGATATAATTATAGTATGGAGTTCTATGACATGTAAAGATATTGTAGAACTCCATATAATAATTAAATCCATGATATGGGTAATCACGGTGGTTTTGATTTCGCCGATTGAACCAGATTGCCCTTCTGGTAATGATTTTCTCTAATGTTTTCAATGTTTATTAAAAAAATAAAAAATCGGTAGTGAATAGTTATAACAAAATTTTATATGTTTATTGGAGATAACCCCAAAAATGTAGATTAATTTATTCTGAAGTTATATTTTAGTTTAATATTTTATTATTGTTTTTATAATTATTTAAGAGTTTATTAACACATTGAAAATTTTCTGCACTTATACTATCCATCCCTTGTACTTTAGTTTACATTGCCCCTGAGTCAAATTGCGCTTGTACTTGGCGATAACGAACAGCGTTTTCAATTTGACTCAGGGGCGTACATGTTATTATTATACTAACAGAAGTAATGAAAAGATACTAAATACATATAAGAATGATAAAATATGTAAGGATTGTTGTGACGTGATACATAAATTACAAGATGTAGAATGTTATAACATACCGACCATAAACTGTTGGATATTATTGTTTGAAAATTATGTAGGTAAGTATGTATGATTGAAAATTTCATTAAAGAAACACTTTCTACAAAAAGATGTATTAAAATGTGTTCAATGTATGGTGAATTCAGGAAAAAGCAATGACTTTTAGCAGTAATTTTATATTTATAATGCAAGTACATATTTAAGAGTTTTATTTTGTTACAACGACAATTACATATTTAAAAACTATTCATCTAAGTATATAATTTTTGTTTAATTTAAAGTGTAATGTTGCAAAATTTTATTGAATGAATTTTTTTTTTTTTTTGTGAAAACAATTCAAATGTGTACCTAATTGTATATTAAGTTTCACATTGTTTTGATCACAGTGGAAGTTCATAATGAAATTATTACAAGTATACTCAGTATCATACTTGTAATAACCTAATTGTATGTTTATAATCTTCTCAGGATAGTCTTGTGAGCACCTATATAAAATTTTCTCAACCATTTTATTTATACTTTATTTTAAACATAGGGGTTAACATAATGCATTGACTTATGGACAGGGCCGGATAAATCACAGAACAACCAGGAACAAGAGGGAGGTTGTCTTAAAAAGGGCGTTTAAATATTATAAAATGTTAATCTCATATTTACTCCTCCAAGTGTTAATCATATAAATAAAAAATCCGCAGGTATGGCGCTCGGTTCTCTTTGCGTACCCGGATAGAGGCTCGGCATGTAAAATATCCCGCTTATTATGATTCGTCATTTTAGACCCGATGAAATTTTACATCATTTTAAATTGTTCTACAGTTGAAATTAAAAAAAAAATTTGAAGGGGGGGGGGCGGATCAAATATATTGCTACGGGCGCAAAAACACGTTTATCCGGCCCTGCTTATGGACTTATGAGGTACATGTATTTATATCGTTGACATGCTATAATTTTTTAATGTCTGTTATTTCACATATATCGAATAGGTTTATTACAAATTGGTTTTGGCTGTTTTGCGTTTGAAAATTTGAATGTATAGTAACAACTTGAGCGCGTTATGCGGGTTCACTAATCGCAAATTTGTCTTTTTGTTTGGTTCGTATATGTGCAAAACCCCCCCCATCCACGACGAAAAGGCTCAAGAAGTTTGCAGGCATCTATGTATACATACATACAGTTAAGATTGTCTATTTTTTTATAATGTACTGGTGTGTAACTAAATGGTTTAGTGAACAAATTTGAAACATACTATTTTTTTGGTAGCTAAATATTTATGGAATCAAAAGGGTAGTTGCAAAGTAATATTTCCATTGTAATTGTAATGGATCTTCGTAAAAGTATATCTCTGGTTTATTATATTCTAATGTATGTTTATATCATCGGTGATACCTTGCTTATCTAAGTCTTTTTTAAAAATTTCCGGGGGTCACTTATTGCTGCCAATCCAGAAATTTTTACTCTTCCAAACGCCTCCTTCATATAGGAGTTTACACAAGCAAAGATGCAAAATTTATTTACAAAACCTTCTGTATTGAAATAAAAATGAAGATTTTATTTTCAATTACGAGGTATCACAATTAGAACGATGGCCCGTTCCAACTTGTCGTGTGTTAGGTCCGACAAAATTTCGGGTGATCTAGTGGCAATACATTTTAAATGGAGCTAACGAGAAGTGTGAACAGCTCCATTTTAAATGTATTGCCACTAGATCACCCAACATTTTGTTGGACTTAACACACAAGTGGGAATGGGGTCTGAGGATACATACAGTGTCCCAAAAAGTACAGCCAAGCAGAAGTTTGAAAGTAGAGCACCCCTAGGGGTACCCAAATACTCCTATATATGTTACGCGATTTTTTGTAAATTTTGATTTATGATTTTTGTTCATACTTTTCTGTCAAACCTTGACCAACAAGACATAATTGTTGACAACAGAGACATGAATTATTGAGATACATGCTGGATTTTTTTTTTGAAATAGGTGAATAGTATACCTTGCAGACACCAAAACAATTGTGGGAGCATTCAGTTATGCAAATAGGAAAATATTAGATATCTAAATTTTCTCCTAATACGTTTTGTATGGAGCTCCATGAAAATTTTTCTCTACAAACAATTTTTAAGTATGATTCCATAGAGATAGCTCTGTGGCGTAGATGGAATTGGCAAGTTTTTGAAAAAAGTTAAGACAAAACTTTTTAAGCAAATATTTTGAAAATAATATATATAAATAGACTAAAATAAAAATCATAAGTAATATAGTACTTCAAGTAGGAAAAAAAGCCAAAGTGTATCTTACATCAGTTTCTATCTAAATAATATATTTGTGAAAGAAGCTAAAATGTCAGCATGGTGTGGCCTTTACGTAAAATAAGAAGACAATTATATTTAATACAACTACTATTGTACTGTGATTTCATAATTAACGATGTTCATTTTGTATTAAAGTTACCAATATTCTTCTGTTTTTTTTATTACATTTTTGAATAAGATATGTAATTTATTTTCATTGACTACAACTGATATTTTTTCTACTATTTTGTATTCTTTTGTTTTCACTCCTGTATCAGTGAAGCTTGTAATAAGTATATTACAAAAATAAAAACAGTAAAGGTTTTATAATTCAGGTAAATTTCCCAAAATCTAATATTTAAAAAAAATTGAATGTTATCGTATAAAAAAATATTTGCTCAATAATTTTACATATATTTTTGTTAAAATTCATTATTTATGGCAGCCCAGGCAAACTGCATCCCGCCACTTGTTGTGCGGCCCACAATTTTTTTTTTCATTTATCGAAACAATTAAAAGAAAGGTGATCTTTTCTCATAAGCGGACTTTGATTGATTTATCACAATAATCAAAGGAAAATTGAAATTTTCACGTTGTGTGAAATTTTCTGATTTAATTTATAAACAAAGAGAAAATTTATTAGATTTTTTAAAGTTTTTTTTATTGAACTGTTATCTATAATGACATGCAATATAATTCTAAACCACAGTCACATGTTCAAAAATAAAATGATCAGGGGGGGCAAATCTGGTCAACAGGCGGAATTAAAACCGTCCATGTTTACCAATATCATGGATGGTTTTGATTCCACCGTTTGACCAGACTTGCCCCCCTGATTTTACTATATTCACTTTCTAAGAATTTCAGCACATAATTAGTTTCTTTTGCTAGGGCTTCTAACAAAGCTTCAACTTATTATTTTTTTTGCTTATTATTATTATGATCTACAACTAATGTTTTAATACTAAAATACTTTTTATTCAGTTTATGAATATTTTTACTGTCGGTTGGTTGTGTGGGTAGAATACGTAATAAATATACAACAAAAAAGCTTTCATCACCGGAAAATTGTCGCAAACATGAATAAAAAAAAAAGAATAATCAGTTAAGTTCTAGTAAAATAAATATGATTTTTTTTCAATTATGTTTCTGTTTATCATAAAATGACCTGTGTCACTTTCATAGTAGAGAAGTTTACCGTCTTATAAAGTCTATGACCAAATACAGTGAAATTCATTATTGGTACTTTTTTAAACAGTTTCAGAATGTTAATGTAGATGTACAAATCTAACACGGAAAAATCTATTGAATAATATAGAGAAGCGTTATTTTATATCTATCTTAGAAAAAGAAACAAATACTTGGACTTTTTATAAATAATAGTATTACAAGCAGACACACATATATTGGCATGTCTGAATTCATAGTACCATTAGTCATTATCTAATATATGTAATTTTTTAAATTTATTTTAAACATACTTGTTTTAATTACTTTGATTATTCTAAAAAAATGAGTGTATTAATAATGGATATATTATTTATTTGGTTTTTGTGTTGTGATTCCAATAAATTTTATGTCTATATTTTACCATAAAATGCAGATTTATATTAAGAATTTTGACATGTCAATGTAAGTATAGCTATTCAACTATTCAAATAAATGTATTTATTATAAATACCCTCTTGTAAATGATTGAGAAATATATTGTTATAATTTAACATAAATATATAAATAAATGTGTATATTTTTAAGTTTTTTTTATTTTCACACCTTATAAATTACATGAGATATTTTTCCTGTTCTAATTTGTACTATTTATGAGAATCATTTCCTTCTATTTCAATTTTGTCGTACATCCATTTTCGCTTGATTCTGAAAAAGAATATACGATATTGATTATTGTAAAAATAAAACAACATTTTTCAAATACATTGGTTCTGATAGCAGTTACACTCCACACTGGTGAGGAAAAAGAAGTTAAATCAATTGATTATTCATCATTGATTGATTTTGTAAAAAAAACACGATTCTAAGTCAATTTCAATTTGTGGTGTTTTCTGGGAAAATGAAATATAAAATTACCTGCATTCATGTCCACACTTATGTGATCTACATTTTGGACAAGGGAAATGACATCCCGGGCATGAATTGTCTAAACAGTCACACAAATCTTCTCCAGTTGCTGAAAGACGACCCCTTTCATCGTACACATTTTGGCATCTGGAATGTAATAATCAATATTTTTTTACACTAAGCAATAAATTGGAGAACAAGATGGTGGCTTAACCTATATCAAATAATTGAATTAACATTTTCAGGTAAAAACAGTATTACTATATATTTGAGTACTTGTATGAGTATTCTTTATCATTAAGGCAAAACATTGTATTGTTTTATTTACCTTTTTTTTCCTCTACCCTTTTTTTATCTAAGAACATATAACCTTTTTCAATATGAAATTCCTCAGATTAAACATAATATTTTAACAAAAAGTAATTTGATTACAATATATACCTAGCACATAATATATAGTCCATACCTGTAAATTTTTCGAGATGTTTTTCTTTTTTCTCGAGCTGATGTTTCTGGGTCGAAATTTTCCATAAATTTTAGGTTTAAGTTTTTGTGCATTTTCTGCAAGTTTCAAGTAAAAATAAGATAAATCAATATTTATTTCACAAAAAACAAATTTCTTTGATATAACTAGGTATATGTTTTTGATGCAACCACTTCCTTCTCGTGAGAGGTGACTTCTCCATATAATGGAATCTATCCATTGAAATTATTTTGGCAGAATAATTTATCTTAACCGTTTCAGTGCTAATCCCGAGACCTTATTGTGATGAATCATGTGCTTCACCAGTGCGGATCACGATAGGTAATCGGGATGGACAATGCTCCACTTAAACTCGCTGTAGAAATCTTATTTATCGACATATTCAAAATATAATAATTACATCGTGTAACCGAACCATTTATCTAAGTAAATATGATTTTAATAAATTTAAAAAAAAATTTGGTAGATGGCAGTAGAGTGTTTACTTTTTGTCTATTTCATCCCGAGACGTAATCGGGATCCGCACTGAGATAACGCAATGTAAGGATAATAATGTTGCTTATAACACATATCCGAATTCGTAGAGATTGTGCGCTGGTTTAGAAAAATATTTATGTTCGGTTTTTATTTAGTATATAAAAGCAAAGTATTTTGTTGTAAATTTATATGTTTTTATTTATTTATTTATTTTGGTTTATTTGGGACTATAACAGCATTATTAACTAATATGAACGATAAACAATGAGTAATTAATCTTATTATTTAATTATTTGTGTCTTTAACGTTGATTCATATTTCAAAATAACACCTTCTTTTAAGTTCATGTGTTTTTGAGAGTAACTTCGATTTTTTGTGTTACCAACTTATAAATCTTACTAGGTGATAGACAAAATACATTGAACATTTTTTGCTATTATGAATGAATTTTGCTTTTACAACTGTTGACTTATTACAGTATTATTTATAACAACCGACGATTTTATGACTATTTTTTTTTTTTTTTTTTTTTTTTTATTTATAATAAACATGACATTGTACATTAAGAGGTTTGACATCAATATTAAAGGTATATATATAAAAAAAAAATATTATGTATATATTTGAGACAGAGACAATGGAAGGGTACACAGACACATCCAGACCATTGACACTCTCTTGCGCTTTGTTGTCAATTAGAGGTTTTGCTCTCCAATATGCTAGGGATAATCCCTGTGTTATATTGGATGCAGTCTTTGGTTTTGTAAGTTAAACAACATTATTTTAAAGTGGATTTAGCACAATTGATCATACACTTCCTAACATACATGCACAGGCACTCTCCATACACACGTAATATACTGAACCATATAAAATACACACACACACACACACACACACACACACACACACACACACACACACACACACACACACACACACACACACACACACACACACACACACACACACACACACACACACACACACACACACACACACACACACACACACACACACACACACACACACACACACACACACACACACACACACACACACACACACACACACACACACACACACACACACACACACACACACACACACACACACACACACACACACACACACACACACACACACACACACACACACACACACACACACACACACACACACACACACACACACACACACACACACACACACACACACACACACACACACACACACACACACACACACACACACACACACACACACACACACACACACACACACACACACACACACACACACACACACACACACACACACACACACACACACACACACACACACACACACACACACACACACACACACACACACACACACACACACACACACACACACACACACACACACACACACACACACACACACACACACACACACACACACACACACACACACACACACACACACACACACACACACACACACACACACACACACACACACACACACACACACACACACACACACACACACACACACACACACACACACACACACACACACACACACACACACACACACACACACACACACACACACACACACACACACACACACACACACACACACACACACACACACACACACACACACACACACACACACACACACACACACACACACACACACACACACACACACATACATACAGTAAACAAACAATAAGTTAAAGAAATGAGAAAGAAGTTACTGTGGTGGGTTTGATTCGATGATCCATAGGGTTATTTCCCTTTTGAACCTTTGGTAGTTATTGATATTTTTAATAGAATCTGGGATGGTATTGTAAATAGTGGGAGCTTGATATGAATAGTGTCGCTGAGCAAGGCTAGTGTTTGGATGAGGTATATGGTAGTTTAAGTGAGATGACGTACGTGTAGATCTTGTTTGTTGTGATCGTGTTTTATCGGTGTCTTTAAATGTAAAGTAGCAAATAAGGCATTTAGTGTAGAGTTGATGTAGAGTTAGGACTTTGAAGTTTTCAAAAAGGTTTCGAGTAGGGAATCTTATAGGGCGGGACAAAATAATTTTGATTACAAGTATTTTCTACTGTATAAGTTGATAAATTACGAAGCAGCGGCGCATAGATCATAGCGCTTACAGATAAACTTCATACAAACGTATAAGGCACTAAGCAATTGTTGAAAAATGTGTTTGTTTTCGAAGAAATACTTAAAAATTCATAAATTTTAAGATGATTTTTATTCACTTTATACTTTCCTAAGTCTTTTTTTACCTATGTGATATTTTTTTGTTAATTAGTTATGTTTTTGTAAGCTGGAATGTTGAAAAAAATCAGTTAAATAGTATGCAGAAAAACAAAATAAACAAAAAAATGTATTCAACATTTAGAACAACTAAAAATGAATATTCTCGTCGAAGATTTCAAGTATCTCAGGTGAGTAGTTATTGAGATATGACGATTTTAATTTTGTCCAAAAATTGCGCCGCACTGAGGTGTTACATTGTTTAGCATACGCCTGGCACGGAAAAGGTTAACATTAGTAGAGAGCTGTCAAAATATAGTATATTTTGAATTAATGAAAAACTTGATATCTAACATAATTTTTTCTATGATTTTGGTGTTTCCAAATTAATTTATTCATAACAACTGAGTTAACATAAGACATGAGCTAAGCATAGAATTGAGCTAAGTGAGCATAAATAGCAATTTAGTGAACCCACTAAAAATTATTTGTTGAACACATAGAACACAGTTGAACATAACAAATGTCACTTATATTATAAGTTTAGCTGTGAATAGACTGAAAATAACAGACTTCTATTAGAGTTTCTATGTAAATAATATTGGAATTTTCACAAGTAAACAAAGAAAAATACGTATCATATCATGTGAGACCATTTATTTTATATAGGTTCATTGATACATTATCATTATTTTTCAAAAAACAAATCCTCTCGAAACTGATGTGATATCATGCGCAATATATAAAACTCGATTTGAATGAAATTTCTTACTTCTCCAAGGAAATTTCACTGTATTTGTAATATATTCATTACAACATACTTATAAAAAACATAAACCTAAGCAGTTCTTTGGTATAAAATTAAATATAATAATAATTCATGCAACCCGAATACTATGTACAGGATGATAATTTACAATATTACTTACGTCTTATTGAATTAGAAAAAATATAATAATAGTTAAATAGCGTTATACGATTTGTAACTGATTTGTAAGAAAGTATTTTGACAAATTCTGACCATAGAATAAAGATATATATTCTGACACTGACAGATCACGACAAAGTATTTTCTATGACTTTCAGGTGCGGTACCAAAATATTATTCGTACGAGTGTTATTATCCTCCAAGATAAAAGTATTGTTCTCACATGTGAAATTTTACTTTATAATTAAATACCAAGGTAAAACTATTCAAAGAATTGAATTGATACATCTTCAAAGTATTTTTTTAACAGTGAAATTGTTTAAAACAAAATGTGAAAACTGTACTGTTAATCGAACTAAATTGACGGTTTTCTTAGGTGCACATTTTTCTTTGCAGTACTCTGTATAGTATACATAATATATTATGTAAGAAAGTTAATTAATGGCAAAAGTTTGCCGTGGTGCTTGTATAGGTTTTTTTTAAATCAACCATCTAACAGTTATCCAAGGCTGTGTTACAAACTATTGAGTGAGATATTGTGTAGTGCAGGGGTGGCGAATATTTTTGGGTCCGCGTGCCAAAAATCCTCAAATATTATTTCTCGATAGTCTGGCGTGCCTAAGCAGTAAAAAAAGAAACAAAATAGAAAAAATAAAAAATGAGTTTTTTTTCTGAATTTTATTAACTTGTTTTCCTATCATTGATAAGAACTGTTCTTATATTCAATTCTTTATTGTCTTTTTTTATTCTACCATATTTCCATAGCACATATTGTATTTTATATTTTACATTAACTCTGTATGGTTGCAAGAAAATGCCGTTTGGCAATAGGCCCGCCAGTGTACAACTTATATGTACAAAAAATAACAAATAAATAAATGAATAAATATTTAAATAAATTGATGAATAAGTGAGTGAGTGAATGGGCTAGCGAGTGATCGAACAAAAAATTACAAATAAATAAATGAATAAATATTTAAATAATTTGTACAAAAAATTACAAATAAATAAATGAATAAATATTTAAATAAATTGATAAATAAGTGAGTGAGTGGGCGAGCGAGCGATTGAACGAACGAACAAACAAACAAACAAACAAATACGAGTAAATAAACATGACAGAATCTCATGTAAAAGTTGTGATGCCTATTTTTGATTATGAAGTGGAACAATATAACTATGTAAATATTATGAAGGTGCAACGTTCATCAAAATATGCTGTTAGCGGCAAACATCTTGAGTACCTACGTCAGGTGGGGTGCGAAAAGCACAATTTCGTGTTTATTTACTTGGTAGGTATAATCGCAAACCTCCACTCCACGACGAAAATATTCCCGTTATTCCGTCAAAATTATTTTGTCTTTTCGTCGTGGAGAGGAGCGGTTTGCACATACATATATCAACCAAGCAAAAAGACAAGTTTGCGCTTTGCGCACCCACGTGACTAGGGTTGCCAGATGGAAATTTGAAAAAGGAGGACAAATAGCACAAAAAAGGAGGATTTTCCTTAAAAAGGAGGACAATGACAAAAAAACGCCATACCTACAGACGCATATCGAAGAATTTTCATCGTCTCATAATTACTTTATTTCTTGATTTTTTTATATCTTCAATGCAGTCGCTATATAATTTGTATAATATAGTTTAGTCACTACTTAAACTATTAACAATGAAACAAGATTTTTTATAATAAATTCACTTCATTTTAAACATCATGTTTCACCAAAACATATTTTTTTTTGTAATAAGTTCTTGGTGCTCTTTTATGAAATATGTATAAAAATCTTTAGTACCTAGACATGTTTTTTAAATTATATTGGATAACAATCAACGCAAAAGGAGGACATACGGTAGGTAAGGGAGGACAATTTGTCGAAAAGGAGGACATGTCCTCCTTTAGGATACCATCTGGCAACCCTACACGTGACTGGCTCTAGTGGGTGCGCTGAGATAATTATACCCCATTGTTTGTGATAGTTATATACCTTGATGGTTTGTGACATAAAATATCTGTAGGTATACTCTTTGGTACAATACATTCCCAACTAACGATGGAGGGGCCTGGAGAATACGGTATAATCATGAGCTAGATAGAGGCAATGTACAAAGAAACGAATGTAGTCCAATTTATTAAAATTCAGCACCTACGTTGGCTTGGACATGTTTGTCGGATGGATGATGACCGTATTCCTAAAAAGGTATTAGACACCTGTCCCGAAGGCAGAAGAAGTAGAGGCAGACCTAGGTTGAGATGGCTGGACGACGTGCTGTGTGATATAAGAGAAATGGACCTGATAAATTGGAGAAGACTGGCGGTCGACAGGGAGGGATGGAGACAATTTCTGGAGGAGGCCAGGGTCCGTAGCGGACTGTAGTGCCAATGATGATGATGACAATACATTCTGTGACATTTCAATTCGCAATAAAAATATATGGCGTGTAATTAAATAAGTACATAAAAGAATTATACGAATTTGATTTTAAATGAAGGATGTTTAAGTAAATTATTTTGACTAGTTGTAGTCTATGGAATATTCACGGAAGTAAAAATAAATATTATTTTAATTCGTGTTTTTGATGACAATTTTCGTTATACTTACAAGGATACTCTATTTTCACGTAACTTGTAACATAAAACATTCTTTGCTGTGGATGAATTTACTTAACGCGATAGATTATTATTTTTAAGAATGAATATATCCTTGTAACAAGTGCATATACAATTACATCCTCATATACGCATTCCCTAAACTAAGCATAAATGTTTGTGCTTGTGGTGAACGAAATCGGTCGTGGCAGGATTTGAGCTCGCGACTTCTAGATTACTAACCCAGCGTGATAACCATTCTATCATCATCGATCTATAATAGGTACTTATTATACTCTCTGGAGAGAATCGAAGTCGTCTCGCTATATAGCATACGATGACACGATACAAAATCACTACCCGTACTCTTTTTGTCAACATCTGTAGTTTTGAGGATTAACAGTATGATTATGAAATAACAGAACATAATAGAAATGCATCAATAGAAATGATATATTATAATAGTCATCAAAAAATAACAATTGTTTTTTTCTAGGAGTCTTTTGAATGCCTAGGTACATGTTTGGCAGTTGTATAGGAATAAAGAATAAAAACATGCTTGAATTTAAAGAATTTAAAAAAATGTATCTAGTCTAAACTGACAATTGTACATATTATATACTACAGTTATCGGCAAATAACTTGAGAAATATTGAAAAATATGTTTTTTGTTAGGTTGCTAATTTTATTTTTATTTTATTTTATTTCAATGTAAACAAAACAGTCATAACAGAGTACAATTAATTACATATACAAAACAATTCAAGGACCGAAAACTGTTTACAGCTTATTACTAAATAGTGAAGTGCACTTTAACAATCATAAACAAACTCTATCATATATATGTATACATTCTTAAATCTAAATAAAAAAGGAAAAGAACACAAAGTTGTCATTGCTTGGTGGGACTTTGAGGAAAATAGGAAAAGGAGGAGATAATGGGAGAGGAAAAAATGCGCATAATTCGTACGTCAGTCCACCCTCCCAGCGAGTGAAACCTTCAACACTCTCCTGAACTTGTTAAATGAGGTAAGATTCATATCGATGTTGTTAAAAAAGGTGTTGAAGTTTCCACATGCCCTTTGGAGAAAGGAACTTTGAGCATAATTCGTGGTGCACCTGGGCATTCTAAAAGTGAGAGATGTCCTAGAACTTCGGAGAGGACAATTAAAACCTATCCCATTCAAAAGATCAGGAGAGTCTACCATATTATTTAGTAATTTGTATAAATAAGTTAAGTCAATAATTGTGCGACGATTTTCCAAGGACATCGAGCCGTGATATTTAATTGACTGTAGAGTGGAAGTAAAAGAAACTTTGTCTCTGAAGTTGATATGTTGGAGAAACTTATTTTGAATTTTCTCAATTCTATCAATGTATGTCAAGTACTGAGGATTCCATACAACAGATGCGTATTCAATACAGCTGCGAACATAAGAGAAATATAATTTTTTAAGGGTAGAAGTAGATTTAAAGGGTTTGGAAACACGAATTATAAAGTTCAATTGTTGGAGTGCCTTTTCCATTGTCTTTTCAATGTGAGGTCTGAAGGTCATTCTGCTAATGAGCAAAATCTCTCTCTCACCCTCTCTCCACGACGAAAAATCTCATGTTATTTTCCAAAAACTATATCTCAATTTCTATGCATCCAAATTTTAGGATTGTGTGAAAATATCGCCCAAGAACTAAAAAGAAAAATGCAACTCTTATTATTTGAGTTTTCGAGTAAAATATAAGACAAGCTGATACCAGATAGGAACATAGGCAAGTAGGTAGGTATATCAATTTACAGAGAGGGTACTTTTTAATTGAGAACTTTTATTAATGTTAGGTTACAATCAATAAAGATGTGTAAACGACGTCATTAATAGTGACGTATCGCACCTGATATTGGCTATGATAAAGCGAATTATTAAGTTGGACATTGTCCGGGAATCATTTTGCCGCGCCTCCATACTTGAGTACAATGTCGCATAACAAGACAGATCAATAGGATCAATACTAGGCGAGATGCACGATGATCAGTAGCACCAAGTGCTACACTATGAGGTGTTACATAATAATAAAAAAATCACCTACCTTGTCTCTTATAGTGTAAGATTCCGCGATTCTAGACTTAGGTAATTTTGTATAGTGTCCATACAAAATTTATACTTTTACTTAAGTCATAGTAGGTACCAATAAAGGCTGTTTTTTATACCACAGCAGGTAACAACGATTGGATAATATTATGAACTCTGAGTATTATTGGCTTTCAGAGATAACAGCCTTAAAAACGTTGAAAATTGCTTTTTTATCACTTCAGTTATAGTATGAAGCGTTATTGTAGGTATAAGATGTGATTTTTTTTATATTTAGGTAGGTACTACGGAAGCCTATTAGAAAATCACACCTTCCATTGACGGACACTTTATTATACAAAAAATCAAGCTTTATACTATAACGCTTCATACTGAACACTTTGAAGGCTGTTATCTCGAAAAGCCACCACTACTCAAGATTCATATTATCCAATTCTTATCCAATTGTTGTTACCTGCTGTGGTATTCTTTTACAGAAAATATGTACAATGACGTAAATTTGGCTGTCGCTGGCTCTTGGTCTATTATGAAGCTTTGTATTTTACTTGGGTTCATCTTCTTATAGGTTTCAATCCTGCAGTAAAATCTCACATATTTTCTTAAATTCTGTACTGTTCTGTGCGACACTTTTCAGTTACACATACATAGGTGTTGCAGCCCATGTCGCCACACAAACCCACAAACTTCAAGATATTCCCGGCGAGGGTTTTTATTTTAGTTTAGGAAGTTTAGTTTTTTCTTTATATGATATAAAAAATTCTAAAAAGAAGCAGGAAGTAGACAGGATGTAATGGGGAAGGGAAGAATTAAGCCTTCCCTTCATTTATAATTCTGGATTAAATATAATTGTTTTTCTAGTGTTGAAAAATTTATAATGAATGTTTAAAATGTTTCATTGAATACTTATTTGAAATCATCAAATTCAACTACTAGTATGGTATACAGTAAATGATTAGTGCATATACATATTTAAAAAATCAAACATTGGTGATATAAATCACCAATAATTTCATGAAAATAATTTTGATTATTCTTGATTTATTAAAAATCAATAAAATGACGTTAACGCTAAGCATCGAGTGGTATTTCGTGAAATTTTTGATAAAAATAAATCTCTGCTCCGTAGGCGCTCGAGTATCTGAGACCGGTTCTGGTCAAGTAAGACAATCTTATTAACATTGGTAAATAACACAAAATATGAAATCAGAAATCAGTCTTTGGCGCGCTTTTACACAAGTGTGGTGAGTAACGAATACTCATTATTTACTAGTGATTTTAAACGTCAAATTTTATATTGTGCTTTTCCTAAGTAAAGTAAGCAATTTAAATTGTTGAAATATATTTGGATGTGTATTTTCTAAAGTGTAGGCAAATTACCGGCATCTATTCAAAATTTACTAATTATGAAATTAAATCTATTTTTTGGATTGTGCAATCAGAAAACATATCGAATCTTAAAATATAAGAAATAATGAATTGAAATAAATGTGAGAATGTTTGCTTAAAACAACTTTATAAATAATACGTTTATTTGTCATACTTTTTCTATGATTATGAAGTTGTTTGAAATAGAAAAATGAAAATTACCTATTAAATAATACAAATATAATTGAATTAAAATGATAGATTAAACATAATTTCCATTTTTTTGAAAATTATTAATTGTTGTTTTGTAAGGATATATGTTTTATTTTTTAATTATTTTTCCTTACCTATATTAAAAACCGATATACGCTCGTCTAGTTATCAAATATTGTAGGTAATCGTATTCACCTTATTTTTTAATATACATATATATTACGAAATTATTGATTTTAGTTGAAATATAATAAAAAAGATATTATAAATTTTAGTTTGCTGATAAAATCATGAATATTTATAACGTGTCATCTTGTTAAGTGTTAAGCACATGACTAACAAAACAAGAAATACAAAGAAAATAGTATTTTGGCAACCAAATGTGACTGATTATATTACATATTGAAATATTACGGGCAGAAATCCAAGAATACGTCAAATTTATATTTCAAAAACGATTTAAACCAATATTTTTGTTTTTTTTTTCATTTATGTGCAATTAAGTATTATAAATTATAAATGATTTTTTTTTATTTTACTTCTTGCATCTAATAAAATATAGGGACGCATATACTATGACTGTTGTAGTGAACATTGACAATTTATTTATTATATTAATTTTGTTTAAACCACGAATACGAATTTTATATGACCGCTTTCGAAGCGACCGCCTCATTTTCAGAACGGATAACTTATGTGTGGTCTAAAGTGAATATTTTTACTCTCCACACCATGGAATAGTGGAGAGTCATGATTTCACAATTTTTAAGCGTATTTTTTTACATCAATTTCTCAACGGGTATCATGTAGAGATATTTATATCATATAATATGTAAAATCCATAAACTCAGAGCTGATTAGTTTTCCATAGATATTCGTTAATTTCTTCGCTATGATATTTCATTTGTCCAAATATTCAAAATGCTCTCTTCAAAATTTTGATACAACAAAAATACACTCATCAAAAATGCATTCAAGGATTGACAAAATTTAAAGAAAAAAATCTTTGGTCTGCCATATCAATGTAAAATCCTGCCATATCAATGTAAAATCGTCGGCCTTCGTGGCTCAGTTGGTTAGATATCTGACTGCTGAGCCAAAGGTCCCGGGTTCGATTCCCGGTGGAGACACAGTTTTTAATTGTGTTTTCAGTCTGGATCTGTGAGACGATTAATATCGTAAGTCTCCAGAATGTGGCAACTTGTTATTGGGTGCGTGTTAAATAATATTTGACATAGTACCTGTTAGTTGCCCGAGAAACAATATTAAATAAATAAATAAATAAATAAAATAAATTTCATATTTGTATGAAAAATTTATATAACAGAAGTTAAATAGCTTCTGTATGGGGAAATTGAGTACCTAATCAACTTCATATAGATATTGTATGTGTCTCTATAGACAAGAGTATTTTTTACTCTCCACTTCTATCTTTCTCAAGGGATAGGCAGTGAGAACCGAACCCCACATTCTTCTATCTTGACACATACATCGCCTCATCAACATTGATACACTGTCTCATGCGTGCTTATCTTGCTAGTGATGCAATATTACATACCTACTTAAAATTTCTCAACAAGTATCAATGTAGAAAATACATACTATGAGTTTCGTGACAATGTTTTTGTGTGTATGGTGTATTAGTATTGAAAACTTTTGTCCTCTGGGAATCTTATATTTGTTCAAGAATCTAATAGAAATATACTTCATAAAATTGTATTTAGAGATTGTCAACATTTCAAGAAGAAAAAATGAACGCTTACTATGGTGTGGAGAGTTTAGAGTTGGCCACAACCCACTCGTTTTAACACACCACAGAGTTTTCTCCGAAAATATTTATAACATTGATATTTTTTTATGTACCTACTATAATTTATACGTTGATCGCACAGTGGTGAATTGTTTAATTTCTGTAGTAACGTTCTGGATTCGATTCCCAGTAGAGGAGAAATTTATTGAAGGTTATTTTTTACGCTTGATTGATTTCCTGGGATGGAAACACTGGTTCGTTGTAAGAAGTTATTTGTGCAAATAAAACTCTTCTTCTTCTTCGATGGCGCTACAGTCCAAATCGAGCCTTGGCCTCCCTCAGCAAGCGCCTCCAACGTCCTCTGTCACCAGTTGCCGTCCTCCAGCTGGACACTTGGAGAAGCTGTTCCGCGTCCCTCTTCACACCATCCTTTCACATTAGTCTTGGTCTGCCAACCCTCCTTTTTCCACCCGGATGCCATTATAGAATTCATACTGAAAAATGGTGTATCTACAATGAATCATTACATCGGATTCTTCATGATCCATCTTCTAAAACCGCAGAAATTCCTCTCAAATAAGTCCAACATCTCTGCCACTCTCACTGTTAAGTTCAGTGCCTCGTAGCCACACGCAAATACCGTTCTGATTATGGTCTAGTTAAGGGGCCATATAAACCTAAACACCTCAATTTCAAATCAAATCCCTCAAATATGTTAAACAGTGTGTTTCTAGAAATAATAGTATAAGTCTTTTCAACATTTCTCTAGTGAATATTCGTCACACAATTTTAAAATTCAGCATAAATTCCTATAAATAAATGATTAAAAATATTCTTTTTTACAGCATTTTTGTTAAATTACTCCATAACCATGTGTCATAGAGAAATATATCTTTTATAAGCTTAAAGAGTGCATAAAATCAAAGTGAATGACCGATAAAGTTTTTTCATTTCAACTAAGGTTGTTTCTTAAAATGCAAATTCAACAAATTTGGGGTTTCCGATAATTTAAATCACGTATAAACCTTTTTTAACGCACGCGATATTTACCCTTACTAGCGCGTAACTTCATAGTGCATTGGGTGGTTTTAATATATCATGTTTTCAGTCACTAAGTTTAGCGTTATATGTCCTCTTAAAGGTTATTCTTGTTTTCCTGTGCACGCTGCGAGATTCTAATTAAGTGAATGTAATATGGCGATAGAAAATGAAAAGCGAGTAGAAAAAAGGATTATATGTGGAGTATAAAGGATTGAATGTGGAGATGGGTCGATGGCAGAGCGGTAAGCGCGCTGGGCTAGTAATCTAGTGGTCGCGAGTTCGAATCCTGCCTCGACCGATTTCGTTCACCTATAGCACAAGCATTTATTGGCTTATTTTAGGGAACGTAGGAAGATGTATATGTACTTGTTTCATCATCAAAAGTCTCAATCCTATGGATTGGTTTGCAGAAGAAGTCTACATCTCGCTTTCCACTTCTCTCTATCCTGTGCAGCCATCTTCAGCTCAACATATGTGGCGCAGTTCATGTCCTCGCACACCTGGGCCAAATATTCCCGCCGGGGGCGCCCCCTGTGGTTTGTACCCTCAACCATTCCCTCCATTAGGTCATGTAGGAGTCCCTCGTGGCGCAAGATGTGACCAATCCAGCGACCACGTCTCTCGGAGATGGTATTGAGTAGGTGCCTCCCTTCTTCAACTCTGTTGAGAACCTCGGCATTCGTGATGTGGTCCCTCCAGGAAATTCCCAGTATTCTTCTGTAACACCACATCTCGAAAGCCTCAAGTCTACTTCTGTCTCTTTCGGTAAGACACCATGTCTCACAGCCATACATCAGTATGCTCCACACATATGTTTTTGTGAGTCTCTTACGGAGCTTCAAGTCTAGGTTGTTTGACTCAAGGATCTTCGACATCTTGTTGAAAGCCAGCCTTGCCTGATGTATTCGGCTGTCAACTTCTTTCCTTGTTCTCCCATCCCAAGAGATCCTACTTCCGAGGTACACGAACTCTTTTGTGTTTTTCAATGTTTCTCCGAACATTACCACATTAATTTGCTGCTCCTCACGGCCTACAGTCATCACTTTAGTCTTATTTTTATTAATTTTCATATTAAAATCCTTGTTCAAGACATTCTCCATGACTATCAAAGCTTCTGTGAGTTCCTCTTCACTTGCAGCAACCAGTGCGATGTCGTCAGCAAATCTAATCATGTCAATATTCTTCCCGTGTATTTTCACCCCTTCTCTATGACACATTTTATCTCTGATTTCATCTATTGCACACTGAACATACCCATTGAAAATCACTGGAGATAGAGAGCATCCCTGTCTGACCCCTTGTCTTATTTTGGCTTCTTTTTGGATATGAATATGTATATGTACTTGTTTAACAGGGACATATTCATTTTTTATTAAAAAAAAATAATAATATTATTTAAGTATAGGACCAATCAATCGATATTCTTATTTGTCAATGAGAAAAAAGAATATAAAAAAAACTTTATTTTTAATTTATGAAACGGGATTCTTGTTTAAAAAAAACATTTTTTTCTCAGTGCACCAGAAGGTTTCATTATAGACACCTACAACAACTTCAGGAAGTATATATAATTATCATTGAGTTGGTCTACTTCCATAATATTATGTATATACTTGCAATGTCTACAATATGTATAGATATAGGTAGGTACCTATAGTATAATGTTGCGTAATTGTAAATAATATTATCGATGGACTGGTGGTGTCCGTATTATGTATGCATCTGAAGGTCAGTCGTTCATGTTTTTGGACTTGATTTATAATAAAAAAATATTATTCAATAGGTAAATGCCTTTTATTTTGTTAAAAATCTATTAATATTCAACACTTTGAGGCTTGATTTTAGTGACGACCATGTAGTGTTAAGATCGAACTATGGTCGTGGTCATGGTCGCATTTTTTATGTTTTTTGATGTCTCTCACGGAATAGTCAGGGAGAGCAGAACGTTATAGTCAAAGAGATAGCAACGTCAAAAAACAATTCATATTTTAATGGCTGGTTTTTTGACATTTCCTTTCTTATTGAATATAGCCTAATATATGTAGGTATGATAAAGGTAAGTCTGTCACCTGGGAGTGGTTGCGTTTACCAGTGCGCCATCCTTTTTCTATAGGTGAAAATTGCAGATTACCTACTATTTTGTTCCAATATTACTAATTGTGGCGATTAAACATAGATAAAGTGATATATTATTTAATATAAACAGTACGAAATCTTTTAAATTCGGTCTTAATCTTAGAGGTATTATTGGGTATTATATAGAAATGGTTTGGCTCTACTAATAGTTTTGATTTTTCTAATCGCTAATTACTCGTTATAACTCTCTTTACGGACTTCAAAGAGTAAGGAAGCTTTAAAGTATGCGTAAGGTCGTATTTGTTTGATAACAGGTGTCTAAATGAACTTTGGTTGACAATATCATGTGGACCATCATGCAATGCCCCTAGCCCTGAATGACAACGTATCTAAAATAAATATGCCGGGATTTGACGTAAGGCAACGGTAACGAATGTAGAAAACATGTTTATATACCTATGCGTCTATAATAGGGTAAATAGTACATTTTGAAAATCTTTTCCCCAGTTCCCTTAGACGTATGTCATTGAAATAAGAAAAGTTTATCCTATTGCGTGAGTTTTTTAAAATAAGGATTTGTTCAATACTTTTCTTGCAAAATAAATACTTATGATAAAACCCTTTTTAAATTTTTCATCGCAAGTAACTAAAAAAAACTTCAAGGCCTATGAATTTACTTCAATGGAAAGAGAATATAAAAATCTACCGGCTAAGTTTTTTACTATTTTAATAACTATTATTCCTCTTTAAAAAAAACTCTATATTTTTGTCTATACTATATTTTTGTCGTGATTTGTACATTAGAAAAAATACAATAATGGGTGTATGTCAAAAATAAAATTCTGTGTATAAATTTCAAAATAACAACATCAATGATTAAATTCCATAACAATATGACTGGACTTTACAACTTATCTTATGTCATAAGAAGTAACGAATTTTCTTATCGCTTTTATAGATTGGAATTTGTACTTGAAATATTACAATGCAATGATAATTATCAAATGATTTATTTAGAACAACAAAATATATCTCTTTGATTTCATAATTTAAGTAAAAAAAAAAGATTCTCAATAAAAATTGATCTAATTTTAAGTTGTTATCTCCCCTGTAGTAGAAACATTAAAAACAGTAGACATCTAAATAAAATAAATCATTTGTGGTTTAAACTAAATTATTCGTAATAAACAAATTTGCCAAATTATCAACAATGAAAGTGAGTTGAAACCAATGTAAAACACTCCAAATAATAATTTGACGTATTTTAAGTATACTCAACATTTTCACACTTAATTTTTTTTACCAACTCAAAAAATTTCAAATATTAGCAGTTTTCAATCTGTCGATGGACACAGCTTCCAAACTGTAGAATTTCATAATAATTATGATAAATATGAACACCGTATGATGACCTTTTCTTAGAAAGACAAAAAAATTCGTTGTGGAATATATGTGTTCATATTTATTGATATTTATCATAATTATGTCAAATATTATTTCAATCAAATGAATATTTATGAAAATCTTTAAATGTTGTCTTTAAATATAAAGAGTTTTACGACAAATTCTTACTTCCTTGATCTTCTATGTTTTTTTATTAAATCCAAAAACACACAACACCATTCGCTTAAAAAAATACAAATACAAGTTATTTTGACTATCACATTTTTAAATTACATCAAAATATTTATTTTATCATCAATAAATCCTATTCTTAGCAAGATTTATTAAGACATGCTTGTTGTTCGGCAGAAATATCTATATTAATATATTAAGATAATAAAGTACCTACATAATACGATCTATTGTTGAAACAGTTTGATTAATATAACCAATAATTCGTGATGAGTGTGAGTTAGCAACAAGACACTGTAAACTGTTCATAATATTTGCTGTGTGAAAACAAGTGAATGTTAAATAATAATAGTCAATTTAGTCATGCCATAATACGAAATGCAAATTAAAGGTGACCGTATGATTTTGTTATCGTTTTATATTTTAGTAAGGAGTCCACAACTGTAATGCATTTCAAATTTATTAGGTACTGTACGTAAACATATCCAACTAAAAATCATTATGTTTGACATACATAACCCATCAGCTTACTCTAGAATTTAAATTCAAAATCTAAAAATCTTAAAAATAATCAGGGGAAAAGAAACGCTGGTTGAGGTGTTTTTTTTAATCCAAGTTAATTACCTAATCTTTACAATATAAATAAATAATTGTAAAAATAATAAAATAATATTCTTCTGTAATATGTATGCGTTTGGCTTATTAATTTTGATGAAAACTGTTTTTTTTTTATATTATTATTTCAAATCTATACTTGAAGGTTTTTATTATAGGATTAGATTAATACAGTCATGTCATGGCACGACATACTATATCAATGAATTAATAATAAAAAAATAATAAGACCTGCCCCCTTAGACAACGTGTCATTAGCTCAAGAAAAGATAACTTAAAATATGGAAGTGACAGTTGTCACGTGACTGACAACTGTCGCTTCCATACATTGAGTTATCTTTTCTTGGGCTAAATAACACGTTGTCTAGGGGGCAGATACGTTCTTGGCATAGGTAAGTATATTTATCAGAATTTTGTGTAGTACATTATTTTTGTTGATTTTTGAATTATTTCATTATTTTTTTTATTCGCTGGTGTTTTTTTTTTGTTTTGTATAAATCGTTACTAATTGTAGTAATGCCTTCTTAATTACGCAGCAGATCAGTATCACTGAGAAAAATACAACACTGATTTAAAAACCAGACTTCCGTAATTGAACATAAAGATGTTTTGAAAGGAAATCTTTATTTTTTTTTCAGTGAAAACAGGCCGTTGGTTAGGCGTTTTTTGTGGGAAGCATTACTGCATCTGTTGAGAATTACTGGTCCATATCTTGATATCGTTTCAGCAATGAATGACCATTAGGTAAAAAAATATGACGAAAAATAAGTGTAAACTCTCAAATAACACAACAAATTGACCTCTTGATCGTAATAAATATTTTATTCATTTATAAATAAAAAGAAACTGACATAGATTTTGGGGGTATCAACGTAATATAATAATTATATATAGGTATTCATATATGTAAAACTTACTAAATAGTAATCGAGTCTGATGTAATATTGAAGTAAAACATGTTATCATATATACCTATAGACAAGATTAAGAAAAACAAAAACAAATTAGTACCTACAACACATCGCATGATGATGAGTTTTGGACGGAATTAACATAAAAAAATATGTTTTGTTACTACATACAAATAATATAATACTAAGATAATGCATTGTTTGTTTTCTTACAATCTAAATCATAAGAGTAACCAACAGCATACTTCATATACAATAATTTATTTATTTATTTTATTCTTACGCATGTATGTTGTTTGTATATAATAGCCAATCGGAGTTTTTTTAATCAATAACTAGTGTGTGATCTATCGCAGATAGGAATTCAGTTAAAAAACTAGGAATGTAAAATATATTATTTACAGACGTGTTAGTGCTAAGAAAGGTCATTATCGATGAAGACTAACATAAGGAATGTATTGATTATTATGCATTTTATTGATACCTATACCTCTTTTATAAATAAATAGGTAAATATATAAATAAATAAATAAATAAATAAATAAATAAATAAATAAATAAATAAATAAATAAATAAATAAATAAATAAATAAATAAATAAATAAATAAATAAATAAATAAATAAATAAATAAATAAATAAATAAATAAATAAATAAATAAATAAATAAATAAATAAATAAATTAATTAATAAATAAATAAATAAATAAATAAATAAATAAATAAATAAATTAATACATAAATTAATTAATAAATAAATAAATAAATAAATAAATAAATATATTAATAAATTAATTACATATAAATAAATAAATAAATAAATAAATAAATAAATAAATAAATAAATAAATAAATAAATAAATAAATAAATAAATAAATAAATAAATAAATAAATAAATAAATAAATAAATAAATAAATAAATAAATAAATAAATAAATAAATTAATAAATAAATCTAAAGTAATAAAGCAATCAAAATGTTAGTGTTTGTGTGTGTGTGTGTGTGTGTATGTGTGTGTGTGTGTGTTTGTCTCACGCCTTCTGAAAAACCAAGAGCATCTAAAAATCTAATTTATGTGCGAACGTGTACCTGTATACCTGATGCAGTGTCACGCTAAAAATAATGCGATAAAAATGCTGAATTTTAAAAATATTTCAATAATTATTTTTTTCATACAAAATTTTCCAAGTCGTATCTGTCAAAAAAGTGTACATTTTGCACGCAAATATCTGTTAGTTTAAAAGTTAGAAGTACGTATTTACACGAAGAAAATATATTTTCAAGTATAACTTAGCGTTTAAGTGAAAAACATGGTTAATATTTTGTATAATTATAATGTTTAACTTATTTTTAAAGTAAGCGTTTTGTACATAAACGCCGCCATTTTAATATCTTTACATACAATATTTCATTTTCCTACCGAATGAATATGTTATTGAAAATAATAAACCTTTGACATAAATGTAATTATGAAATAATAAAATGAAACACAAGACATTACAGCAAGTTTTAAGACATATATTGTAAAAATGTGTTTATTATTAGTAAAGATATAGGCATAATAAAATTGCATAATTTGTATATAATATTTGATATTTCGGACAATTTTCATTTTTATGGCATCGAACAAACCAATGTAGGTACCTACATATTCAAAAAATGTATCCGAACCATTCGATATTACTTACGTGTTCGAATCGTTTCCATGGCTACAGAAAGAATGTGATATTCAAATAAAATTTGTTAGGAATCGAATTTATTTAGAAGGTTGTTGTAGGTAGGTACCTACCTAATACTATTTACTTACAAATCAACAATAATATACCTATACTGATTTCCTATAGGAAAATTATTTTATTTATTTATTTATCAACCGTTTGTCCCATTATAATGAAACTTTGGTGAATTGTCGAGCGTATGCCCAGGATGGTTTTTGGATTTAAACTTTTTTCTTATTCTTCTTCTTCTTCGTGTATTTGGTCGTTTTACCTATGAAGGGGGAGTATCCTGGGAAAAGAAGGTCCGACTGTCCCTCCATCTCTTCACAGGTCTTCCAGGACGGGTTCTGCATATAAACTTTTTTCTTCTTTTTCTTCAACGTGTACTTGGTCATCTTACCTATGAAGATGAACTATCCTGGGAGATGAAGGTCCAATTTTCCTTCCATCTCTTCGCAGGTTTCTGGATTTAAACTTTTTTCTTCTTCTTCTTCATCGTCTATTTGGTCATTTTACCTTTGAAGGTGGACTAACCTGGGAGAAGAATGTCCAATTTTCCTTCCATCTCTTCGCAGGTATCTGGATTTAAACTTATTTCTTCTTCTTCTTCTTCATCGTGTATTTTTGGTCATTTTACCTATGAAGTTGGAGAATCCTGGGAGAAGAAGGTCCAACTGTCCTTCCATCTCTTCGCAGGTATCTGGGTTTAAACTTTTTTCTTCTTCTTCGTGTATTTAGTCATTTTACCTATTAAGTAGAGCATCCTGGGAAAAGAAGGTTCTTTCATCTCTTCGCGGTTCTTCCAGGATGGTTTCTGGATTTAAACTTTTCTTAACCGACTGATGGGACGGGATGTAATGAAGGGAAGGGAGGCACTAAAGGGCCTGAAGGGATGGGAGGTATAAAACTGCCTGAAGGGACGGAAGGTAGGTACTGAAGGGCCTGATGGGAAGGGACGTAATGAGGGATTAAAGGGACGGGAGGTACTGAAGGGCCTGAAGCGGCGGGTCCTGGAGTCTAATTCTTTTTCTTCTTAATTTTATGTAGACCTTTAGGGCAGTTTTTATACAAACTATTTCCAATAGTCTTATTCATTTTCTTTTATGTAGACCTTTTGGTCAGTATTTATACAAACTATTTCCAATAGTCTAAATATTCTTCTTCTTCTTTTTTGTAGACCTTTGGGTGAGCTTTTATACAATCTATTTCCAATAGTCTAATTCTTCTGTTAGGTATATGTATTTTTACTTATTTTATGTAGACCATTGGAATAGTTTTTTATACAAACTATTTATTATAGTCTTATACTTATTTTTCTCTTTTTTATTTAGTCTTTTGGGTTAGTTTTAAGTCTAATAGTCTATTGTGCAGAAATATTATTAACGATATGCACACTTGGTGAAAATACATATGAAATGAATGGGATATGGGATGTGACGATATAACCTGCACTAGAATCTTTTCAATACTTTTGTTTAATTAAATTTAAACCATTTATATCATCCTATTTTGAATAATTTTCAACAACTAATATTTAAAGAATGGGGGTTGTGGCCATTACTGAACTCTTCACAACATTTATATTCAAATTAAAAACTATTTACTATAGTTCAAGTCTTCTTCTTCTTCGTTAATGAAGACTTTCAGTCAAATTGAGCAAAAATATAATGCACACTTGATGAAAAAATATAAAAACGAATGGGATGTGACCAATACTAGATCTTTTCAGTACCTACGTTTGTTTAATCAAATTTTAACCACATCCCAACATCCAAAATTACTAAATTTTCAATAGGTACACATTACAATTTGTTTTCGATGATAATATTTAAAAATGAGGGTTGTGGCCAAACCAATCTCTTTACAACGTTGATAAACAGTCATATTTAAAACCATTACGCATAGTCCATGCGAGCAGAAATTGTATAAATATTATACTTCATTCACACTTTATAGCAATATATAAAAAAGAATGGGTTGTGGCCATCACTTGAACATTTTACAATACTTAAACTCAATCAAATTTCAAACCACTTTTCATAGTCTGATATTGCAAAATAATTGGGTGACAATATTATAAAAACGATTGCTTTTTCTTTCACAATTTTACATTCTTGGCCAACGGCGGGACATAAAAGCTAGTAAATAAATAAATAAATAAATAAATAAATAAATAAATAAATAAATAAATAAATAAATAAATAAATAAATAAATAAATAAATAAATAAATAAATAAATAAATAAATAAATAAATAAATAAATAAATAAATTTTCTAAATATATAAATAAATAATTAAATAAAGAAATAAATAAATAAATAAATAAATAAATAAATAAATCAATACATAAATCAATAAAAAAATAAATAAAAAAGTTTTTTTATTTTTAATTTTAGATAAAGAAAAAAAAATAATTAATACAATTCCTTGCACCCTGCGTAAGTGGCGAGTTTATTGCTAGTTTTATTTAGTGAGTACATTTGCTTTATTTATCGAGTTTATTTATATAAATAAATAAACAACTTAAATAAAATAAATAAAAATAATTAAATAAATTAATTACATACTTATTTTTAAATTGTAGGTACTTGGTGCAAGAGAGTCTTTATTTTTCATCAAAAAATGAAGCATTGAAAATTTATATTATAGCAAATTTATATAATCGGTGTTTTTAAGGGGCGTGCCTAGAACCTTCGGACTACGCAAACACCGAAAAAATTCAACGTTTATTAGCATCGATGTTCATAGTTAGTGACTACGATAAATATTTTTATACCACATGCCAAAATAATATCTACATCTGTGGCCCTGTAAAGCATCGTATCAACATACGTTTCAATTTCCAATCTTGTAGTATGGTTGCAATAAAACAACCAAAAAAATATTTTGATTGTTTTGCTGAATTTAGGCAAGGTAAGATTTACGGCTTCTATGGGCAATTCCGTGACTGTGTTTTTATATAATACATCAGATTATTTGAAGTTTGTTTAAATTATGTACACTCAACATTCGTTATTAATAGATATTGTAATAATAATAATGATTGATTGTTTTCAGTATTTACCCAAAACGAAACATTATCTACGAAATGATCAATTTGCTTAAAATAATATATCAGATGATAATAAAGAAATATAGAACAATATAAATAAGTACATAGATATGAATGAATAAATGTCAGACGAAATACTCTTGTAATTTATTTTTGTAAAACAAAAAAGTATAAAAATATTTAATTGGTATAATGCTGTAAAGAGCCACTGTAGATCTCAAGATGGTGACGATAGCGCACAAGCATTTTCGCAAGCAATAAATTAATAATCCAACTGTCGTGTCGAGTCTCTTAATGAATCGTCAGTTTTAAGCCAAGATACGCGAGATTTGTACGGCCAGGTCTATATTTTTCATGGTTTTTTCAACTTTGAAGTCGAAAAACACCAACTTAGAGGCTTTGCAGCATATATGTTCCATACATGATTTACTCAGTATTCAGAGTAGAACATTAAGTGTGTCTCTATGTGTGTGTGTCCCCTTATAACTTTTGATCCGCTCAATGCACAGAGCCTAAATTTCCGAATGTATAGAAAGATATAGGCCTACAAAATTTTATACCTATGTACTCAGAATTTCGAATGTTTGTTTCAGTCAAGGGTTGTCAATTTTTAAATTTTCGTTTTATTTTTCGGTGTCACTATTTTTACGACCGGAATTGGCGGGAAAAGCGTTTTCCCGCCAAAAAGTGTCAAAATACAAAAATATTTACCTTTGTCATTTTTTCAATGGTCATAAAAATGCATCATGGAAACCAACTTGAAGAAAAAATAAATAAAATTGGCATCTTATTACATTTACTTAATTTTATAAATCATTTTTTCATCGAGATCTACAATTATAACAAAGTATAAACAAAGTAAATATTTTTATAACTTGATTTATCTGCGTTTTCTGTGGTTATTTTTGGTTTTCGTCTATGGTTGAGTCGTGTAAATAGTCGTAGCCTTTATTTTTCCATGTATCTCAAAAACCATAAAAGCTAGACGCTGAAAATTGGTATAAATATAGAAAAATACAGTTTCAAATTTGTTTTTTTATATTCCAGAGTTTCTCAAGCATTTTTTTAATTATCAAAAACATTTTCTGTATGATAAATTTATGTCTAAAATTGTGAAATGTGTAGTTGAATATCAAGTGATTAGGTACACATTTAAATAATTTTTGTGAAATGTGTAGTTGAATATTAAGTGATTAGGTACACATTTAAATAATTTTTGTGAAATGTGTAGTTGAATATCAAGTGATTAGGTACACATTTAAATAATTTTTGTGAAATGTGTAGTTGAATATTAAGTGATTAGGTACACATTTAAATAATTTTTGTGAAATGTGTAGTTGAATATCAAGTGATTAGGTACACATTTAAATAATTTTTGTGAAATGTGTAGTTGAATATTAAGTGATTAGGTACACATTTAAATAATTTTTGTGAAATGTGTAGTTGAATATCAAGTGATTAGGTACACATTTAAATAATTTTTGTGAAATGTGTAGTTGAATATTAAGTGATTAGGTACACATTTAAATAATTTTTGTGAAATGTGTAGTTGAATATCAAGTGATTAGGTACACATTTAAATAATTTTTGTGAAATGTGTATTGAATATTAAGTGATTAGGTACACATTTAAATAATTTTTGTGAAATGTGTAGTTGAATATCAAGTGATAAGGTACACATTTAAATAATTTTTGTGAAATGTGTAGTTGAATATCAAGTGATTAGGTACACATTTAAATAATTTTTGTGAAATGTGTAGTTGAATATTAAGTGATTAGGTACACATTTAAATAATTTTTGTGAAATGTGTAGTTGAATATCAAGTGATTAGGTACACATTTAAATGATTTTTGTGAAATGTGTAGTTGAATATTAAGTGATTAGGTACACATTTAAATAATTTTTGTGAAATGTGTAGTTGAATATCAAGTGATTAGGTACACATTTAAATAATTTTTGTGAAATGTGTAGTTGAATATTAAGTGATTAGGTACACATTTAAATAATTTTTGTGAAATGTGTAGTTGAATATCAAGTGATTAGGTACACATTTAAATAATTTTTGTGAAATGTGTAGTTGAATATTAAGTGATTAGGTACACATTTAAATAATTTTTGTGAAATGTGTAGTTGAATATCAAGTGATAAGGTACACATTTAAATAATTTTTGTGAAATGTGTAGTTGAATATCAAGTGATTAGGTACACATTTAAATAATTTTTGTGAAATGTGTAGTTGAATATCAAGTGATTAGGTACACATTTAAATAATTTTTGTGAAATGTGTAGTTGAATATCAAGTGATTAGGTACACATTTAAATAATTTTTGTGAAATGTGTAGTTGAATATCAAGTGATTAGGTACACATTTAAATAATTTTTGCGAAATGTGTAGTTGAAAATCAAGTGATTATGTACACATTTAAATTAATTTTTGATATATTGATGTCTATAACGTTAAGTCTGGCAAAACAATTCCGTCCAGGTTAAATATTCATAATCAAATTTGTGAGGTAGGTATTACCGAATAAGCTTAAGGTGAATGCATTGATTTGTGAAATTAAGGTGGATTGTCAGTTGAGTTACACTAGTAGTAAGATCAGATTAACTATAGGTATACTTGATTGAATCAATTACAGCGAAATATACAATACGCATCATTAGTATGGTCGTGTAAATTTAATATTTTACAAAATGGTACGAAATGAATTTCACTTATTTAATCAATAACGCAATAAATTATTGATTTTGACACTAATCATTTTTTAAATATATTGAGTAATAAAAATGCACGATAAGGAAAGATGATGATAAAATTGTTTAGATTTTGTTTATCATAATAATGAACCTAACCAGGTATTTTTAAAAACAAATGGTTCCGAGCTGATTAAGAGGCAAGTTAATCATTATATGTATTGTGTAATTATATGTATTGTGTAAATATATAATTATATGTATTGTTTTATATTAGATAAAATACTTAATAAAAAATAAAATCTAATCGCTGTTAAGGTAAAGTGCACCACCTCGTAAATAATATATAGAATTATAATGAAAGAAATATAAACCTTTTACTCTATTTATCTTTAATATTTCAAGTTTTTTTTTCCTTTTTTTATGATTGATTGCGGTTAGTGAATTAAAGTCGCAAAGTTCGAATTGGCTTTTCTTTAAGGGGTGAATTTAAAGATGTATCCGTTTCTTTCGCAAATAAAAGTTAAAAGAGCAGAAGAGAATAAGTAGGTAATGTAATGAGTATGAAAATCATTGAATACTCTTTCACATATTGACTAAAAATAATATAGGTACTGGGACATTTATTGCATACATTATTTTTACAACCTCCTTTCTGTCACCTTATACTTAGGTAGGTACCTTCTTTAATTTCAACTTTAGTTTCTTATTTTTATAAAAGTTTTAAAAGTTTATATAGTTTATGATAGTTATTTTTTTACTACAAATATCCCTTCAGTCGTTATTTCATGAAAAAGATATTTGGTTTTGACGGCTATATAAGTTAATAACCGTCAATAATGTGTTTTAAATAATGAATAACTAAATTTATCCGGGAACAATCTAATTTGTAAATTTCATTGTAATCACAATAACGATATGTTTAAATTTTAAATAAATCGTTTGACAATAATTGTTTACAAAAGTAGATACACAATATTTAACTATATTATTATTTCAAAGTTCAACGTCGAAAGAATCGGTCTGTTGATACATTCATGTTGTTGACCTCATTACTCTACATTAGGTGAATATTTGATACTAAGCAATGCTCTTTTATTATTTTTAGAGCGAAATACTATCATGTGCCATAAAAATATTAACAAAGCATTCTGCAAAGTTTATCTAAAAATGACAAAAATCCATACTTTTAAATATAAACAAGGCATTTGTCGTATCTTGGTTTGACTAATGCAAAGGTGCATATTATGGTGTGTTGCATTATTATATTAATATAATTAAAATAAATAAATATCTTTGTGTCAACCACGTTTGAGTATTTTTATGTCAACTATAGTTTCGGAGACGTAACCGCTCCTTAGTCCTAGTCTGGACTTTATTTGTTTTTAATTATATTAGTTAAAATGTACCACAAGGAGATAGCTGCAACGTATAAAGACATTATTATATTGTTTAAGTAAAAGCTTGATAGATAATAATATGATATGCTAATAAGTAGGTGCTGTTTAGAGCACCTTCATGGGCTGAAAATGACTACAAAAATATGATAATCATAATCAGCGCAGAGTGGTTCCATAAAACGGAGAAGATTAGATACCTATAGATGTCTGCTGGTGTTCAACACCAGAGTATAATCTTATAAACTGAAAACAAGTTTATAGTTGAAGTTTTTAGCGGCCTTGCAAAGATCTTAAACGGCACTGCTAAATTCCAAAATACTTCTGTCTATAGGGTAGGCAGAGAGAACCACCATCCACCAACATACTTATATACCTACATATCATCTAAGATTTTTTAGACATTTATTCATTATGCATACTAAACGGTTCATTTTTTTGTTTCAGCAAAGAACATGGTTCTTCGTCTTGAATTATTTTCATCGAACGACAATAGTCTACTTATAAATTATTTTCTTATCTAAAGTATCTAATCATTCCGAAATATTTTCATTTTGATGGAAGTAAAAAATATTTGAAGTACTCAGAACTTTAGTACAACTTATTCTACTGATGTAAGTATTTTTATTTAAATAATTTTAAAGTGCTTATAAACATCCGTGTAACAATCAAATCAGCCCCCCTAACAATGTGTCATTTAGCTCAAGAAAAGAAAAAAGAAAATATAACTCAATGTATGGAAATGACAGTTGCCAGTCACGTGACAACTGTCACTTCCATTACATTGAATTATCTTTTCTTGAGGTAAATGACACCTTGCCCCCAAGTCAAATTGAAAACGCTGTTCGTTTTCGCCAAGCGCTAATTTTTTTTGTATGGGATTTGACGTTTGTTGTAGAAATTTTTTCTACAATAACAAACAACAAACGTCAAATCCCATACAAAAAAAATTAGCGCTTGGCGAAAACGAACAGCGTTTTCAATTTGACTTAGGGGCGTTGTCTTGGGGGACTGGGAACAAATATATTTTTTATAAGAAATCGTGTACTTCAAATGTCAATTATTGTAATCGAATTCCATAATAGGAAGAGGTTATCAATTCGACGTGTTTTTTTATGTTCAGCGATGACTTTTTACCACGTTGACCATTCTTCTTTTTATTAGAAAGGGGGTATCTTCCGATTGGTCCCATTTCAATTTGATTAAGATCTGATGATTAGATACGTGACGAAATCATCATAAACTGAAATTTGAAAAATCAGCGATTACTCTTTACTACATCGTCCGAATTCGATGATATCTTTTTCATTAGAAAGGGATTATTTTTGGGTTGGTTCCATCTGAACGAAGATAAGAGATTTGATGATGGAAATCATGAAAAATCATGAAATTGACCAATTTGCGTGTCTGTATAGGAGAATTGTATGAAAGATAATTGTACTAGATACATACATACTATCACGCCATGTCCCTCATAGGGAAGGCAGAGAGAACCGATGCCTCTTTTTTACACTTTCATTTTGAATTCGGTTATTTTTACATATTAATTTAATGAATATATTTTACTGTTGTATATTATACATAAAAATTCTATTGAGCATTGTTTCTACACATTTTTTGTAGTAAATATTGAAATTACAAAATAAACAACATGATACACAATCAGAGTAATGTCCCATAAGGACAATGTACTTCTTTAATCTTTGTTTTAAAATTATCGTGTCACTTCCTCATAATTGCTAACTTCGTCTCTTGCCAAAAACACGGAAATGTTCTTTGTGCAATGTCGCCACATTTTCATTCCAGGAATATCATTTTCATGGTCAGATGCGTGTTTGTGCAAATGTCGACAAAGAGTAATTAAATCGAGAAACAAAATTATTAACTTCATTGTTTTTATACATAAACTGAAAACGAAACATAAACTGTATTAATGAAAATACGCAAATAAATCTTAATAACAATTAAATTAATTGTAGACCTTCAATATACATGAACTAGTAGCTTCTCGAACTTTCTTATAGCAGCTCGACTGTGGAACGATTTTCCGAATTCTGTGTTTCCACTTTCTTAACCAGGGTTTTATTAAGAATCGAATTAATATTTTCCTGAGCAGATTGCAAATCTTGCTATCGTTCAAAGACGAAACCAACTGCAGAGGCATGGCCTAGGTGACATAATACAGGACAAAAGGACCTATAATTTAAGGACGAGGAGAACTGACCCCAACAGTCGGCACCGACAAAGAGTTGGTATATAGCAAGGGAGAAGAAGAAGCAGATTGCGAACCCTCCCTAACACCAAGTATTGCGCTTTTTAGTATATTGGACCCAAATCCTATTTGATGATTGTGTCCCATACGTAGCCATGTCTAAAAAAAGTAGGAACCTACGTAGTAATTATTCTTTAAAATTTTATATTTTACAAATGATTTAATGTAGTTTATTTTAGGTGTTGTACATCAAATAAACTGTGATATTAAGTGTAAGAGACCGATATAGTAAATTAAGTAAAGATGGCTCCAGCTCCACCAGTTGACAACTCCCCATTGGCAATAAAGTTGATGACCGCCGGTGTCTCAGGATGTACCGCTGACCTTATCACATTTCCCTTGGACACTGCTAAAGTCAGATTACAGGTTGGTACTTACCTACTTATATCTTCAAAACATACAATATGTATCGGATCTTTACAAGTTGGAATATCTTCAATACATACAATATGTATGTGTCGGATCTTTACAAGTTGGAATATCTTCAATACATACAATATGTGTCGGATCTTTACAAGCTGGAATATCTTTAATACTACGGCCAGTATCAGCGGCTTTACTATTGACACTCGAATCCAATTTTTTTTTATTTATAATAAACATGACATTGTACATTAAGAGGTTTGACAACAATATTAAAGGTCTAGAGACAGAGACAATAGAAGGGTAAACATACACATCCAGACCATTGACACTCTCTTGCGCTTTGTTGTCAATTAGAGGTTTTACTCTCCAATATGCTAGGGATAATCCCTGTATTATATTGGGTGCAGTGAATATGAGCGAATTATGATATGACTTGTCATAAAATATGTAAATATGTATTGTCATAGGATAGATAGAACAATTCATAAGATTTGATGAGCGAATTGTGATAGAGTTGTCACAAAAAATGTGATACTATAAGACTAGGTAGGACGAGTTATATTAGAAGTCATATCTTGTAATCGGAATTAGAATCTAGTTTGGAGATTTATGCTCTAATCGGAATTAAAATATAGTTTGAAGAATAATGGTGTAGGTAGGTATGCTCTAATTGGTAACTACATAGTTTAGAGAAAAATGCCGTAGGTAGGTATACTCGAATCGGAATTAAATCTAGTTTAAAGTTAAAGAATAATGCTATAGGTAGGTATACTCTTATCGGAATTAAAATCTAGTTTGAAGAATAATGCTGTAGGTAGGTACTAGGTACCTATGTTCTAATCGGAAACTACATAGTTTAGAGAATGCAGCTGTAGGTAGGTATACATACATACATACCATCCCGCCATATCCCTTACGGGGTAAGCAGAGAGAACCGAGCGCCATACTTTTCTGTTTTTGCACACATTCCTAGCTTCCTAAATATCCATGCATCGTCTCATTCATGGTCATCGATTATTCAAGCTTCTGATATTTCCTTTTTTCAAAATATCATTCACATGGTCATGCCATCCCTTTCTGGGGCGGCCCCTGCTATTCACTCCATCTCTTACACCCATGTATATTTTTTTGGTCAGTCATTCATCATTCATTCTTTCAATATGTCCAAACCACCTCAAGGAATTCACTTTCATTTTACTTATAATACTCTTCTTCATCTTGCATTCCCTCTTTACTGAGAATGAATGTGAGTAAATCTAAGATATTGGTATTCGAAACTGAAACTGAAAGTATAACCCCGTGTAGAATAAAAGTAGAGAACGAATGGATAGAACAAGTAGAGGAATATTTATACTTGGGGAGTATGTTTGAACGGAATGGAAGACCTGATAAAGACATTGAAAGAAGAGTTATGGCAGGTAATAGAATAAACGGAGCTGTCAGACCAGTAATGTCCGATCCAAGGATCTCAAGGGAAGCCAAAATTGCCGTACATAATGCAATTGTAGTGCCCACTTTGATGTATGCCATTGAAAAATGGACGTGGCAAAAGACGCATGAAAGTAGAATAAATGCTGTGGAAATGAGATCACTAAGAAGATTATGTAATAGAACGATATATGATAGAATAGGTAGGTATATTCTAAATGAAATTAGAATCTAGTTTCAAGACCCGCAAGTTTTTTTTTTATTTTTCAATTTGCTTCTTTAATTCTTCAATGTTGGAAGATTACAATAAAAATGTGTTAAGAACAAAGAACGAAGATGGTCACGATCCTCAGCAATGAGGACTGCAACACAGAGGACACCCAGCAACACCCAGTATTTTGTATGTCTATGCGATGGATTATAGTCAAGTTGAAAATAGTAAACCGTTACGTTTAATTTTCCATCACCAAATTAAAATGTCTAACATTTTTTAGGTTCAGGGTGAAGGTGTGGCCATGAGGGTTGCAGTGACTGGGGGAGGAGGAGCAGTTATTAGTGCACCGACCCAAGCAGCTCCACTATATAAAGGAGTTGCATCAACAATTGCTACCATTGCAAGAAAGGAAGGACCCAGGTCAGTTGACATCGGCCACGTATATAAATCAATTAAATCAAAAGGGAACACGCAAATTCTTATTCTCCGTTGTACTATTTACTCCCGGAGAAAAAACTATCTCGAACACTTGATGTTATGCACTCTTTAACGATTTTTTCATTAAGACGTATATTTTTAAATAAATCGAAATTCGCAATTGCGACCGAGTGATTTTGGTATAGGTAATGCCACTGGCTGACACAACGTAAAGAAAAAAAATATTTGACCATTTGCCATTGACATTTAATTTCATTACCCAAAGCTGTGTGTATTTTCAATTTTTTATATTAAATTCATTATTCATTAAATGATTTTGTAATATTACCTACTGGAATTCGGACTAGCCATGTCGCAAATAAATGTAGGAACCTATGTTATTTTGACTGATTTATAATATTATATCAACAATGAAATTATGTTAACAATTATTCGATTTTTTTAAATAAATATTAGTAAAATAACGCTTTATGTAATAAAATAATGACATTTTTTATAAAGAACGAATATGTCTTTGTAACGAGTAAGTACATATACATCTTCATATATTCCCTAAACTTAGCATATTATGATTGTCCTATACGTGAACGAAAACGGTCGATCGAGGATTCGAACTCGCGATCACTGGATCACAAACCCAGCGCGATAAACGCTCTGCCACCACCCATCTAACCAATCTAACCGACTCACCTTTGCTTCCTAATATCTGTTAAAGCCAACGCGACCCAGGGTTCATAGTATCCCATCATTGATATCTGCTGTGGTATTCTTTCGCAAAAAAATTTTCAGCCTTTACTTTACACTAAGTCTGGCGGTTACTGGCTCTTGGTGATAGTATTTTTAATTTTGTTTGGTATGTGGAATATGTTATACTTATTAGCAGTAGCGGAATAGCTCATAGAAGCCGAAAACCTTGGCTTGCCTATAAATATAATGTGTAAAGAAATACACAAAAAAATATTCAATCAAAGTTTAGGAAAACTGTCGTTTTGAAAAAATCCTAATTATTTTTTATTGTTTTATCGCAACCATACAATAAGATCCAAACATTGAAGCGTAAATACCTACAATGCTTTTCAGGTCCACAATATGTAAATGTTATTTTGGCATGTGATTGAAAAATATATTTTTCATAACCACTGCAATGAACAACGAAGAAATTATGCTAAAAAACCCTTAAATATTCCTCATTTCCCAATTTCCTTTCAGGGTTTGCCTAGTCTGGAGATTCTAGGCGCGCCCCTGCTTATTAGAGCGATGATATTTATAACTGTCCATTGTCTGCTAGGTATATTGTTGGCAAATACTGATTATAGAAAACAAAGTCCATGAACGCGTTTCAATTTTTTATTAGGTAGACACATAAAATAAAATCGATAGGCTACTAAATTGTAAATATTTTGATTAGTTATCTTGCAAATTAATTTGCAAAAACTCCGTGCGAGTCATTTTAAATGTAAACAACCATAATAGGATAATAGTTATTATAATGTTGTTCACTTGATATAATCTATAATATAATAAGGTATGTTATTAATTGAAAGTGTGATTACCGACAATCAAGAAAAACGTCTTAAAATACGAGACCAAAATCTAATACTCAACTGTAGGTACTTTCAACATTAAAACATAACATTTAATAATAAACTAATTATGTGTATTGACAACAGAGTAATGGCTTAGATGTGTATTTTATTACCTATTATAGGTATACCATAGATCGGAATGGGACACTTGACTGCGGCCACTTGGGTGCGGGACACTTGGGTGCGGGACACTTGGCTGCGAGACACTTGGCTGCGGGGGACATTTGGCTGCGGGACACTTGGGTGCGACGGACACTTGGGTGCGAGCCCACTTGGTTGCGAGTCCATTTGGTCGCGACGGACACTTGGGTGCGAGCCCACTTGGTCGCGAAATCAAAAATATTTTTTTCTGCTTAGGAATGAAATATTTCGTACTGATTTTTGTAATGCTCTTTATATTTATTTATTTATTTTTATTTAAAGAACCACTTACAGCTAAAAAGTTACTATACATCGTTGTTCCATCAAATAAGGGCAAGCTACTACAAAACTGGTCAGCCAATTACAAGTGCCACATCCTGCATTAAATATCGGCCTACAAATCTATAAGAAAAGGAATATCAAAAAAGAATATATATGAAAATAAAAAGATACAATAGAAACTATAATGTTTATTATTTTTATAAAAAATATAGTTTTGTTCTTCACAGTAAATATATTTATAAAACAATCTTTTTATTATCAAGGTTAACAGTTTACAATATTCTATGACAGAAGCTCACATAATTTTCTTAAAACAAAAGACAATACCCATATTCAAAATCATATTAATCTAAAATTGGAACACACAATATTTTTATGTAGGTACCACTATAATTAAATTATGTTTTAGGTACCTACCACTACATTACAGAAACTAAGATCACAACAAAGAAAAATTGTGGAAGATATTAACAAAAGAAAACAAAAAGGAAAGCATTACTATAAAATATACAACTAACGAACAAACAGATAAAAAAGAGAAACATTATAGCTAGACAAAAAAAACAAAAAAGCTAGTTTATTAGATATAAGCGTGGAAAGTTTTCTTCTGAATGTCACCGAAAATTATAAAATCTCTATATTTATAAAAATGGATGGACGTATATTTGTTTGTTTGTTTGTATGTATGTTTTCGATGGACTCCCAAATCAACCATCCGATTGCGATGAAACTTTGGGAATTTGTTCAGCTCATACCGGAGAAGGTTTGCGCACTATAATTTATTTATTTATTTATTCGATAACTTACAAAAATAAAAAATTGATACTAAGGGGCTGTTTCACCAGGTCCCGAATATCTCTCGATTATGCCTATTCAGCGGTTATGTCTCAAGTTAAGTAAAAATTGCGTTTCACCACTCCCGAATAGCGCTACTTGTCAGATAAAGTGACAAGTAACTTATAGGGGACTTTACCTACCCAGTAAAGTTATTCGGAACTTTATTTGTCACTTTGACAGTTGCATTTCATTGCCGGTATCACGTGTTTCATTGTAATTTTCTTTTAAATATGATTTTAAATATAAAATACCCTCTACTACCTTAACTGTTATTTGGTCAATGGTTTGACTATTTAATAGCAAGTGTTATAGCTTTTTGAATAGCTACAGAAACGTAGAAGTTTTTACAATTATTTGCAGAATAAGTTCCATAATTTTTTTTTCAAACAAAGCGCTTCAAAGTTAAAAACACTTTGTGAAAATTCTTTAATTCTAACTGTTGTCGCGCTGTCTTTTTAAGCTGTTAGTAGTAGGTTCAGTTTTTGTTAATCATTTTGTTTATTTGACATGCCCTCTAACTAGATACATAAAAAAACGGACCCTAAGGCCTCTACTCCGTAAAAAAATGATAAAATAGCCAAATATTTTTTTTTTAAATCTTTAAAATTCAATATCTCCATAACGGTTAAGTTTCGGACCTAACATTTAGCATCAAATCCATCAGAAATGACCTGAATAATAACGTCCTTTAATATTCTGTACGACGAAACCTGTAACCCTGTATAGGTTATACCAATAGCCTTTATATGTAATATTTTTACATATATAAGAAAGTAGATATGTTATGAATGATTATAAAGAAAGTAGATATGTTATAGAAAGTAGATATGTTATATGATTTGCAGCAAAGTTAGCTGAGTCCTGCATTAGTATCTTACATCACATGTTCATTTATTCGAGTCTTCAATTATTTCAGGAATACAGGATCTTTAAGAAATCGGTGGTTCCTCTATTTACTTTTTAGCTGTATTAACTTACTTGTTTTTTTTCCTCTGTAAATTAACAATTATCATAATGACAATAATCATTTTAACTTTTACAGAAAACTGATCTTGGTAATTTGATTGAAATTTATTATGAACTAAAGTATTTTGAAAATGAATGTTTCGAAGTGGATTTTTATTCGTTTTAAGTGTCTAAATGTTTTGATTGACAACAACATATTTAAAGAATGTTCTTTACGGGAAACTATTTTTTATTTTTTTATTCTATTTATTATTTAACTGTACTGTTTTAACTGTGTGTGCAGTGATGTTTTCAGTATCCTAAAGCGACGTCTAGTTTAGGTGTTATATCAATTTTTATTTTCTCCATACCTACTTAATGATATTTTTTAGTTTTAATATCACAACAGTTATTTCCGGAATTTTTTTAAATTACATTCTATTTATTGTTTAATTGTGTTTTAAGTATTCTAATGCGACGTCTAGTTTAGGCGATACATTAATTATAAATTTCTCCATACATAGTTTTTTTATGTTTAGAATTTTTTCTTATGTTTAACTATAGTTTATTATCTATAGTTTACTTACAAAAATTATGTTTATTTGATCTTTTGTGATAACTTCTCATATATTTTTTTCGACTTGTAGGTACCACTTCTCTTGTGACCAAAATCGTTGAACGCGAACGTTTCAAACTTCAGTCTCCTTATGTAACATGTAAAAGAAACGAGTGGGTTGTGGCCAACACTAAACTTTCCACACCATAGCAAGCGTTCATTTTTTCTTCTTGAAATTTTGTCAATCTCTAAATGCATTTTTATGAAGTACTTTTCTATTAGATTCTTAAACAAATATAAAATTTCACAATACACCATACACATAAAAACATTGTCACGAAACTCATAGTATGTATATATATATACATGATACCTGTTGAGAAATTTTAAGTAAAATTGCATTACTTGCAAGATGAGCATGTATGAAACAGTGTATCAATGTTGATGAGGCGATGTATGTGTCAAGATAGAAGAATGCGGTGTTCGGTTCTCACTGCCTACCGCTTGAGGAAGATAGAAGTGGAGGGTAAAAAATACACTCGTCTATAGAGACACTTACAATATCAATATGAAGTTGATCACTCAATTTTCCCTTACAGAAGCTATTTTACTATTTTACCGTTATATACATTTTTCATACAAATATGAAATTTGTTTCACATTGATATGGCAAACCATAGATTTTTTTCTTTAAATTTTGACAGTCCTTGAACGCATTTTTAATGAGTGTATTTTTGTTTTATCGAAATTTTATCAGTTTACAAAAAACTCGAATTTCCATAACGTGAGAGCATTTTGAAAATTTCGGCAGATGAAATCATAGAGAAGAAATTAACGGATATCTATGGAAAACAAATCAGCTCTAGGTCTATCCACTATACACATATGATGTAAATATGAAGTCGATCGGACTTATAGTTTGGGCTGTAGAGAGGATACATTAAAATAATTCCTTACGCCGAACGCCATACGCCATACATACAAACACATCACGACGAAACTCACAGTGTGCACTCTCTACATGATACTCGTTGAGAAATTGATGGAAAAAAATTACACTTAAAAATTATGAAATCATGACTCCACTATTCCATAGTGTGGAGAGTAAAAACTGTTTAGATCACATAAATTAGGGATACATCGTGATGGTATGTATGAATTGATGTTTAACTAGATAAGTTATCTTTCTAATTCGTTATATTTTTTGTTTTGTCGCCTATACACAATATGTAAGAAGACTTAATAGTTTGATACTTAATCTCTTAACATACATACATACCATCATGCTGTTTTCATATTCCGGGTAGGAAAAAAGGACTAACCTCCATACTATCCTATCTTGACATACATAATAATAATAAACACTTCCTTGCACCATGCGCAAGTGGCGAGTTTATTGCCGTATGGCAATTTCTTCCAACTAACCAGTGTTTCCAGCCCAGAGAAGCAATATTTGCGTGAGAAATGAATTTAAATATATTTCTCCTTTACTGGGAATCGGCATACATACCTACATGTGTAGGTCTGTATGCCGCGTATTTGTGTAGAAAACAAAATATCTTAAAAAAATTCAATAATTTCGATTTATTGGTTTATGGTTTGGTACTTACTTATTCTTCAACTATACATACTATCGCTATCGACAGTTGGATCTCATGTGTTACATGCAACTAGTGTGTATGAAAAATTCTCATATTTTTATAGTGTAAAAAATAATTTGGCTTAATAACCTTGTTTTTACTTTACAATTTCAAACATAAGTAGAAATTGGAAGAAATTGCCACTAGGCAATAAGCCCGCCAGTGTACTAATTATAATTTCAAGAAGATTAAATAAATAAATAAAATAAATATATTTTTTTATATTTTTAATGTCTTTATATACCTACTTGTATATCAACTACTTATATGATAAAGAGCATTACAAAAATCAGCAAGAAAAACTTCAGCCCTAGGCAGAAAAAAATATTTTTGAATTCGCGACCAAGTGGGCTCACACCCAAGTGTCCGTCGCGACCAAATGGACTCGCAACCAAGTGTCCGTCGCACCCAAGTGTCCCGCAGCCAAATGTCCGCCGCAGCCAAGTGTCTCGCAGCCAAGTGTCCCGCACCCAAGTGTCCCGCAGCCAAGTGGCCACAGCCAAGTGTCCTAGACCGACCATAGATATATTCATTGAATACTGTAACAAAATTTACTATGTATCTATTGTTGAATGTCGCTAAATATTGATTGAAGAATAATACAAAATATTGCTTTCAGAGTAGATAGATTTTTTCAAGATTTTTGTTTTATTAATGTTCAGTGTTAGTAATTTACAATAACAATAGTAATGTTTCTACTAAATGTTCTACAATATTATTTAGATCGGTCGATACAGAGTAATATAAAATGTTATACAATATTACCCAGTATTCAGTAACTAATGTAACTAAAATAGGAACATACTAAAATTGTAGATTTTAGATTTACGGTCTTATTTCAGCGTTATAAAATATCAACTTGGACTAAATGGAATAGGAACGTACCTACCTATTTCGGCCAGAACGATCTTAAAAAGTTACTGAATCAGACGTATTATGAAAATAATGAAATTTTCATCATTTTCATAATTATTCATAATACGTCTGATTTATTAACTTTTATTGGCCGTAACTATATTGGCCGGAACGTTCTTAAAAAGTTAATAAATCAGACGTATTATGAATAATTATGAAAATGATGAAAATGATGAAAATTTCATTATTTTCATAATACGTCTGATTCAGTAACTTTTTAAGAACGTTCTGGCCGAAATAGGTAGGTACTAGGTACGTTCCTATTCCATTTAGCCTATGTATATATTTTATAACGCTGAAATAAGACCGTAAATCTTAAATCTACAATTTTAGAACGTTCCTAATTTAGTTACAATAGTTACTGAATACGGGGTAGTTTCGCCAGACATCTAGAAAAATCGCGTGTGTATGAAGAAGACAAATTTAGGTTTTTTGTTTGGTTAGTTTGTTCACGTGCGTGCGCAAATTGTAACCCTCCAAACCGAAAATTTAAAGATAACTATATGGGAATGTAAATTTTATTATATTTATTAAATGACATATTATTTTTTATAAAAAACAAATTGAAAATATTAAGATTTTAAAACATTATGTTTTAAGTAGGTACTTAAGAGGCTATAGTAGGCTATAAAGTATCTTTTGAAAATAATTTTCCCTTAAAAGATACGTCTTTGAAATAAGGAATAATTTGTATGTATTTACATCTTTTTGAAATCTGAGTTTTTGAAATTTGAATTTGTTTAATACTTTTATTGTAAAATTAGTTTTATTGAAACCCATTTTTGATTTTTTATTGAAAGTAACTAAAAAACTACAAGGCCTATGAAGTAGATTTTTACTTCAATCGAAAGAGAATATGAAAATCTACCGGCTGAGTTTTTTATTATTATAATATTTTAATTACTATTCTTGCTATTTAAAAAAACTTTAAATGTTACCTTTTCTTCACAAAAAAAATGTTGCATATCACATATTAGGTGATGCACAATATTTTTTCGTATTTCATACATTAGAAGGTAATTTAGTGTGCATTTTTGTGTACACCCGTATGTTTGATAATATTTAGAGCTCTGTACAATGGTCTATCAGCTGGTCTGCAGCGTCAGATGTGTTTTGCTTCCGTGCGACTTGGCCTCTACGACACAGTCAAAGGATATTATTTGCCCTTGTTCACAAGTTAGTTGGTATTTATTCATTTAATTAGTATAATCTGCTTATATACCTACTCATGATAATTACAATTTATGTAAATATTTAACCAAATATTAAAGTCAAAACCTAGGGCGCTTAGCCAGATTTTTTTGAATGTCCATAATAATTTATAGGTACCTAAGTAGAGTTATAATAAAATAGATGAGAAAAGCAATGTCCTTTTCTTATTTCGTTTTTTTGTATGTCCAGTTGTCATTAAAATTCTTTTTCATATAATAGGAAATTATATTTTTTTATTTCATATTCATTAATATTATCAATAACATTAAACATAGGTTTCTATTTCAGAAATTATTTAATTGAGAATTAAGGTCTCGTTTTAATTAATTTCTTCTAGTCATTACTAAATTTCTACTTCAATTTAAAATCAATCAAACCTGTAAATTATTGCACACATGTCATGATGAACCTGTAAATTATTGAAAATGAAATGTTTTTTTTAAGTACCTATTTAACTGTAAAAAATAAATGTGATTACACATTAAATTATATGATAATTTTTACCATGCATTTTAATATTTATTTCAATAATTTGTTATTTCAAAATTACGTTTAACTTTTTTTTTTTAATATGAACTTTACACATTCGCGAGTAACTAAAAACGTATTTTTCCATGAAATCGTAATGATTGTCAACGATTTTAGGAGGTCGACCAAGCTATGGTTTGGACGTGAGTGCACGTATAGCTGCTGGTATAACAACAGGTGCTATGGCAGTCATGTTGGCTCAACCAACTGATGTTGTGAAGGTTCGGATGCAGGCGCAGTCAGGAATGTAAGTAATGTAAATAATTTTACAAATTAATTCAATTTACAAATTGAACTTATACACACGTGGAACGTTATAACGTGGCTCTATGGGATACCAAATGGATAGAGTAGAGACCAGGGAGACTTACAAAACGATGAAGAGAAAGCTCTCACAATAGACACACTCTTTATAGATTACCATCACGCCATGTCCCTCACGGGGTAGGCCACTTACTTCTATCTTGACATACATTCATCGCCTCGTCAACATTCATACATCGTCTTATACATGTTCGTCTGTTGTTCACGCCTCTAACAATTCCGTCAAATTCATCAATTTAAAATACCGTTCACATGGACGTGCCATCCCTTCCTTGGGCGGCCCCGACCTCTCATTCCATTCCTGTCCGCAATGAATATTTTCTTCGTCAGGCGTTCCTCATTCCTTCTCCCCATGTGGCCAAACCATCTCAATGTGTTCACTTTCATTTTATTAATAACATCTTTCTTAATCCTACATTCTTTCCTTATGTCCTCATTTCTGACCCTGTCATACATCGTTCTATTACAGATTCTTCTTAGCGATCTCATTTCAACTGCATTTATTCTACTTTCGTGCGACTTCTGCCATGTCCAGGTTTCACTTGCATACGTCAAGGTTGGCACTAAGATAGAGTTATGAATGGCAAATTTAGCATCTTTTGATATGTTGCGGACATTCATAACTGGTTAAAGTGCTCCATTCACTCTATTTCCTGCCATAACTCTTCTTTCGATATATTTATCAGGCTGTCCATTCCCTTGAAAAATGCTTCTCAGATAGATATACTTGTCGACTTGCTCGAGCCATTCATTCTCCACTATTATTTGACATGCTGTTATGCTTTTACTATTTTCAAAGATTTTACTTGCTGGTATTCATCCAAAGTTCGTTCTCTATGCATCCTTCATATAAGTACCATACTTACAAGATACTGTAACCTTTCCATACTTTTTTTTACTTTATCGTCTGTGATACATATTATAAGGTTTAAGAAGTCAACATATTATAAGATTTAAAATTAAAAATATATCTACGAAAATTATTTTTCGATACATTATGAATACTATGCTTCAAAGCGAGTAGTTCAGAATATTATAGGTATTATGGTAGAGGTATGGTATGGGAGATTACATTACGAAAAAAAAAGTTGTTTTTAATTATTTTAAAAAAATATTAAAATAATTAAAAATAAATTTGTTTATTTCCACTCTGTTATTTTTATTACACAACTATCTCTATCGACCAATAAATAAACTTATTTCAAGAACTACCGTTAACTTCTTTAGGTGAGTTAAAACTTACATAAATAGTTTCAACGTTAAAAACGTTGAAACTATTTATGTAATAAAAAGAACAGTCCCCCTAGACAATGTGTCATTTAGCTCAAGAAAGGAAACAAGAAAAGATAACTCAGTGTATGGAAGTGACAGTTGCCAGTCACATGACAACTCACGCCAGTCAGATGGGTCGATGGCAGAGCGGTTAGCTCGCTGGGCTAGTAATCCAGTGGTCGCGAGTTCGAATCCTGCCTCGACCGATTTATTTGCTTATTTTAGGGAACGTAGGAAGATGTATATGTACTTGTTTAACAAAGACATATTCATTAAAAAAAAACTGTCACTTCCATACATTGAGTTACCTTTTCTTGTTTCTTTTCTTGAGCTAAATGACACGTTGTCTAGAGGGGTAAAGTGGAAATAAACAAAGTTATGCTGTTATTTAATGTTATATTTTTTAGTATCAGAATATTTATTATATTGCTTAGCGAAATATTAAGTAAATTATGATTTTGCTTACAGATACAAATCAACAATTCAAGCCTATAAACACATTGGAAAACACGAAGGAATGAAAGGATTATGGAAAGGTACATATGCAGTTATTTTATCAATAATAATAATAATAATAATAATAATAAGGACAATTTATAAAGCGCCGTTTAGTGACAACCATGGTCACCTCAAGGGCGCTTTCAGTTTGCAAAAAAATAAGTTAAAATTAGTCCTATAGCTAACACATTGAAAATGGTGAAACATAAAACTTAAAAAAAATACCTAGAAATCACAAATTAATCTAGTTATATACATATTACATAATCCAGATGAAATTAATTATAAAAAATAGTCGATTCAAAGTAAACTGGCATAATATTTAGTACACATAATATTATAGAACGGATGAAGGACAATCTGGATACGACTTGCGGAAAAGATGAGTTTTTAATTTCTTCTTGAATTCATTGATATTTTCGGCACATCTTATATCCATTGGAAGATTGTTCCATGACTTTTGTCCAGAAACGCCAAAAGATCGATATAGGTATTTAATTTAACCTAATATTTAAGCCGATTGCAGACCAAAAGCAGAGCTTAGTTAGTTTAGCTTGGCTCGCATTGCTGAGGTCGTTTTTCATACAAGTGTGCGGACCGCAAACTATGTGAGTCAAGCTAAACTACATAACTTAGCTTAGCTTTTGGTCTTCAACCGGCTTAAGTGCTTTTATAAATTATAACAAAAGTTCACTCGCATGAAATGCAACGGTTTCCGAAAATAAAATTGTAAGTTCATATTTATATAGCTAAAAATAAACATTAAACATAATAATATCAACCAACAACTTTGTATATTTATTTATTTCTTTTTATCTATGCACAATTAATATTTAAAATATATAATTTAAGATGTATTAGTTCTTTCTTGCAACAGTGTGGAAATATTATTTATTTTTTTGCTTTCACAATTATTAATTTTTTTGAAAAATCATTTGCATTTTTTTGCTTTCACAAGCTTTTCCGGAAAAAGTAAGTAGGATATATTTTCTCGACATATAGACATGCACAACTAGCAGTAAACAAATATAAAATGGGTCTGAGAATTTCTTATGCCCTTTTAATATAATTTTCATTCAACGATTTCTCATTCTTGTTTCCATTTAAATTATTTTTAATTTTCACCTTTATTTATCAGCCCATTGATTCGCTTTTTTTTACTCCACGAACATTGTTTCGAAAGTTCGTGGAGTAAATTGAATATTTCATTATAACTTATATACGCAAACATTGGAGTCGTGGAATATATTTTACGACAAGTATTAAAAAAAGTTTAATATATGGTACTTTTAATAACATATACATATTGTTAAATAAACTCACGCGTTGACTATTTACACAGTTTATTAATAAATACCTACAGTTATAAGTTATTATAAGAGTGAAGTACAATAATAGTATATAGATGAACCACAACGTGAGAGCACTATATCATCGATCAATACACGGTCAATCAACCCCCGGCCATACCCCAGACACTCCTTTATATCAATCTCTCTACTCCCGAAGAATGCCGATCTCCTGTTCGTGCAAACTCGTAAAATGCTATAAAGATTGTCTATTGTAAGGCGCAACATCAATATATTACAAAAAGTGACACACAAATTAGTTAGAAGTTTCACTCAGTTTTATATACAAGACCTTTCCGTTTTAATGTTAATTTGAAAATGAAATTTTGTAATGATAACTCAAAATGTTTTAGGGACATTGCCGAACATCAGCAGAAATGCAATAATCAACGTGGCCGAGATAGTTTGTTATGACATTGTTAAGGACATGATACTCAGACGAAATCTCATGAAAGATGATATTCCGTGCCATTTTATATCGGCTGTCATCGCAGGTAATTGATGTTTTCTTTAATTTATCGCGCTTAACACTGACACTTCACGTGAAATGTTTTAATTTCATACTGTCTTTATGTAATGAGAAACTAAAGTAGGTATGTCATTTGTCTGTCCTCGTGGCCAGGGCCGAATCAAAATAAATAATGCCTCCCTTCCCTTGGAAATCATCTTCATTATCTTATATTTCACTCCCCCAGATTTATGGCTACTGCATGATTTAAACACACGGTGTATCAGACATGCTCGTGGCTGTATATTTAACTCTTCAATCAGAGGTTCTGGCTTCGATTCCCAGTGGAGAGACAGTTTTTTTTATTGTGTTTTCAGTTTGGTTTTGTGAAGCGATTAACATTATTATTTATAGCCTCCGAATTGCAATTACTTGTTGTTAGATATGTGTTAAATTTATATTCGACACCATAACTGTTACTGGTACGATAAGAAATAGGTACGTTAACAGCAGGTTTTTTATACCAAAATTTTAATTGTAATTAGGTACATAATGGATACTTTTGAAATAAATGGGTTTCATAACATTTAAATCTCACTTCGTTTGCAAAATGATTCGAAGGAATTTTAGCAAAACGTTTATTTCATTCATTTTCATAAATTTGTACATAGACAATAATTGTAATTTCTTGTAAGAGAAACGACAATATTTCTGGCGAAAAAATAAGCATTATTAAAAATAATCTATGCGGAGTGACGAAAAAGCTTCTTGAGAATTTCTTGGAATACTTATTGGAGATGATCAAATATAATAATATTAAAGATAATTCTTGTTTGCAGGTTTCTGTGCTACAGTTGTAGCTTCACCCGTGGACGTGGTGAAGACACGTTACATGAACTCTAGTAAAGGAACATACAGAGGTGCTGTGGATTGCGCGATCAGGATGGGTATGCAAGAAGGACCGTTTGCTTTTTATAAAGGGTATGAATGACAAGATATTACAAAAAAGTGCCTTAAAAAATTATATTTTTACTGACAAACTTTATAACATCTCAATAGAGACGAAGTTGGGATATTATAGAAGAACCAGGAACTCAAGGCACCTACAGGGCTTACGACCTGTTATCGGCTGGTTTACGCGATCACTTTATGCGCTTGAGTAACAAAAGTTCAATATATTTGAATAATGTGTAACAATTCAACTGAAAATAAGGAAATATACTGTTGCCATCTATGAAGTAATGATGAAACCTTTTTTTTTGTAACGCCATCTATTGAGAAATTGGTTTTTTTGTAAACAATGAAAGCAACAGTCCTAATGAGGTGACGGTGTCTCGCACAGATGTCACCCCTGAACTGCGCCTGAAATATTAGTTCATTTTTGGCTTGTTTACCTACTTGTTTGCGTATATGCAATTAAAAAAATATTCGATTTAAATAATTATTGATAATTTCGCTAGTGGTTTGTTTATATTGGAATTAGATATTGTAGGTGGAGATTGTGTCTAAATTACGTAGCTAATTGCTTACTTTTTAATTAAAAATAAATCTTTCTCGCACTCTCTCTGATGACCCTACAGCCCATATCGAGCCTTGGCCTCCTGCAACTTATCCTGTCCTCTGCAGACCAAATACTTCCATCTTAACCTAGGTCTTCCAACTCGTCTCCTATCACCTGAGTGTCCATTCATTATTCTTTCAGGGACACGTAAATCAGGCATTCGCATTCGTTGTACATGTCCAGCCCATCTCAATCTGAGCACCAATTAAATAAATAGGTTTAAAAAAGACCGAAATAGCATTTATGTCTCTAATCGAATGCAAATATGAAAATAGTAGGATCTAAATTTGGTGAAGTTTTCTCCTCATACATTTCGTATGGAGCTTCATCATAATTTCTCTACGTGAGTTATCGCCCTTTTGTGTTTTCTAACAATTTTCAAGTATGACGCCGTAGATATAGCACAATGAAATTTAGCTAATAAATAGTTGTTGGAAAGTTTTTGATAAAAGTTAAGATAAAGTATATATATTATTTGATTAATTTTTTTTTAAATATTTGGAATTGTAACTAATTTTGATACTTTACATTTTTTAATGGGGTGATGGTATCAGATTGGCCCACAATAATTGTAGTGTCTGCGAGGTATACTATTCACCTAGAAAAAAACCTGTCATGCATCTTAATAATTCATGTTTCTATGACCAATAATGTATTGTTAGATAAGGTTTGACATAAAATACGAAAAAAAATCATAACTCGAAATCAACAAAAAATCGCGAAACAAAATAGGGGTAATAATAGGTATTTTAAATCAAACAAATGATTTGGTCTACATATATATTTTTTCCTGAATCCAGGACGACCGTTTCAGCTTATTAGGCCCTTATCAACTGGTAAACATAGAAACTCTGCTTTTTCTTATATACTAAAATTCGGTACATTTTTGCAATTATGAATTGTTCAACAACAATTCATAATTGCAAAAATGTACCGAATAAAAAAATGTATATAAGAAAAAACAGAGTTTCTATGTTTACCAGTTGATAAGGACCTAATAAGCTGAAACGGTCGTCCTGGATTCAGGAAAAAATATATATGTAGACCAAATCATTTGTTTGATTTAAAATACCTATTATTATGGAATTCTACATATTCAACACCGTCAGTATTGACAAAATTAAAAAAAAAAATAAAAAATAAAATAGGGGTATTCTAGTACCCCCAGGGTGCTCTACCTCTAGACTTCCGCTTACTGGACTATACTTTCTGGAACATCCTGTATAAATATTTTGACTCAAGCATGATATAGGTCAAAATACATACGAAACTAGCAGTCTTGTTATATTTTGTATTGATAAATATTATTATTTTTTTTCAGATTCGTTCCATCATTCTATAGATTGGTATCATGGAATATATGCATGTGGATAACGTATGAACAAATTAAGAAATTTGTCGCTTTGAAACTTAACAAGGAAGAATAATAACTTACTTCAGCTTTAATTTATTATAACTATTTGTTCCCTGGAGGAATTATATCAGACAATGTTGATATTACATTAATTATTATGTAAAGTGTTCGTAACAATCATTATATTACCTTTGAATTAAAACTGGATCGCTTTTCTCAGTGAATAACTTTATTACTAATATTGACTGCCAATCGGAGGCTATTTAATGTGACAATATTCATTTAAATAATATAGAATATGCTATAATGCATTTTCTCTACTAGAAAATGCATTGAATAGTCTAATAAAACTAATTTAAAACAAAAATAGTTAAATTGTAATTCATGTACCTAAATTATAAATCGCAATGAAAGTGAACATGTTACAAAATAAGTAAAAACATTCCAGTTAATAAATTTGATATTGATAAATAAAATATAATTCAAAGTAACGCCCTATACCGATATGTGATATTGATTATGATGAAAAAAAAAATGAATTCGATTTATATATTTTTTGAAAATTGACGTTGTTTATTTAGGAGGCAGTATTTTTCCAAGCAGACGAATCGTAATTTAAGGATATTCACTTTTGTTCATATGTTTTTCATTTTTATCAAAAATCCTCACGATGTTCATCATTTATAAAATTGATGAGATTGATTGAAGTTTTCTTATACCTACTAACGATGTTATGATTTATAATCCATTGGAATATAGTTAGCATACAATTTATTATGACGTAGAGTAAATTGTTCACTATAGTGATAAAATTGAATCAAATGAAATGTCAAATATGAAATTTATTATATAGCTTGTTTTATTTTATGACAAATAAATTATTGTATCGACACTTTTATTAATTAATGCGACAGGATAGGATAATCTTATTATTCTCAGATTTTTACTTCTCTTTAGGTACCTACCTAGTTTATATATAATTATAAAAAAATACATTCGGGACCAATTAAAAATTTATGCACTACTATATACACGAATCGAATTATTAAAAAATGGTTCACAAATATTGTATTTAATTAATGTAACACAATTTTGTTCTATAGCTGGACTACATAAATAAGCATACTTCATTAAATCCATTATACATATAAATCAATGATTAAATCATAAATAAACATGTGTTTATTATATTTGGTATCAGAAAATAATAAAATGTAATGTAATTTTTGTTTTATATCTTCATATGTATACACACTGTCAAAATATTGAAAAACCATTATTTTTTAATCTTTTTCGAAATGTCGAAGAACTCCATGCGGCTTAATTTTGGACATTACATTGAATATTTATGTCAGATTGTGTAGTTATTTAATTCACCAAAGAAACATAATATCATATTGTTACCTTGAATGAAATTTGAAAATGTAAATCAATCGAGTATTTTATAAGTTTAGAATAGTTATATACATTTTTTCGATATATATGATATTTTATTATATGTACATAAAACTACTTATGAGAGTTTATATAAATTATCAGATGTTAAATATTATATGAAATATTAATGTGAATTCCAGAAATATACCTATGTAGGTACATAATTTCAAATCAGAACAAAGATTAATGGAGGAATTCCATCAATTTCTTATTATTTTATATTATTCAGTATATAATTTTCTTTTTTAGAATACCCATACTCTATCTATACTTTGATTTTAATTTTATGAATACTAAGCTTTCTTTAGGTTTTTGTACCTATAATAACGATTCTGGCCATTTTTTATTCAAGCCATAAAAAATGACACAGACAGTATTTTTTAACACTTATTATCTTCCGATAAACTATTACGTTATATAAATATTTTGAAGAATATTTGTTTATAACATTTTTGAATCATTTTCATTTCCTGCTCTCATATTTTTATTTGATTGTTAATTAGTTGTTAGGTAGCCATATTGTGAATAATATATATTTTATAAATTCTGTGATACAATTACATTAGTATATAATAAAATACTTGTTATGATTAAAATGTTTTCTTACTATTTGTATGTATTACTAAATAATAATATCAATATAATATTTAGAATTGTTTTAATAAAACAATGAGGAATTGGGAAAGAAAGGATAGTTGGAAATTAAAAATAAAGTTTGTACAAAAATTGTATATTTGTAAATAATTTATTATACTATGAAACACATTATCAAATAATTCACAGTAGCTCCTAAAAATAATTCAATTTTAATAAAAATGTGAGGTTCATAAAGTTGTACGAATAATATGATTGAAATAATAATATAAACATATCCATCAAAGATTATGTCTGTAGGTAAATATTTAAAATTTAACACTAGTTTATATTTTTTAATTCAATGTACTGGCCAAAGTGGTAGCAAGGAATATTATTTAAGTATAACTATTGAAAAATTAACAAACCATATAAAAATAAATATAACAATAAATCTTTGCACAAATCAATGAATAAAATAAATATATGAAAATAAATATTAAATTTACACAATATGAACACAAACAGGATTCCTCAATTATATATATAGTTTCATTAAGATCAATGAAATTGTAAATTGTTTGTTACCCTAAATTAATATATTCTAAATAAATATGTGTAAGTTGTAAGCGATTTTTATATTAGGTAATTAATTATATTAAAAAAAATTGTTATATAACTTCATAATCTTTTATTATAATAATGAGTAGGTAAATTTAAATAGTTTTTTTAATTAATTTATACCAGCGGAATATATATTAAAAGCAAGCAGTTTTTTGTACAGAAACAATATGTATGAAAATTTATCCTTTTTTATTAACAAAAAAGAACTCTAATTATCCGATTATTTACTATAGCAAATAATCTAAAATAAAATTGGATTGTGTTAAAACCTCATTACCTCTAATTTTTAAAGAAAACCAAAACGATTTGATTTGATCTATGCATATTTTTATATAAAACCATTATAAAATATACCTGTTACACAAAAACAACGATATTGAAGAACAATGAAATAAACGCTAACAAGACATGTACATAATATACATAGGAAAAACTGCAACATTTTAAAGACAGATGTCACTAACACAAAAAATAATACTGTTCGCTCGATAAGAAAATGGTTTGAGTACAGAATATAAACGTAGTCTACGTTTAACCATAAATTTTCATATGATATACTAGATGGAGTACTCCGTGCAATAAGTGAGTCATGGTATATCGCGCGTTTGACGTTTTGGTTGGCAACATGTTGCAGTTTTCCATAGATTTCAAGACTTCCTAGATAACTGTTCTCTAAATCTTTATGAAAAAATTGCTTTTTTCAACAAATAATCCGAAAACAATTCACATTAGTCGTTATTATCTATAGAAAAACGATGAGGTCTGCCCACCTTGTTGTCAAAAGTCCCGCGGAAAAAAGCCTCACTTCGATTGATACAAAATTGGCTAATTGCGACATCTAGTATATTATATGAAAATCTATTCGTTTAACTGGTATAATCAAGGTCATCCTCATCAGCTGATTTATAGATGTCGCTGTTTTCGCTGCTGCCGTCTTCGCTGTCAGCGTTGCTTTTCAATCTAAAAATATAAAAATAGCAAATAAGTTATGTTAATACTTATTAACATAACTTATTTGCTAATATTAATATTATTAATTATGTTAAAAATAAGAATATCTGAAAATCTAATGTATATGCGAGCATGTACCAGTATACCTGACGCAGTGTTACGCTAAAAAAATGTGATAAAAATGCTGAATTATTAAATATATTACAATAATTATTTTTTTCATACAAAATTTTGAAATGGGTGCACCGTAACAACAGAGTGAAATGGGTACACCGTATGTTACTGCAGTCTCATTGTTACTTACTAAAGACATATCTTCTTTTTTCATTTCGGGGGGGATCAATCCCCCTTGATCCCCCCCCTTGCTACGGCTTTGGATGGTATGGACATGATATGATACTGCCACATGATAATATGATAAAAAGAACGATGGACATAGAGGTGAGAATTAGATCAGGTAGAGCCTTGAATATTTGGATGTCCACAATAAACAAGGATCTCAAAGAGGCAAGGCTTCGATCGGAGAACGCAGAGGACAGAAGGACTTGGAGGATGAAGATTGGGAGAGACGACCCCAAAGTAAACGGGACAAATGTTACGACAAAGATGAAGGTACATCGAATGTCTAAAACAAAATAAGTAAAACCTATATAAAACGCCGTGATATAGAATAAATGATATCCTAGCACTTTTTATATTCCTAATTGTAATAACAATTACACTCAGAATGCTTTTGTGTACCGTGCTTGCACGGTGTACAATGCTTTCTTTAATACACTCGACATAATATCTGCGAGCTCTCTTAGTGCGTTTAGGTCAGCTGTCTCCTATCTTTCCTAGTACTTTGATTTAATCAGCTGTCTTATTTTAGTGTTTTTTTATATGTACTGGTAAATCAATTATATATTATTTGGAATTTTTTGTATCAATATTAATTATCCTATTGAATAATGCATGGAGTTTTCACTGGTCCACTAATAAAGCAATGTACATTGTCTGTTTTATAAATTGTGTAGACTGTATAACTCTCTATCGACCAATAAAATAATAAAGTCGTTTGAATTTGTGCCTGTGTTGGGTTCGATTTTCATGAGAATAGACAATAACTGAAAAATATTAATAATCTCACAAACTTTAAAAGAACGACTTCCAAATGAATGAATTTGTTTAAAGATAGAAATAAATGTGGCGTTCGGTTCTCTCTACCAACCCGCGAAGGACATGGCGTGGTGGTACGTATGTATGAAGTATCATTCATATAATCGCCTTTTTATATAGTACGAATTATACAGATCTTCGCAAATTGACGGGTTTCATGATTTCTCATGATTCCTATCATTAGATCAGATGGAACCACCTCAGAAGTGGTGCCTTTCTAATGAAAGAGAAAATTGAAATCGGAAGATGTGGTAAAGGATTATCGCAAATTTTGCAAATTTCAGTTTCTGATGATTTCATCATGAATCCCGTCATCAGCTCTTGACCAAATTGAATTGGGACCAATCAAAAGATAACTCCATTCTAATGAAAAAGAATAATCGAAATCAGAGTACGTGGTAAAATATTATCGCTGAACATACATAATAAATCACGTCGAATTGAGCACCTCCTCAGTTATTGGAAGACGGTTAAAACGAGTGGGTTGTGGCCAACGCTAAACTCTCCACTACACAATGAAGCTTCCCTTCTAATATCAATATGAAATCAAATAACTAAACATTGCCAAACATAAAAAAAATCCTCTTCTTATATATATTTTTCATACGAAAATCTATTATTATGAACATAATTTTTCAAACGGTTGTATGTTTTTCTTTTAACGTTGACCATCTTGGAGATTATTGGTATTGTATAAATAGTTTAAACAAAATTAAAATATTTCAAATTTCAGCATTTTTTCAGTTTTAACAGATGAAATCATAGAGAAACATTGAAAAAAAATGAAAATGAAACGTTGTCTATGGAAAACTAATCAGATCTAAGTTAATGTACTTCACACATATGGTTCATCGGCTCTTTATTGTGATCTGTACAGAGGACACAAATTTTCATATTTTTGTACGGCATACGGCATACAGGATACGCCATAAACAAAAACATCACAACGAAACTCAAAGTATGCACTCTCTACATGGTACCCACTAAGAAATTGATGTAAAAAATACTTTAAAAATTGTGAAATCATAACTCTCCACTATTCCATAGTAGTGGAGAGTAAAAAGGGAATAATTGACTCAGGAGACGGAAGGGCCATTGCATGGCAAGTAGGGTATGTATTCGCTAGAAATTTATGGGTGCATAATTTTATAATGAATAAAAATCGTAGTTAATTTTGATTAATATTTTGACATACTTTAAAACAATTTTATGTATGCAATGAATCAAGATAAATCTTATTATTTGTAAAATGAAATATTGTTATAAAATCATAATACTCAGTAAAGGGATGTGCGATATCCGCCATAATAATACACATAGATATACCTACAGAGATGTAATATGAGTCAGAAATCAACAAAGGAATGTTTATTGTCAAAGAGGATGATTTGAAACGTGGTTATTTTAGCTAATATCAACACCTCACAATACATACATGGAATACAAAATAACAACACTTACTTTCATTCATCATACAAAACATATTTTTAAAAGCATCAATAGGAAGAAACAACTATGTATATAATAAACATTCAAGTACATATTTTATTAGCTACTGACACGCATGAAATATTATGACGAATATAAGACAGAAAGTATGAACCTACGTACAATCAAAATATTAATACACAAACATTCTACAATAGAAATTTTCAATATTGTAAGCATATTAAAAAGTTATAGGTTCCAAATATTTTTTTTCACCAAAAAATAAATCGTTCTTAAAAAATTCAATTCTAAATATGTGAATATTCATTTCACATATTATAACCAATCCATATCGGAAGATAACAAAATATTAAATATTTAATAAATTATTTTAATTAAACATAAAACACTACACTTTGTATATTTCCACTGGTTTATTTTTAGTTAATCACTACACGTTTCGGAAACGTCCGTTCCCTTCCTCAGGTGAATGTAAATATATATAATGACATTTACAGTTCAAAGATACTTGAGGAAGGGAAAGGACGTTCCCCGAAACATGTAGTAATTAAGTAAAAATAAACAAGTGGAAATATACAAAGTATAGTGTTTTATGTTTAATTTAAATAATTTATTAAATATGAATTTCCACAAAGTTGAAGCCTCCGCATTTAATTATTTAAATATTAAACATATTATAAAAAAAAAAAAACATGTAAAAGTTATAAAACATATCATGTATTTAACGTTGAATTGATCAAAACATATCGAAGTAGTACAAAAATATAACATTTTGTAAAAATAACAAGAATTCCTACATCTTTATTTATAAACTCGGATAATTTTGATATTGAATTAAAGTTAGATAATTAGTCCGTCTTTGGATAGAAACATTAAAAATAAATCTAAGGTCTTTTCAAAAAATATACTTCAATTGATTAACAACAGCTCTGGCGAGAAGTTCAACGTATATTTAACTTCACCTGTCTGTCCGTACTGGAATTTTACTTTAGCTAACTTTCCGACCAGTTAAAGTTCTGAATTTTTTAGAATTTGTATATTAGCGATGACAATGCACGTAAAAACTGTTTCCAGTTAGATTAATTTGATAAAAAAAATAATAATTTTTTATTTCATACAAACTTAGTGTGATTGTATCATAATAGATTATGTATGTTTTGTATTTGAATTTGGTTTGCTGTATAAAACAACTGCGTTTGACATTGACAGTATGAATAAAAACAATCTACGGACTGGGGTAAAATATTTTTTATTCTTCATTTCAATGTCAAGAAAACTTTGAATTGTTTATCCTCAAATTGTTTTTTGATCTACTCGTTTAATATTTAATATGTTAAAGTTATTATAGAATTCAGGTAAAGGAATAGTACCACATAAAAAGGATGAATCCGGATTGGTTATTCAAAAGGAGAATGCGCGAGATACAGAGAGTCGGCGACTGACGGCAAAACCACACAAGAGATGGAAGGATAGTTGGACATCCTCGTTCCAGGACAAAAACTGAAATTTATTGAAAGAAGAAGACATGGTGCGTGTCCAGGAAAACATATGTACAGAATAAATGTATTGCGTGACAGCAAATTATATATCAATAATTTACAAGATTCCTTTTTCAACTCTGTCATTCCTGAATGCAAAAACTATCACACAAGGCTACTGAATATTTAACATTGAACAACACAATAGCATAATAATGTCATCCTGGACAATTCTGCTTTATGTGCGATCTGCTTTCGATGAGAGAAAGATAGAAGTTCTGAGAAGACGAGGATCAGGGCGGATGTTCAACCGGAACGCCTGAAGGGGAGATGAATATTAATTGCTGCTGCAGCCACCTGTCTTGTCCGTGGATTATATCCCACCTGGAGACATTCCGATACCAATCACCTTCCATTCGCGACAAACAGTTAATAATTGTCTGCCACTTGACTGAAATGTCGTAGATATACGAAAAAGGAAGAAAAAATAAATGATATAATGACACAAATAAATGTGTTTGTACATTCTTCTAGCAAATTGTTACATAATCTGAAAAAAATAAGACTAATTTAGAAACAGGATATGAAAAGTTTTTTTTATTAAATACTCAAGTGTTTAAAATTTCGAGCTACAAGCAACACTTACCTATTACATTTTATAGTTTGAATGATTTTGAATGATTGATTGTTCGTACCATAAATTATTGAGCGTTCAGATTTACTATAGTTTTAATTTTTGGAAAAAATAGACAAATTAAGGAGACCCCGTAGATAATGAAACCCAAATTAACAACAACAAATGATTGCATACAAATTTGCACAAATAAGATGTAAGGAAGTCAATATATTTACAGGATCCAAAATTACATTTTTCGATATCAGTAGGAGTTCTGTTAAAAATATTGAAAACGAGGTCTACTTTATTTATATGCAGATACTTAATCTCAAATGGGCATAAATAACCATATTGCTAAAACGATAATTATCATAACTACACTAATAACTATATTTAAATAACTCCAAATACATACAAAAATTATACAGAAGATTAAAGTTTCGACACTTCTTGTAATATTTATTGGAATAAACCACCTCACTAGATTAAGCTCGTTCTGAGTTGTCAGTTATTCAGAATCTACAAAAACACTTTTTGGTTGGTTTGATGACAACAAGCAACTGTGAAACTAAAAGTGCTGTACAATTAGCTACATAAAAGTTTTGTGTTGTGATTTAACAAAATATCTATAGCTTTCTAGTTTGTAATATCATTTATGAAATTTCGAAAGATGACGTCACAAAAAATGTATCGTTATCTATGGTAATTGTATTAAAATCTAAATGTGCCTTGTATAGTTCCTACGTCGACTCGACATGCATATTGTTATATGGTTATAATTACCAATTTGGATACATTATGTGTATAAAAACATCAAAACAAACACTGCACATCGTCCTCACTATAATCGTTACGAATTAAAAGTAAAAATACCTATACATCTCCACTGTAGCATTTACTGTAGTGGGAAGTTAGACGACACATCTACAAAAGACGCACACAATTTGATAACAAACAAAAAAAACAATTATCCAATTGCATACCTAGTAAGTAAATGGTGAGGTTACATTGAAATTTGTTAGATATACAATGTCACACAAAGTATACACAAAGCGATGGATGTTTATGCATTGAGTAAAAAAAATATACGTGCAACACGATTTTATCCAGATTAGTTAAAAAACACACAAAACGAATCAAATTATGTAAAGTGTCGATTGGTAAACACAAAAAAAGGGATATTATAATCTTGCCTCATGATGAATCAGATTCCTCGTCTGCACCATCATCAACACTACGGCCGGCATCGCTAAACAATAATCAGCAAAGAAGAAACTTTAGTATTTTCATTGCATACAATTTCATTTTTTGCTTGTTAGCTCTTGTTGTTATCTATGTACTTGGGGGGGATTCGCCGCCAATGTCACTGAACCCGGAAATACTTATTTATTATCGTTTATTTTTATTATAGCACCAAGACACAACGTAATAATATATATGAACTTCTATTATTCTTATAGTTCAACTATGTAAAATTGACCGAAAATATTTGAATGCCTATCTATATTTTGTATATGGGTGCTGTAAAAACAAGATAGAATTAACTCTGTAATTGAATAAATTTACAATATGATTAATATAACCCACATACTCGTAACTAATATAATTTAATACATATTATAGACACTACCAAATTAAAGACACTAACAACTAGATTTTCTAACTAATTACAGAGGCATTGAGATTTTCTGTCTTTGGTCAAATTTTTTTCCACCAATTTATTTAAATGTAAGTTAGATAATCTTTTTATTTATAAAAAATGAATATATTCTTATTAAACAAGTCCATAATATACATCTTTCTAAATTCCCGAAATAAAGAATAATTTGTGGTAGATCTATATGGATTTTATTAAAATTCCGAAAAAAAAATATTTTTTACCTTTTGTTTTCGATCAACTCTTTCAGATCGGCAGGTATATCCTGTGCCAACGCTGCCAAAGAAGCGCACAAATCCTTGCCAACTTTACGGAGGTGCAACGTGTTCATCTGAAGACCCTAAATTTAAAAATAATTATTATAATTCAAGTGTGTAGTTTCTAAAAAATGTGTTAAGTTACTGAAAAGTTGGAATAAGTCACAGAAAAAACATATTAAACTTATTACATTTTTTTTACAGATATGATTACTATTGTAACTTGACCATTTTACCACAGTATATTATGCCCTTGTTTATAAATCCATGTTTCTATTGTATTCTTTAGTTTCACATTTATTGTGTTTTTTAGCTGTGAGTAACCGGCTTAGAATAGTGCCTCCACTACTTTCTATTATCGTTTTCGGGTGTCCCGTAAGAGGCGGGTAATCGAAAATAAAATAGGCAACAATAACATCTTCACCACACGTTCTTAATGTAGTACCTTTTTAGGTGAGACTAGTGTGTGGGCATACAAGCATGTGTCGTGCTTACTTTTACAAGTGAATACACACCCATACAACTGTCGCTGGTTACCCCACATTGAGGGATATGCCGTGATAGTCCTTTATTTATTTTTTTATTGTAATAATTTTTTTGGAGCTAAATAGTAGTACCTGTATTATTTTTAAGTAAATATATTTTCTATGTCCTTGTTAAACAAGTACATATACATCTTCCTACGTTCCCTAAAATAAGCATAAATGCTTGTGCTATACGAAATCGGTCGAGGCAGGATTCGATCTCGCGACCACTGGATTACTAGCCCAGCGCGCTAACCGCTCTGCCATCGACCCATATATTATTTACTTCAAAATGGTTAAAAATATGTTATGTAATATGTAACATTGTTGTTTTTCACCTTGTATGGTCCTTGATCAAATCCGCAGAAGCTGGTTTCCAGAGTGTAAGAAGTGGCGATACCCAACTGCCTCCAGACTGTCACTCTTGCTGTTGCCTCGCGGTCTCTCTCGACACGGAAGCTGCAACTTGACAGGGAGAAGGCGCCGCAGTGGCGGTGCATCAGAACCGGCAGAGCCTGAGGAAAATTACAACAATTGCAGTTTGAATAACGTCATGATTTTCATCAGATCACAACAGTTATCATTCACCTTTAATTTTTACCCTTGAGATCAATTACTTTAAAATATATCCATGCCACACTGCTTTTATTGCATTTGTTAAGAATAATGAATCAACTTTTTTATAATATCATTGTATTCGGTCTGGAATAGAGGACATCGTTCGATGGAGTAGATCCAGAAGAAGGCATTGGAGGGACCACGTTGCCAGGATGGACAGTGATAATAGACTTGCATATATAGCGGCGAATGAAATCCCTTCTGGCCGCCGCCTACCCTAAGGTATTGCCCACCTGCATACATGTGGCTGGTAACCCCACATTATGTAAGTATGATTCAAGTTAAATAATTACCACCCGGGTCTTGGGTCTATATTCAATACATTTTTCAGTTACGCAACTGAAAACGCGAGCAAGTTGGAAGTAACTATAAAAAGATTATGTCATAATTAGGTTGGTTGGAAGAAATTGTGTGTGCCAGTGTGCATTTTATTTGTTTATATTATGTACAAAAAGATAAATAAATTACAAGATGAAAAATGATCCAAAAAACTGAAAATTGGCTTGAGTAAAATACAGTTTTTTATGATAATGTTGGTATAAGAGGATTGTTTTAGACAAAAATAAAAATAATGGATTTATTTTTAGTAAATGTTAGGAGATTTTATTGAGACGAAATGCACTTATTGTAAATATATAGGAATCATTAAATACGAATTTATAAAACCAAATTGTGACATTTAGGACACTATAGAACTCTAGACCGTGAAACGCACCTGTTATATTTGGTTCATAAGTCATATTTTGTAAGTAGCTGAGCCATAATTCAGATATATGTGTAATAATGCAGATGAAGTACACAACAAATTGTGTTGCGGGACTTAATAAGTTGGAGATAACTGTAAAATATCTCTAAAGCTGCGATCCTTAAAAAAAGCTTTATAGTAACAAGACAGAAAAATAATGATTAGTGCAATTATTTTGCCTCCATTAGTGTTTGTCATAATAATTATTGTTGTTTAACATATTTTTAATTATCTCAATAGAGACGAAGTTGGAATATTTATTGTAGGAGAACCGGGAAATCAAGGCACCTACAGGGCTTACGACCTGTCATCGGCTGGTTTACGTGATCACTTTATGCGCTTGCGCAACGTTCACCAATTATGCCTTTTTAATGAGATCCCTATCAATTCAATTTTGAAACTTCTATATATTGTAATACTGAAATTCTTTTCGCTTGAAAATAAGGAATTTTTACTACAGCCATCTATGGGTGAAATTATGAACAACACTCTTATTATTTTTTATTTATTTTGTTGTAACGCCATCTATTGAGAGAATTGGTTTTTTGTAAATAATGAAAGCTACAATTCTTATATGTGAGGTGACAATGCATTTTTCGCATAGAAGTCACCCCTGAATTGCGCCAGACTTATAAGGTCATTTTTATGACGTTTGCATTTATGCAGCATAGATAACAACATTTTTCAGGTTTTTCGTTTTCTTAGGCGGAAATAACAACCTGTAGGTAGTGATATAGTTTGAGGAATTTATAAAAAAGTGAATTTTATTTCAAATATGTAGCTACGTCCTAGGGTAAGTATCAAAGACAAGAAGTGATGAGGTGCAATCAACGCATTCCCTTCTTTATTGCAACAACAAAGTAATAAAACGACAAGACACTGTACTTAGTTAATCATAATAATAATAATACAACCTCATACAATATTAAATAGACCGAGAGATAGCAACGTTGTCGGTAAATCATTTTTAAATATTTTCTTTCTTATAAGTATGAAAATGGTAAGTCTGGCATCTGGGAGTAGTTGCGTTTACCAGTGCGATCCTCTTTATAGGTGAAAATTGCAGATTCTAACATTATATCAATATAATTTGTACTTGTATGTTATTTGTACCTATAAAATCCATCCGTTTTGAAATATGAACTTACTGAATATATATAAAACAAATGGATGGGTGGATGGCAGAGCGGTTAGCGCGCTGGGTTAGTAATCCAGTGGTCGCGAGTTCGAATCCTGCCTCGACCGATCTCGTTCACCTATAGGACAAGCATTTATGCTTAGTTAAGGGAACGTAGGAAGATGTATATGTACTTGTTTAACAAGGACATATTCATTTTATTAAAAAAAAAAATAAAAAAAAAAAAAAAAATATTAAAAAAAAATATTTCAGAAATCTTCCCGGGTGTGCGGTGAACAAATCACCAAGTTTCATTGTTATCAGATGGATGGTATAAGAGCACAAAAAGGACTTTCAATGATACAAATAATACTAAAATCTGTTATTTTCTTCTTTAGACTTACCTTATTCATATCTATATTAAATTAAACCAGCCATTATAAATGAATTGTTTTTTGACGTTGCTAGCTCTTAAACTATAAAATATTTTCAATTAATTTCAAGCAAAATGGTCATCATTTATACAAAAAAAATTAAACGAAAATAAATTTAATGAGAGATAAATACTATTTAACAATTCGTTTTGAATTTGTAGAATTAGACAATCTTGGAGTCGCTTACTGGTTTCTGCCTTGGAAACTGGGGGGGGGGGGCAAGTCTGGTCAACCGGCGAAATCAAAACCCTCGTGATTTCCCATATCACGAATATAATTATCATATGGTGTTCTATAGCATCTTAAGATATTATAGAACTCCATATAAAATTTATATCCATGAGATGGGTAATCACGAGGGTTTTGATTTCGCCGGTTGACGACATGCCCCTGTATAATGATGTTGTATGTACAGTACTATATACATATGGTTTTAAAAGGCTACTTAACGCTAATCATACTATTTAGTTATTGCTTTGGTTTGAAAAAAATTTTATGATAAATTTATGTGTTTAACTGCCTATATTTCCAAAGTATTTAAAAATATCGAAAAATGACGAAACAACCCAACTAGGTAATTTAATTTTCTATAAAAAAAATGAACATTGTACATCTCAAATTTTTTTTAACAATTTTAATAAAAATTGAATGTAATGACGACATCGTTTCAGACAATTTGTAAGGCAGTAAACACTACACAATATCTCACTCAATAGTTTGATGTCTACTTAATCTACAAATATATATCATGTTGTTTTCATATTCTGGGTAGGAAAAACAGACTGACCTCCATACTATCCTATCCTGACATATATACCTACATTTCATATATAGAAAACGAAATATCTTAAAATATTTACTAATTTGTGTTTGAGTGTTTATAGTTTGATACGTATACTTCAACTATACATACCATTGCCATCGACAGTTGGATCTCATGTGTTACATGCAACTAGTTTTTTTTAAAAATATCTTGATTTTACTGCATTAAATGCTACAAAATTATTATAGGTATATTGATATTACTTTTCTTAGCACAAGCATTTTGTGCTACTTGAGAAATGAAAAAAAATACAGTGTAGATATTCAAAGAATTGTTATATGTATAATGTTTTCATTGAAAAATATAAATAATAAACAAATATTTTGTAAGAGGGAAATGAACGAAACTTCAACAACAGACGAACACGTATGATACGATGCATGAATGTGTGTGAAGATTGACAAAAGTGGCGTACGGTTCTCCCTGCCTACTTTGCGAAGGACATTGTGTGATGATACCTATGTATGTATATTTATATTTTATTATCGCCAGTATTAATTACTGTACAGATTAAATGATGAAAAAGGAAAAAGAATATTGTTATGTTCCAGTCAATGGATGGAACAGGTATTCAGGATGGTATTGAAACTAAAAATAGAATCTTCTAACCGAGCAGTGTCTGGTGACATTTTGACCTTAACCATTCCCTATTTGTGAGATGTTATTTTAATAGAAGAAAACAAACAATACCACTTCCCATTAAAAGCTCGGACGGGTAGACAAGGCACTGCGTCGAACGACTGAAAATAAGCTAAAAAAAGCTTCGCGAAGAAAAGGTGCACACACGTATTAGCATTCTGCGTAGAAAACTCGAAACCAGCGAATGACTCAGAATAGGAGTATTGTGCATAAAAATGCAACAATCGTGTGTATGGATTCAGTTTAAATTTGAATAAATAGATTCACCTCTATTACGAGAGACCTTGTTTTATGTAATTTTAGAGACTTAATGATAGCAAAACGGAGGACGGATTTGTAAAAGTAAAAGAACATATAATAATGTTGAAAAATTAATTCTTATAACACTTACGTATACTGTATAATACGTATTATAGTGATTTGTTTGCATAAAAAGTTTAATTGAAAGCAACAAGATACAATATTGTGAATATAATGACATATTGCGGAGTTCATGCCAATTATTAAAAAATATTTAAATTTTTTTTCAAAAATTATGTTTTCTATGGAATTAGCCGTTTAAATAGAGAATTTCATTTTTTTTCATTGGTGTAATTTTAAGGATTAAAGTCTATCTATGATGCTCAATTTCAATCTTGACATAATACGTTCATGATTAAAACGTCTAAGCAATTTACGTACAATGTCTACTTCAGAACAGGTGATTTATCCTAGTAAGGTAGTTTACGATACCCATATATTAACTGATTACCTTGTATGTATATTTTATACATATATTTTTATATTAAATAGTTATAGAAATGTACCCTTATTTTAACTATATGAACAACCATAAAATGAATAAATAAAAAAAATATTATAAAAATATGTTAAATTTTGATATACGAAAGAAATTAAGTTAAAAAAATATTGATGTGTAAATCCGGCTCTTTATACTCAGCTTAAGCATATTCACAAGGATACGAAGTAATATGAAGGTAGTTAGATATACATAGTTGGTAATATGCAAGAAATGCTTAGGTAAGGGTTTATCGCAGATATCGCGCTAGAAGATGGTAATAATAGGTATAACCGCTGGACATGGACTTAGTCCCTAGTTGTATGTGACAATGAAGGGATAATTTATTATTAATAAGATTGTTGTTATTATACCCATGTAGGTACATATAACCAAGAGACGGGAGCAATAGAGGAAGCGGATACTTGAAAGATAATTCTGGAATTTATACATTATAAAGATATTCGTAACTACATTTCAAATATGCCGTTATCAAATATTGGAATAATTTTGTATAAAACTTATAATCATTCAATGTTCAGTTGAGAAAACAATTGAAGTGTTATATTTGATAGTTATTAAATAAATGCGTTAATAAATCATTATATCTTTAAAACATATTCTTCGTCCACCAAACTGAAAAAAATGAATGCATAATGTTTCACTTTGAGACGCCGAATTATACGAAGTATCGGAAGTTAGTAGTAGTAGTAGTAACTTTTATTTAAATGTAAAAACATATACAAAAATAAATTAATACATCTAGTTTAAACAAAAAAAAAACAAAACTTTTTGAAACAAATAATTACTGCAGCTCTCTGCAGCTCAAACTATAAGTCCGATTGACTTCATATTGATGTCATATATTATGTAAAGTCCATAAACTTAGAGCTGATTAGTTTTCCATAGATATTTGTTAATTTCTTCTCTATGATTTCATCTGTCCAAATCTTCAAAATGCTTTCTTCAAAAATACACTCATCAAAAATGCATTCAAGGATTGACAACATTTAATGATAAAAATCTATGGTCTGTATGTATGGTATATATCAATGTAAAATAAATTTCATATTTGTATGAAAAATGTATATAACAGAAGTAAAATAGCTTCTGTATGGGGAAATTGAGTGATCAACTTCATATTGATATTGTACTCGTATATGTCTCTATAGATAATTGTTTTTTTTTACTCTCCACTTCCATCTTCCTCAAGGGATAGGCAGTTAGAACCGAACACCGCATTCTTATATCTTGACGCATGTACATCGCCTCATCAACATTGATACACTGTCTCATACATGCTCATCTTGCTAGTAATGCAATTACATATACTTACAATTTCTCAACAGGAATCATATAGAAAGTGCATACTATGCGTTTCGTGACAATGTTTTTGTTATTGGTGTATTGTGAAAACTTTTATCCTCGAGAAATCTTATATTTGTTTAAGAGTCTAATAGAAACAAACTATGGTTGAGATTGTCGACCTTTCAAGAAGAAAAAAATGAACACTTATTATGGTGTGGATAGTTTAGTGTTGGCTATAACCCACTCGTTTTTTACCTATATATTTTGGAAGCATATTATTTCTCAGTTTGTAAATCAAAGTAAATGTATTGTATATAATATATTGCTTTATTGTCATGGTTTTTAGTTTATTTAACATTAAGTTTATTCTTGAATATCTATTGAATTTTTAAATTGTTCTCATTCCCATATTTTGAATGATCTGTAATTTTCCATTTTGTATTTCATTACAGAGGGGACACCAATACGAGAATTTAAATGATGACTTAAAATAGAATTATGAACTAATCTTCAGTTGTTTCTACTTTTCGAATAATATCAGGTTTATTTTAACAGTTCCGTAGGAAACAAAACAAAAAACGATATTTGTTATGTGTAAAGAAATGATTCCTCAGATTTCTTTTGAAAGCGGGAAGTGTTAATGAAACTCGAAGTTGCGATGGGATGTGATTCCAAAGATGAGCTGCTTGTACGGAGAAAGATCTGGTGAAAAATGAAGTATTGTGTACTGGGATACTGGGCGTATTTTCAGTATTTGAACGAAGAGGCAACCCGTGTTTAGAGAGGAAGTGAAATTGATTTCGTAGATAAACAGGAGCATTGGAGTTGTTTAAGTTCTTGTATAGAAGTGTGAGGGTATGTAGGTTCCTACGCTGCCTGATTGGCAACCACCTTAAAAGTGATCGGTATTCCGATATGTGGTCAATTTTTTTCAATTTAAAAATATATCGAATGCATGTATTGTTCTAACCAGCTGATCGATCACATGTTTACTTTGTACACACATCTTACAAAACGTACTTCGTTATATGACTGAAGGGCTATGTTTCATTTCAATACATTGAATGGTCGAGAAGCCTTCCAGGTAAACATAAAAAAGAGTATTAATTTATCTACATGTACTATTATACAAAGTATCATATTATTTAAATATATTTACGAGTCCTTACATAAACAATACATTAAAATCAAACATAAACAAAACATGCGGGGTAACAAGAAAAGTGAATCCACTATTAAATTGAGACATACGAATTGAGATCCCAATAGGCTATTCATCAAGTTGTGTTTGCTACTTTGTCATATGATCTGTTTATTGCAGCCACTGCTATAATGTAATGGAAACAATACAAGTTGCCTCCATTAAGCTTTGGAATAGCATTAAAACAATATGATAGCAATGAAACGAACGAAGGATCGGTGTGTATACAGTAGTTGGAGCTATCGCGCCCTTGAATCGATACAGCCTGAGGAGTAGCCCATAAAACCTAGCCATAGCCTATCTGATATCCTCGTAATGAGGCAGCCTCATTTTATGGGCTCAACATTAAGTCAGATGTAGTCAAACTTTTGGTAGTCTAACAAAAATAATAATCTTTAGTATGGGAAAGGAAAAATAGATAAAGATGTATGTAAATAGAGTAAAGATTGTATTTGTATACAATGGTGTTGCGTGTCGGGCAACTGACATGCTCCCAGTGACAAGTTGGCACACTATGGATTCATATCACACATTATATTCGTATTTTTTCTACTCAAAGTTTATCTAGTTTTTGTTCAAAAATGTATAGCTCAATTCAATAACAACATAACATGGTAGTCAACCTAAATAAATTACGAGTGATTTATTCACGATGACTTTTTCAAATTAAATGAATTTTCGATGAATTTTCCATTTTATTTCTACAATATATTTTTTTCTTCCTTCAACGTGTGGTTAATGTACAAGTATAAAAAAAATAAGTAGGTAAATTATATTTATTAATTTCAGTTCACAGCTCACACACATACATTTTTATGTAGGAAATTATATATGTAATTTTATTTTATTTATTAATTTTATATTACTTTTCGGGTAACTAACAGATACTATGTCAAATATTAATTTAACACGCACCTAATAATAAGTTGCCACATTCTGGAGATTTACGTTATTGATCGAATCACAGATCCAGACTGAAAACACAATTAATAACTGTAATGTAAATTAATTGTTGGTTTTACGAAATAAAGTAATTTTAATTCATTTACATGCATTCTTAATATTATATTAGAGAGAATCTATTATATTATAAAGATCCATTAACATTCAAACTGCGCCCAGAGAACTTTATTAATTACATTTTAACAATTTCATTGATTCGGGTTTTGTCTAATATTCGACGTTTGTCAAATTCATTACATTATGATAATAATCCAGTAAAATAATAAGCAGCAATATATTGGTTGGTGATATCTGTTTGGTAGATAGATAAAGGTTTTACCTTCTAACGACACATTGTGATGCGGTATCTTGCAATAGGTAGATATAGGTATATAATATTGGCCATGTTTGGTCACGCAATACAAGGAGGCGTTTTTATGGATCCTGAAAAATATGTTTTCTTGTGTATGGATGTGTTATTACGTAGAAATCTATTGAGAAATCTATAGCACGAAACTTACAGACACAACAAACAAACACACAAACAATATTTGTATATTTTTTAAATATGTTGATGCAATGGGTACATTAAATAATTTGTTTTAAATACGTAATATATATTAGCAGAAGGTTACTCTAATATAAACTATTTTCAAAATTATAAATTGCTAGCGCTTAATAAAAATAGATACCTATAAGTGTAATTTTTGTAAAAATAGATATGTGTATATATACCTAATCGTTTTTTTTTTCTTATTCTATATATTTTTTTATCATCAATATGTGTTTTTATGTATGTAAATATGTAAAAGGCAATTTAAGCCGTTTATAGATAAATAAATAAATATAAATAAATAAATAAATAAATAAATAAATAAATGAATGAATAAATAAATAATAAATAATAAATAATAAATGATAAATAATAAATAATAAATAATAAATAATAAATAATAAATAATAAATAATAAATAATAAATAATAAATAATAAATAATAAATAATAAATAATAAATAATAAATAATAAATAATAAATAATAAATAATAAATAATAAATAATAAATAATAAATAATAAATAATAAATAATAAATAATAAATAATAAATAATAAATAATAAATAATAAATAATAAATAATAAATAATAAATAATAAATAATAAATAATAAATAATAAATAATAAATAATAAATAATAAATAATAAATAATAAATAATAAATAATAAATAATAAATAATAAATAATAAATAATAAATAATAAATAATAAATAATATTTAATAAATAATAAATAATAAATAATAAATAATAAATAATAAATAATAAATAATAAATAAATAAATGAATAAATAAGTGTATCTCGATAGTTTGTAAAATTTGTTGATAGTTTGTTGACGTAAACATTGAATTATCATCTTGCCTTAATTTCAGAGGTTTTGTTTTATATTTAATGTTATTAAAATAATTTATTTCTGTTTTTTTTGACCATTTTTGTTTGGAGATAATTTGATTCAACTAACTGCACTGCATATAACGAATGTGAATTATTAACAGATGCACAATGTATGTATATACTTTCCTGTATGTAATGTCCTCAGGTGAGATTTGTCATATACATGATTTTATGATGGCGTATATTATTATTATATACGCTTACATTGGATATTTTCACTGTTGGGAGTAAACTATACTTTTTGACAAATTAATATCTTTATAGTCATACTTAATAGTCATAAAATATCCCATTTTCAAATATATTGATACAAGAACAAATTAAAAATAAACTAATAATACTGCCGCGGTTCAGAGGAGACATATATGCGGTAGCATTTGTAACATATAAGGATCGTTGTTTTCATTGTATACGAACCAATTTTTAAATAGACTAGTTGCATGTAACATATGAGATCCAACTGTCGATAGCGATAGTATGTATAGTTGAAGAATATGTTCCAAACTATAAACCCATAGATACAAATTATTGAATATTTTCAGATATTTTGTTTTCTATACAACATATGTAGGTATGTATGTCAAGATAGGATAGTATGGAGGAAGATCCTTTTTCCTACCCAGAATATGCAAATAGCATGATGGTATGTATGTATGTATGTTTGGAGATGAAGTATCAAACTATTAAGTCTTCTTACATATTGTGTATAGGCGACTGCCATACAAAATGTATGAAGCGATGTCGTCACTAAATTCAATTTTTAAAAAAATTGTTAAAAAAAATTGAGATCTTCTACTACAATGTAAATATTTTTTATAGAAAATTAAATTATCTAGTTGGGGTGTTTCGGCTTTTTTCGATAATTGTAAAAGTTTTGGAAATATAGGCAGTTAAACTCATAAATTTATCATAAAAAAAATATTTTTCTTAATAAAAAATGTTTGAGAAACCCTGGAATTTTTTTGAAAAAACTTATTTGAGATTTTGTATTTGTCTATGTTTGTACCAATTTTCAGCGTTCTAGCGTTTATGGTTTCTGAGATATATGGAAAAATAAAATAAAAATTCAAAAGTTGATAACCCCTGACTGAAACAAAAAAATTCCGAGTATAAAAGTTTTGTAGGCCTGTAACTGTTTATATATTCTGAAATTTTAGGCTCTGTAAATTGAGCGGATCAAAAGTTATAAGGGGGGGACGGACACACACACAGACACACAGACACACAGACACACACACACACAGACACACGAAATGTTCTACTCCGAATTCTGAGTAAATCCGTGTATGGAACATATATGCTGCGAAGCCTCTAAGTTGGTGTTTTTTGACTTCAAAGATGGAAAAGCCGTGAAAAAAGTAGACCTCTCCATACAATTCTCGCGTATTCTGGCTTGATACATTGTCGATATGTTAAGAGAACAAAGTTCTCCTGAACAAATCGACAGTTGGATGACGTGGCTTCGTCACTTCCATAGATGGTGATGGACAGATATTGATGAATAAAATATACAGAACTTTAAACTTTCCCAGGTCTATTATAATATTCCAAAATCGTCTCTATTTATGTATGAAAATGTAAAAAAAAAATATTAAGTAAATGATAAAATACAATTGGATTATAGTGATTCACAGATATATATATGTCAACTAGTTTAGCAGAAATATAGGTAGGTACCTATATTTGTTTCATAGTAGGTATCCGACGAGAGTATTATAGTGAAGTTAGAAATTCGACAATTTTACAAATGACAAAGTCAGACGTCCTGTGGTCACAAATCATTGAATGGCATTTGAATAATATTTGATTTAAATAATAAATGTTACAGATAAATATTTGACATAAATAATATCAGCATAATACATCATCAAGCAAGTGAGAAATTACAAAAAAAGAAAAATTTGAGTAAACTTTAGCAGGTTTTATATATGACTATGCGTTGATGTCTTTTGGAAGAAAATTGTTTATTTTTCTAGTAAGGTTTAAGAGGCACAAAGATTCGATAAACTAAGGCTGTGTTTCACGAACAAAGATTGAAGTAAAAGTATAGTGAAAATACTTTGATTTTATAAAATTGTTCAAAACGTTTGGTTGTTTCATTTAAATCTAGTGCCGTTAAACGACGTAGTTTTGGACGCTTTTATGAAATCAAAGTATTTTTACTATATTATTTCTGATACTTTTGTTGAAATAACCCAGGCTAAAGGACAAATTAATGCGACATTTTTCTCAGCCTTTTCCCGTCAACTCATGACGAATGCCTTCTCCATTTTCATCAATGTCATCCTGTCCTGTGCAGTCTGCATACAGGACATGCCAGCATATCGTTTGATAACATCCTTTTATATCAACTATAGTCGCGCCACACCTCTCTTTGTCGTACGAGGTCTCCAAGTCCGCAAATATGATTAATAGTAAGATATGATGTACATTACCATAAACTTGGCACGATCTTCCTTGGCAGCCTTGTCTCTGTCCTGTCGACACCAACTCTCAGCCGCCGAGCAGCCATACAGGAATACGTTCTTTTTGCGTGAATGTCCGTGGATGTCACAGTACAAAGCGGCTGGTCTCCGGAGGACATAGCTCATATATTCTAGAAGACCCTGAAGAAAAAACAGGAAAAATAATTACGTACAAACATTTATGCGAATAATTGTAACAGAAATTCACGGACATTTCAAGTGTACAAATAATATTCATCTGACATTGATTTTCAGTAAAGTTTGATATAAATAAATATTTTTTGTTACTTAAATTGATATGCTAATAAATCAAGATTTTCAGCCCTCTGTCCTTCATTGCTGGATATAGGCCTCTTCCATACCCTTCCATTTCTTTGCAGCCAATTTTTACCTCCCACAGCGACTATGTCGTCGGACCATATTTTTTGAGGTCTTCCGACGCCTCTTTTGTATTCCCAAGATCTTAATATTTTAGGGCTCCATCTTGTGGGGTCTTGTCTTGCAATATGGCCCGCCCATTGTCACTTCATTCTTGCTACGCGATCCATGACATCCGCTACTCTGGTTCTCTTCCTAATTTCCTCATTTCTTATTCTATCTCTTAGGCTTATACCAAGCATGAATCTTTCCATGGATCGCTGTGTGTATTTGATCTTTTTTAGATTTCATTACAATATAAATATGAACAAGATATTTTTACGAATATTTGGTCAATAATTACTATAACTTCGACATATGAAATGAAATTTCGACGAATTTTTTGAAATAAAGGCTCAACATATTTATCAAAATCAACCGAAGCTATGTCTGAATATCTAATACTAACTTGTTGATTTCTGAAGTAGCTGAGTACAAATACTATTACTATAGATTTACTCGCAAAGAGCTTATTAGCAATGGTTCTTTCCGTGTTTGTATGGTGATGTGTTTTTGATAATACTAGGAATATAATTTGTTGTCATTACGTATTTGTAAGGGCTTTGCCAAGAGACAATAATCATGATATCTTATAAAACGATTTGTTTATGTAACAACGTGATGACCACATTTCTTCCCAGTGAAGATATAAAGTTAATACATTTATTCCAAAATAAACATGTATCGAAAAAAGCGGAGATATATACATTGTCCCATGAAAACAATAAGAATAATAAATTTAAAAATTATGTAAACGAAATATAAACATTTATTTTTAGATAGATTTTGAAATCTAACTCAATTAAAATATTATTTATATTTGAGGTAAATGAAAGGCCTCAACGAAAATTTGATAAACAAATTAAATATTTATTTCATTTGTAATTAAAGATAGTACAAATAATATGATTTTACCATTACCAGAAACCGCTGAACCACAGAATCCCATAAAATATGTACCTCTACATGCATCATTGTTAATTATCTGAATATTCCTCACCACAGGTAATATTGTAAGTATGTACATAAGAATAAATAAACCGTAACATATATAAGTACTTACCTATCTATAATTATTTACCATATTATGAACCAATAAAGACTGCCCGTAAACATAAAGTAAAATATATTCTAGGCAATTTCACGTATAATTTATTGTAGCACCACAATTATATATTTTAACGATACATTAACAAATTTATCGAACGCTAAAATCGTTAAAATAAATATGTTCGCAAGTCTGTATCTACACGTCAATATAATATAAATATATCGACAATGCTTTTATTATATGATAAATAAAGACATTTATAATCACATACGAAGCCCTTTCTTCTATTACATAAATATTCATACCTCTTATTCCTTAATTCACAATCGCTATTTATTCTATAATTTAACATCTCAATTATTGTTTATTGTAATTTATTTTTTTATACTAGGTACTCAGTTCACTGTACCTTTTGAACTTCCACTTAAATTAAATTATAAAAAAATATTTTTGGCTCGATAATAATTTAAAACTGTCAATATAATTACTAAGACGAAGCTTTTGTTTATTAAAACTAGTGTCATGTAAGACATGAGATCCAACTGTCGACGGCGACAGTATGTATGGTTAGCTTGAAAAAATCGACAGTTGGATGAAATTAATAAATAATTGCAAGAAAATAACTTTCAGGCTTAGTGGTCCGTTGATATATGAGGGTTGGAAACCACTTCTCTAGAGCCTTCGTTAATATTCAGGTTTCAGAAGCATAGGCACGTCAGTCCCTCAATACAACGTGTCACTTAGCTCAAGAAAAGAAACAAGAAAAGATAAAGAAGCAAATCACGTGACTACTGTCACTTCCATATAATGAGTTATCTTTTCTTGTTTCTTTTCTTGAGCTAAGTGACACGTTGTCAAGGGGGGCTGGACTGGCTTTATCAGAGTTTATGAAGTAAAAATTTGTTATTATGATGACGGTTTGCAGCCACTATCCTCTTTCCGATTTCTTATCTCATGTCGTTGTCACTAGTGACTATAGAGCCAAGGTAAGTGAACTCTGAACTGTTTATCACTTCTAAACTGTGTCCATGCTCCGCATATGGGGACTGTCAACGCCCCCTTCGCATAACGCTAGAATAAACAGCAAAAAAAAAATAAACAATGCATGGCAAGAAGAGTAGCTCATGGAGCCCTCTAAATTAGAAATCTTGGCACCATGGTGCAAAAAGAACAATCAGCAAGTGCAAGTCGAGATTCACACCTGCAAGGTAAATTGAAAAGACTTGAAGAAGATGTTGACTCTATTTTTTATCGAATATTTTTATTATTGCATATGCGCAAACATTGGATTTTTTTTCCCTGTCGGGAGTCAAAGATATTTTTTAACAGATTTTTAATTATCTCAATAGAGACGAAGTTGGAATATTTATTGTAGGAGAACCGGGAAATCAAGGCACCTACAGGGCTTACGACCTGTCATCGGCTGGTTTACGTGATCACTTTATGCGCTTGCGCAACGTTCACCAATTATGCCTTTTAATGAGATCCCTATCTATTCAATTTTGAAAGTTCTATATATTGTAATACTGAAATTCTTTTCGCTTGAAAATAAGGAATTTTTACTACAGCCATCTATGGGTGAAATTATGAACAACAATCTTATTATTTTTATTTATTTTGTTGGAACGCCATCTATTGAGAGAATTGGTTTTTTGTAAATAATGAAAGCTACAATTCTTATATCTGAGGTGACAATGCATTTTTCGCATAGAAGTCACCCCTGAATTGCGCCAGACTTATAAGGTCATTTTTGTCTTATTTACCTACTTGTACCAATGTGTAAGTAATCGAATATTTTTATTATTGCATATGCGCAAACATTGGATTTTTTTCCCTGTCGGGAGTCAAAGATATTTTTTAACAGATTTTAAATTATCTCAATAGAGACGAAGTTGGAATATTTATTGTAGGAGAACCGGGAAATCAAGGCACCTACAGGGCTTACGACCTGTCATCGGCTGGTTTACGTGATCACTTTATGCGCTTGCGCAATGCTATGCGAAAAATGCATTGTTATATTAAATTAAATATATCAGACAAATGAAAATATGTTTTTATTCTAATTCAAAACAAATGCGAAAAATTGATATTTTTTATTTATATGTTAAAAAATGGGCAATAGTTTTAATACTCACTTAATATACAAACATACATCACGCTGTATTTATATTCTGGGTCGGAAAAACAGAATGACCTCCATACTATCCTATCCTAACATACACACCTACATGTTTTTTGTAGAAAACAAAATATCTTACAATATTCAATAATTTGTGTTTAAGTGTTTATAGTTTGGTAAGTATTATTCAATTATACATACTAACGTCATCGATAGTTGGATGTCATGTGTTACATGCAACTAGTAGAAAGCTAAATGTTTTCACTTGAGTTAATGGTTTACATACTCTTATCAGCAATCTCAATATTTATTTATTAATTTATTTATACATCTTCTTGTACATAATATAAACAAATATAATTATACACTGGCGGGCTTATTGCCATTAGGCAATTTCTTCCAACCAACCAGATTACAAAGTATTACAACATTGTGTATGTACAACAGCAAATAAATAAGAGTAAAAGAAATCAAAGAAAATACGCTTACACTTAAATACTATTAAAACAAAAAAAAAATTCATTGCAAGAAAAAAGGATATGGTAATATTCAACTACCTATACTTACTAAAAAAATAATTCAAAAAACAGAAATCCGTTTAAGAAATCGAAAAAAACATATTTTATAAACGGAAATATGCTTTTAAAAATGTTATTTTCTCAGTGCAGTCTAATCCAATAAAATTCAAAATCAAATTTATGTCTTAAATCTGTGATTATACATAGTTTTTTTTTAAGAAGGCATAATATCTATGAACACATACATATGGTCACAGTGGTATTTGAAAATGATGAGTGGCTCCAGTATTCTTCGAGATCCGACTAATAATCTTTGACGATCGATAAAATGAGAAGTTTACTTATTGTTAAATTTTCTTACCGTTGTTCTTTTACCTCTGGCAATATTCTATAACCAAGAAAAAAAACAGTTATGTTCAGAGTTCTCAGCGAAATTCCGTCATATTAATAAAGAGCGTTTTTTATTGTGTAGTGGGTAAACATTTTATGAGAATTTCACACGAGTTATGAAATATGAAGATTGCCTCATAATATGTAATATTTAAAAGCGTATAATATTTATTATTGTATTTTGAATTGAAATAACCGAGGGTAATTGTAATTAATGCTGATTTATGTACGTGTGGAGTTTTGGATAAACAACTTATACAGAAGCGCTTGCCTTTGTTCATTCATGATGGCTTTAACAATACAGATTAATGAAGTTAATTGGTAAATAAAAATATTTTACAAAAAATAATTGTAAGACCAAGAAATGAAATAACAATTCACGAAGTTTTATTGAAGATTATGTGTAGCACTTTTTAATGATTCAGGCTTATTCCAAGGGTGCTTATTGCTATAGAATTTCAAAAATTGTAAACACACCGTAAACGTAAAAAAAATACACAAAAAACATCTACAAAAAATCTAAAAATAAAATATAATATCGTGAAGTGATTTTATTAAGCTATAAAAAATACTATTACATAATATACAGAATTATTTATTCATCTTTTTACACATATTCCACTGGCATGCTTTTTATTTATTCATTAGCTAATAAACGATATAAATTGTCTTGTACATACATACATAGAAAAACATATATTGAAGAAAAAAATACACAGAATTAGAAAAAAAAGACAGTTTGGTATACACTTAGCAAAAAAAGAGAAAACTACACAGCAAAAACAATCAAATCAATAATATAAAATAATAGGTCTAAGCAAACATAAAAAAGATATACATACATATGGACTCAAAATAAACAAAAAATAAATAAATAAAAAAGTATCATGAATAAAAAAAATAGCAGTGTAATGTCATAAAATTAAAAATAAAATATTTTTTTTTACCAAAAACAAAAAGTATACAATTGAAAATAGATGGGTGAATATATTAGATGGGTGGTGGCAGAGCGGTTAACGTGCTGGGTTAGTAATCCAGTGGTCGCGAGTTCGAATCCTGCCACGACCGATTTCGTTCACCTTTAGTACAAGTATCTATGCTTAGTTTAGGGAATGTATGAGGATGTATATGTACTTGTTTCAAGGACATATTCATTCTTTAAAAAAAAATCAAATCCGCACCGAAAATATCATAATTTGTTTCTTTCATAAAAAATCTGTACATCGTCCGTTTATATTTATGTTTGGACAGCGTAAAAATTTCCCTTAAATGTATTTATTCCCAATATTAGGGAGACGACTGAATAGCGAGTGATATTCTGTCTGTATATGTGTATTGTAATAAAATGATGGTTTCTATCTACTGGACTGTCGTGGTATATTGTAATTGATCAGTTCTGTTAGATTGCCATTATTTTGCATAGCAAAAAAAAAAGAAAATCGCGTAGTTTTTGTAATCTACGGTTGAAAAACACACTGAAATGAATATTAAGGAATACAAAAAAAAATATATATATACGTAGGTAATTAATAAGCTCAATAATGTAGTCATTAGAGAAGCAATTATTAGCTATACTGAAGAACCTTGAATGCATTTATTTCTTTTATTAAAAACAATACTTGAAATCTGATAAACTGTTGTCATGCTATCATCATTCAATAAAATAACTTTGAAGGCATAATAGGTAATTCATTTGTACGTTTTTTTTCACACGCCATTGATTGCCGTACAAAAAGGTCGCTGATATAATTTGACTAAGTACAATAAGTAATAATGAATTTTGCAAATATTTTAATTTCAATGCAGAAACTCCAATATAAAGTAGTCAGGTAGGTATAGGTAGCAATATTATTAAATTAATATTAACATACCATCACGATTGTATTCTTACTGTACCTACACGAGAATAGGTAGAGGTCATTTAACTCATCGGTTAACTAATAACAATATTATTATTGTGAATACAAATAAACTTATTTAATTCGGAAGTCGTTAAACAATACATACACATTTACATCAGATAAAAATATAATATAAATACACCGCATTATTTAAAAGTAGGTACCTACAACAGATAAATTATAAATGTTGCCACTAATCGATTTTATATTTTCGTTCACCAGTTATTTTTATTTTTTACTCCTCACTAACCTAATTTTAAGGCTATTTTTATTGCAGATTATCAACTACTATCATGTTGAGACTGTATTCTGAAAGTTTCATCACAATGTATCTGTGTGTGTGTGTGTGCTATGTGCTAAGAACGGCGTGTTTATTTTACTTTACCGATTATAGACTAAAGTAGTCATTCGATTCTTTTCAAATTTTGCAAATTTGTATACCAGATACTCACTTAGACCCCATTATATTTTGAAGGATATCTGAATAGTGCTTCTCAATTTTTTTAACTATCAAATATTTCAAAGTGACCCCAAGTTCAGGAAACTTTAAATTTGAAATTTTTATTTTTAAATTGGTAAAAAGGCGCATCACTTACATAAAATGGCATTGAAGAATTATCAAATTTAACAAATTCATTTCATGAAAATGCTGAATATTTTCCCTACAAAATTTGAATACTTTATAGAATGACTTGTTAGTGAGGAGTTTAGCGTTGGTCACAATCCACTCGTTTTAACATTGCTACGTAGGGGATACCAATTATTACGAGTAGGATTTGGGTTGGAAGAGTAGGTTATACTCTTCCAACGAAGCTCATTACGTAGCGTTGGGTAGATGTATTAAATCTGCTTAGAAAAATATTTATTTGGATATTAAAAATACCTCGATTGTAAGAAGGTCAAAACACAGAAGTGGAGTATTTCTTCAAGTTATCAGTGTTTATGTACGGCCCACCAAGTAAGAATTACGGAAGAAAATATTTTAAGAAATTTCTTCTTTGCTGGGAATTGAATCCAGGACTCCGGCATAGTATACATAAGACTTAATATTTTACCGCAGCGCAAATTAACGTATTTACTTATATAAACCACAAAAAAAAACATATGATGGAAAATATATTATGGAATTGTCTTTGGTCTATGTGTAGTGTTTACCTAAGTTTATTGAGTTAATGGTTTGTATAAATATGTGTTTTGTTGTATGAATATATAATATTTTATGACACTGCATAAATACCATTTTGAACAAAGTGACTACAGTGAAGATTTCAAATGATTTGGCGAATGATTAAAAAGTTTTATATCTATAGACCAAGAGCCAGAGACAGCCGGATTTAAGTCATAGTATAAAGGTTGATTTTTATTTCGCCGTAAGGATACTACAACCTACAACATGTAGCAAGCATTGTCTTAAATAAAACCTGAGTAGTGGTAGCCTAGAGAGATGTAAGTTACGACTACTAATAGAAATCACCCCATCCATTGACAGAAACTTTGATTGTTGGAAACCCTCTATCAGACACATACAAAGATGAAGGTTTTGTAAGGAAAATTAAGTTATTTTCGTTAAGAACCTATGTATCCATCTGTTGCCTGCGTATATTAAAAAAATATACTTTTACGATTACGACATACCTATCTACCAACTTATTATTTATTATATAGGCAAAATTCTAAATTGTGAATGGATTTGAATGTCAATCCTGATGATTAGTTGTTTTGAAAGTTTTTCGAAGATTCTTTCTATGATATCCTTAGGTCTGAGAAGTTATAGAATTAAAATCATGTAGACATGTAAGACCTCCAGGTGCGGTATCTCGGAAGAGTCTTGCCCTGTCTGAGTAAGTAAGTAGGTACATAATATTATGTAATAGGTAAGCAAGCAGACCAGGCGGGCGCCATGCCAATGTCCTGTCCGATGAATAAATTCCTCTAGAGCCTTCATATGGTTCATTACAATTATATTATACTATTCTTATTACAAACAGAAATTGTACCACGCAGAGGTGTAACAACATAAAAATCAATAAAAGATTGATAAATTAAATATTCTCAAATATCGAATTATTAACTTTGTTAGTTTGGAAATCAGTCGCATAGTTTCAAGAAATAATGTAGCTAAAACATAATAATTAAAAATATATCCAAAGATATATACAACGAACATACCTATGATTTTATTTTTTAGAAATCTGTACACTGTATTTTAATTTTTTCGCTCTATTTTCTTATTTTTAGAATCCTGGGGATTCCCTGGGGATAACACATAACGAATGACGTTCTTGCAAGAATCAAAGAAGGAAAGGAACTGTTCAAGACCATTTCAGAAAGAAGAATTGGGCACATAATCCGAAAAGAAGGTCTCCAACATTATATAATAGGGGGATGACTGAAGAGACAAAAGACAGAGGGCGCCCTTGCTGGGAACATCTTGAGGATCTGTGCGACGATATGGGCTGCAGTAGGTACTTATGTGGATATGAAAAATGTCACACAGAATAGGACGAAATTGAAAAAGAAATGCGAGACTTTGTTACAAAGCAAACCTTAGGATTGAAACATAGAAGTAGAGTATTTTTTTATGAACTTTTCAAAGGAATACTGAAAATTTATCGCTGCTCAGCTTTTGTTTTATCGGGAATAACCAATGGAAAATGGAAAATTTGAAGTTTTATCAAGTTAGTGGTTTACTTCTTTGGTCCGCCATTCATTTTGAATTTCTTAATCTGACCCTTTGTCCTAAAAATTAACTCAGCCCTGCTTTATACTATAACACTTCATACACTGACGTGATGAAATAGTCTTCGAAATCTTCCTTGATCTTCGAAAGTCACCACTATTCAGGGTTCATATTATCCAATCGTTGTTACCTGCTCTGGTATCCTTTTACAGAAAAAAATCAGCCTTTTTACTATGTCGTCGTAAGTCTGGGAGTTGCTGGCTCTAGCTTTATGTATAATGTTTTATTTTCATTCTTTATTTTATACAGCCAATTTTTGTTTATGTATCGACCTTAATTTTTGTCATTAATATGATTTTTTAGTACCTAAATTAGTTAGCAGAAAGGAGGTGAGCATTACCAAAGAAAAATAAATGATAACAGATGGATGCGTTCTGCGCAGAAATTAATTACGGAAATACTTCCAGTATTCAGAACCTCAGTACTTCTGGATTTTCTAGCATTATATCAAAGATACCTTAAACCATTGTGCTATTCAGAGCTGCGAACGATCTGGAACTGGGTATACATTTTGGTGTATTATTCAAACCTAACTAAACCTAACCTAACGCCCGATATATTTTTTATGTATTTTTTATATTTATTTTTAATTATAAAATCAATATGTCCTTGTTAAACAAGTACTTCCTACGTTCCCTAAAATAAGCATAAATGAAAGAAACCTTATTACTTGTTGATTTTCCTGTTAATGTTTATATATTTTATAATTAAATTTATTTTTACAATGTATGCAATTGAAACTCTGTTTATTTCATAATATAGGTAAGATGGTATTTATATTTTCATTATTTTTCGCTCGTTTACATAGTCTTTAACAGTCTTTACCAGTCTACAGTTAACGAGCGTACTCTTATTTTACAAGTCTTTACCGAACGTATTCTGACAAAAGCTAATCTGTAGCGGTAGGAATTCATATCCATAAACTCGTATTGCGTTTGTACATAAAGAATCCCGCGGTTATAGAATCAAAGGCAGGGTTGAATTTAAATAATCAAACTGCGCGATCATTCGCTTAAACCTTCCCGCAGCTCAAAAGTACCTACTGGGGCTCTGAATACTGATAGGGTTTCCATATATCCGTACAGGGTAGAGAGCTGTGGAGGTTTTTGGGGGAGGCCCATGAACATTACTGGACAATGAAGGGCTTATATGATTGTGATGAAGGCCATCGTGAATTATTTAAGGTTCGATTTGTAGCAGAGAAGAATTTTATAAGAAAAGTCTTATAAAAGTATTTTTTGCTGGTTAAGAACGAATACACTGTTACGTTGGAATCAATTTCGAATCAAATCGATTAATTGTCGATCAAAAATTTAGGTATACAATACATACCTTGGTATGAAAGATGTCTGGATGAAGTACAGGGTTAGGTTTACTCCAACATCTGTTGAGATCTTCATTGGTGAGACCGCATCTATAACTGAAATAAAAAAGGTTCAATTAATACAATTCCCTCTTTCTCATAATAACTTAACTTAATGTCAACACAAAATTTAAAGAACAGAAACTTAAAGAAAAAAAAAATAAACCTTACAATAATAATTAAGAGTCTAACGAACGCTTGACTTAAAATACAGATATTTTAGAGTGACCTAAGCCTTGGTTCAGTGAAATGATGTTTGATAAACATACGACCAGTGTACTGTGTCGAATGCGGCTCGGGCATTGTTCTACTGGTGAGCATTTGGCAAAGATTGAAGTTGAGTCGAGTTTGTGTGAGTGCAGAACGAACGATGAAACACTAGACCTTATATTTTTTGAAAGTCCATTAAGAAACGCTTACCCAAATTTTTGTACGGATTTGATTCGAGTAAAAACGCCAATGCCAGTAAATTTGAGGTTGCTTTTGGCTTCCAACTCCATGGATATATACGTCTTAATTGTTAAATTTATTAAAAAATATCTTAATACAGATTTATAGAGTTATCATAATCTTCAAACATAGTTAACTAGTTTCTTACTGGTTCTGAAATAAAAATCGCGTCAGAGATTGGATTTATGACAGGTATTATGGCGGACATTAGGACTTCGTTGATCTATTTTGTGTGAGCCCATATGTTTGTTGAGGTAATGATTATGAGTGCAGAATGTTGAGATTGTGTACCTATTTAGTGTGGAACGGGAGCAATCACCTGGTATACAATTGTCACTATTACTATAATTGGCATATAATTGTCACTAAAATTGAAAACTGCTAGCCCCAGAACAGGATTTCCTAGTTGGACAGCAGTAATCTACTTATTGTTGTCATTATAAATATGATGCGAAAAAAAGTAAATAAATAAATCAATAAGTAAATAAAACATTAAATTAATTCAATTACAATGCTATTTGTCAAATAAAACCCCTTCGGGAAGAAAAGCCATAAAAAACCCTCAGACGGAAACGTATGGCTTTGTATACTTTGTAAAGTAAAGTTAAAGAAAAAGATGTAAAAAGGAGCAGCTTATAATAGATATTTAATTATTATTATTAGAAGCATGGTATATAGAATGAGAGATGGCGGAAAAAGAAAATGTTTATTACAATTTATTTTGCTAATTAGATTCGGTCGTAGTAGTCCCACTTGGTAGATAGATAAGTTTATAAGGAACGAATCATATCTTAATTAGGTACTCTTACTATTGTTTTTACCACACCGAATCTCATTACACTTTGAACGCCTTTACAATAATTATTGAGTACACAACAATTGTTCTCAACTGACCGTGAACTTGGGAGAGAATTATTATGTAAGAATAATAAAACTTTTGGTCTTGAAAATTCTAAAATATTACGAGTTAAGTACGTTAAACTTTTCGCGCAGGTTAGTACTGTAGGTATGAATTGAACGAAGGGATAATAAGAGGTACTGAATAAATTAGTTTAATATTGTATATACGACCTTAATGACCAAAAAGATGTTAGTGAGATAATGAAAATTCCATTATATCGCATAATTTTGGAGAGTTATAAATTTTAAGTTTTTTAGCTGGACATAAATACGATATACATTCACATACTTTTACAACTCTATAAGAAAATTAATTCATCACTACAGTACATAAAAATAAGATTATTTTTTCTGTCAAATCACAGTTTCTACTGAACGAAACACATTTGCCATTTCCGTTAACCAATCTTAGGTCTTCTTTTCAAATACAATCACCAAGATGATATTTATACTAATACTTAAGAAAAGTCTAAGGAAGTAATACTCGTCAAATAAGTCTTCAATGACATTCTTTCTGTATCACTCAATTCCTCCACACTTCTCTGTTTGTTATAGCTGTGATTGGTTTGTTATTGTAGTTGTATTTTTTGACGTTTATGCTCTGCAAGTTCTACCTATATGACGGGTAGGTACCTACATTACGAAAAAAAAAGGATTTTCAGAAAATAACATATTATTTGTAGGCATCGATACAAGTTAATTACTTTTAATATCATAATGATGTATCAAATTATTGTTTCAAATGTTGTGGAAGTATTAGCTAGTATATAGCAGTATCGATTTTACATTTGCATTGAGAAATATGTAAATATAAACTGAAATCCTTAGTTAATCGACTACACTGCAAGTATCCAAATGTAGACTCCAAAAAGCGCCTGAAGATGTGCAAGTTTGAGTGACTTGCTGAGCCATCATCATAATCAGTGTCGTCTTCCTCATTAGGTACTAAGGGTCGTGTCCAACATCTTTCCTCGTCATCATGATGTTGTATATTGTAGTCCTCCATTTCTTCCGATACACCGCCGTGCTCATTGATTCAACCACCGATGTAGCAGTGCCAGTCCTAATCTGGTTCGTCCATCTTGTGGGGGTTCCCTCTCTCTTTCCATTCTACCTTGAACCCCACCAATGACAACCTGTTTTTTAATGCTATTCTCATCGCGTCTGGTGATGTGTCCAAAAAAGTGAAGGACGCGTTTGAGAGATATGGCGAATAATCTGTCCTCTATTATCAGCTATGATGGATGTATTTGTCCTTCTCGCCGTCCAGGGAATTCGAAGCATACGTCTCCAGCACCACGTTTCAAACGGGTCGATTCCTTATCTTTCGCAAGCTTTGATTGTCCATGATTCTCCAGCGTTGAGGAAAATAAGTGTCCTTATTAAGCGAATCTTTGTAGATTTGGAAATACTTCTATCTATCCATATTTTGTCCAATTTAGTTATGGTGGTTGAGGCCATTGCAACACGACGTTTTATTTCGTCTACACACACACACACACACACACACACACACACACACACACACACACACACACACACACACACACACACACACACACACACACACACACACACACACACACACACACACACACACACACACACACACACACACACACACACACACACACACACACACACACACACACACACACACACACACACACACACACACACACACACACACACACACACACACACACACACACACACACACACACACACACACACACACACACACACACACACACACACACACACACACACACACACACACACACACACACACACACACACACACACACACACACACACACACACACACACACACACACACACACACACACACACACACACACACACACACACACACACACACACACACACACACACACACACACACACACACACACACACACACACACACACACACACACACACACACACACACACACACACACACACACACACACACACACACACACACACACACACACACACACACACACACACACACACACACACACACACACACACACACACACACACACACACACACACACACACACACACACACACACACACACACACACACACACACACACACACACACACACACACACACACACACACACACACACACACACACACACACACACACACACACACACACACACACACACACACACACACACACACACACACACACACACACACACACACACACACACACACACACACACACACACACACACACACACACACACACACACACACACACACACACACACACACACACACACACACACACACACACACACACACACACACACACACACACACACACACACACACACACACACACACACACACACACACACACACACACACACACACACACACACACACACACACACACACACACACACACACACACACACACACACACACACACACACACACACACACACACACACACACACACACACACACACACACACACACACACACACACACACACACACACACACACACACACACACACACACACACACACACACACACACACACACACACACACACACACACACACACACACACACACACACACACACACACACACACACACACACACACACACACACACACACACACACACACACACACACACACACACACACACACACACACACACACACACACACACACACACACACACACACACCATATTCCTTAGTTTCAGAATTGAATAGAGTCAATGGTATCATAATCAATACATTTTTACTGTATGATTCATGTTACTGAGCGTCGTGTTTCCCAGTACTGTGCAGCCATGAAAATTTTATAGAACTCAAATGAACACAGTGATGAAAATGTTTTGAGAAATAAAAGCATCAGGACTGCGAGAATCCTTGACATCTGATAATTACAGGATTAAAATTGAGAAGGGTTAACGGGATTTGGCGATTTTGTGAAGCGTATAAGGAAATAAATACAGTCAAAGAATGCAGAATGTACCAACTCAAAGACCTATCGGATGATGTCATTCACGCAGGCAGGTTTAAAAGTTCAGAGTCTAGAGATGACAGAGTAGGTATTTCCTTTCCCATGGCCGATTCCATAAATATGTTAATAAACATGCAAGGCGAACACCAAGGCAGGAAGTAACCATACGCCCGAGGGATATTTTTTTGCCAGATTCAAGTTGAATACTACACAATGACATAATATTATACAAATTATTTGAAAAATACAAAGACACCGACGAATAAACGCTCTAGTACAAATATTGTTGTCTATCTACATCTTTTGCTGGGGGCGAGAATCTCAAATAGTTCAAACGCTTTATGATTTGAATTATCCGTTATAGCGTGTAACTTTTAATATAGATAATAAGATTTTAAATTATGTTTCATTGACATATATAATAATGATCCTAGTCGAAATACAAACATTTGTTATTAGATTTATATGAATTCATAATACGACATTGAATTTTTAATACGACATTTATAATAAAAACAAATTCGAGGGACTTTACACCACAACAACTGACAAAAACATAGGTAATTCAAAGTACGGTACTAGGAATCTTAGGATAATAACAGATACGACATTTAAAAATATGTGCTTATAAATCGATTTCGATAAATAAAAATGTCAGATAATTGACTAAGTATTTCACTAAATAAATGCAGTTAAGTCACGCAACATGTGTATAAGAGTTTGAAATAATTATCTCTATGAAACACGATCGACTAATCCTTATCAATTTTATAATAGATGAACATAAATGAATATAAATGAATAACAGCGTGGCATCTAAATAAATGCGGAGGTATTTGCTGATTTTTTTAAAATCAAATCTGTTAAATATATTATTATAGGTAGAATGAAAATAGAACCTCCTCTTATGCGATTCTCATTAAAATTTTTGCTCATGAAATTTATATTGCCCTTCGTTTCTCAGAAGCCATCATAGAAAACAAGGAAAAAGGTCGCACAAAAGCTAGATTCAAGGTCACAAATTCCAAACATGGAAAGATATACATATTTTATATATTAGATAGATAAAAAATACACAAAAGAATCCCTTATCTTGAATGCGCAAACAATAAAAATATATATCGGAAACTTATTTATAATAAGTATGCATGGGAATTATCAATGCAGGTGATCAGCGGTGAACTTATTACGAGGATAAATGAATCTTTATTGAATTTCAAAAGTCAGCACCTAATTCTTCTTATGATTGCCGAAGTATTGTGGTTTCGTTTATTGACAAATATGCATGAGCACTTCTACTCTTTATCCAGGAATAAATTGGTTTCAATTTTTAAATTGGTTTCAATTTTTATAGTTACAAAGTGTCATACTTCAGACATGAGCGTATAATAAGCAGATATGAGGGCACTTAAGAAAGCATGCACTAAGGGAGAAGTTTACACGGGTATTTGGATAATTGGTCACAAAGATTATGTCAGCGAATAACTTGTTTGCAAGATAATTGACAAGGAGCAACGGACAAGTTCATCGTAGCGGTTCCGACGAGACAAAGAGATGAAGATTTACTCTGGGAATGCACTCTAACTTTTTGAAAATGTTCAGGCGTGATATTTAGTATATCTATCAGCTCGTCTCTCCCGAATCTCACGATATTCAGATAACACCAGATATCGCGGTTTGTAACAATTTTACAGTTAAAAATGGTTCATTGACACGCTGCGTTGTAATATCACGAGTCGCGGCGGCCAAATTGGAAGATAATATTATGTACATAGTTCTCAGGAAAAATGTTCAAACACACACACAAAGTGGGCACTATTAAAAGATCATCCGCGGGAAAAGATTGCCAGCCAGCCAGCCTGGGAGAAGAATTAAAAAACCCAGTATTGTCTATGTTATTAGAGTCAGCCAACCAGATGGGTGTGAGGTAATTACGGCTCCCAATTCACTCTTGTGCTTACTTACATACCTACAAATAAATAGTGATGTAACTTTTAGCGGGAATTTTCACCTGTTTTTTAATGCTTTATAATATGTTACTGCCAAAGGTGTATACGAAAATACACCAATGCTCAGGCTGTGTTTCTCGAACAAAGATTAAAGTAAAAGTATAGTTAAAATACTTTGATTTCATAAAATTGTTCAAAACTTTTGGTTATTTCATAGAAATCTAATGCCCTTCAACCACGCAATTTTGAAAAATTTTATGAAATCAAAGTATTTTTACTATACTATTACTTATACTTTTGCTAAAACAATCCAGCCTAGAGTCGGCTAAACTTGAGTTTACTATCAAGTCTAGTTTTTTTTAACCTAGGTGATAGTAATCTGAAGTTCTCGCTGTTATTGCATTTTATTGAATTCGGATTGGAAGCGGATAAGGTTCGTTAACTTTCGTAACAATTCTATTCGTAACCATTCATGCTACGAAAGGAAGAGAAATTAATAACTAACGCGACGTCCTAGTTATTAATATATATAAAATTAATAACTAACGTGATTCAAAGCGAATGCGAAGCGGCGCGGCGCGGCGTGAAAATAACAAACAGTCGGTAACTATGGAAGTGTCCTACGTTACCGACCGCGAGTTGGTTTCGATGCGGCGTGGCGCGATGGGAAGCGAACGCGATCAGTTGGTTTGATATTTTCGCGCGAATTGATAGCGGCGCCATTGTTTTTTGACATGTCAGAAACAGAAATTTTAATTTCTGTCCATGAACGTCCCATATTATGGAACAAAAGATTATTATCGAACCGCGAATTTTAGGATTTGGCAAAAATAAATGGGACTACAAGTAAACACATTTATTTATTATTGCTATTTTACAATAGGATGTTTTTAAAAACACACAATGTTTTCTCTCGCTTGCACGAATGTCAAATTTTGATATGTTTCCCGGAAAGATGTAAATTCAGTCTCATTTATTAATTCAAGATCACGTAATTCTTCATACAAATTGTGATATCCCCCATAAATATGCCTCTCTAAGTACACAATATTAGTTTCACTTCTCTGCCGTACATACTTCTTGAGTATTTTATATACGTACGTCCACGTACATCCGTGACAGTAGCTGGCGGCAGAGGGAACGATTCTCGCACACGTAGGACAGAGCCGCCGCGTCGCACCGTATCGCATTGAATTCGCTTGTCTCTGCACCGCATCGCTTCGCAATCGCGTTCGCTTTGAATCGCCTACGTAGGACGTAGCGTTAGATATAATAATAAAGCGTTTTGATGGGATATTTAAGGGGAACGCGAAGAATTATAGTCAAACACTTGTTTGTTTGCCATTTTCCGATATGCGAACAAGTTTATTAATGTTGAAAATATACAGCAAATCAGTGAATATTCCTTTCACATTCCCATCACTAAAGTTAAAGTGGAAGCTTTTTAGCAGGAAAAATAATGTATGTATGTATCTTAATGGTTTACACAAACAAAACAAGTCATTCTTATAAAGAGGTAATTAATCGTACATTTACTTGATATTAGGCACCAATGTACTTATAGAAATGTAACTATATAACTTGAAACATCTAAATTGTGAAGGTGAATGCACAATGTACATCGAGAATTATTTAGGTACATTGTAAATTGGTGCAATATGGCTAAAAATTGTTTTTTTATGACCAATAAAATAATATCAAGTTTCATAATTGATAAAATAAATTACATTTTCGAGACGTAACATGTTTCGAGAACTAGAATCTTTTTTCTTAATAATTTAAAAAATAACACAAAAAAATATTTTAAATTGCAGATTGATTCCAGAATGTAGAGCACAAGTGATATTCAAAAATTGGGGAAATTATTTTATCCAATAGTAATTTATTAGAACAAGTATGGAAGTAATTAAAATTATCTTATGTTAATTTCTATTAGTTGGTCCTTTATGATTAGTTAAACATTTTATTCAGCTGATCGTTCAGATGATGATAATATTCCATGGACAAGGAATTTTAAAGGAAGAAATTTTAGTGCCACTTTTTGATGGTCCGCGTATAGAGAAAACATGGTTAAAGAGAAATATTAAGAAGGCATATAAAGCTAAATCTAGTGACTGAAAATGATGATATATTAAAACCGCCTAATGCACTATGAAGTTACATGCTAGTAAGGGTATCTATAGCGGGAAAAACAAAATTTGTTTTTTAGCATTATAAGAACAAACCTGGGGGGCAAGTCTGGTCCAACCGGCGAAATCAAAACCCACACGATTCCCCATATCATGGATATAATTATTATATGGAGTTCAATAATATATTTAGATGTCATAGAACTCCATATGATAATTACATCCATTACATGGGTAATCACGAGGGTTTTGATTTCGCCGGTTGGATCAGACTTACCCCCCTGACTTGAAATAAAAAAAATAAACCATTACGAATATTCACTTTGGTTTGATGCACTTTAAAAGCACATAAAATATTTATTTCTCTACGTCACATAGTTATTTTATTTATTTATTTATTAAGCTTCATGTACAATACTGCGTACAATAGCGGGTTTATTAGCACAAGGCAATTTCTTCCAACCAACCAAAGCATAGTGAGGCCATACATAATAGAGTGGTAGGTACATTAAATTTATAACAAACGGAAAGAAACACGTAACATTATTAGGAGTAAATTCACAGAAACACAGGAAAGAAGGAAATAGAGGTTGAGGGAGGGGAGGGAGGATGATGTGGGGTGTCAGTTAAGAATTATTAGACAGGTAAAATAGCTTTACTTTCTTTTTAAAAAGTTGAATCGATTGAGATGTCGTAGTATCAATACTTAAGGTGTTTCATAGTCTTGTTGCTTGTAGTTCAAAAGAGGAACTGAGAAATTCAGTTATGAAGTAATTTAAAAGAAATGCCGTAAAAAAGGATATTTTTTAGGAGAATTTATGCTGAACATTCACTAGAGGAATCTTGAAAATACCACCCTGTTAATAATTATTATTAGTTTAATGATTGTGAAACGTGTGTCAAAATTAAACAGTTTACCGTAGGTATACTTATTATCGACACGCATACCCAAAATATATATTTACATTTTTAACTAAGTAAATTTTTTACAGCTGACAGCGTGCGTGATAGACTTTATGTGTATTGAGAAAAAATTAATGTTGTTGTACCAGAATGATGCCGTATAAAAATTGAATGCATAAAATAATATCAATATGAAATAGCGGCAATGACCGTAGAATATGACCTATTCACAATAAAAGCTATAACAGAACATTATGACCGAACGCTCTGTCGATTCGTTGCATCACGAAATGCGTATTACGATTTCAGCTTCTTATTACGGTCGTGATCTTTCAGATGACATGATTTCACTCTAAGATATCTCTCTTTCTCTCTACCTAGAGGAGGAGATGATGGCTGCTAGGTAAATCTACGAACTCGGTAGTAGTATATTATACGAAGTTCCCTTTGTCGTTCGCCAACTGCGCCTGCCTACCTACACGACACAAAGCGATCAATTTTATTCAAATGGATTTGTATTATTTCGCGATAACATGATTTCTAAATTATTCCGCGGTTCCTTTGTGAGGATATAATCGAAAATAAATGATAAAGGAACTTTATTTTTGCAAATCTTTCGATCATGGACGAAGAAGCAGGACAAAGTGATGATTGTCTTTCATTTACTTGAAATGTAATGCAAAGATCAGAGATAAGAATTGTGGTGATTTAGGGGTTAATAAATAATGGCCGTAGAGTTATGATTTTTTACGCTATAATTCATAATAACTATTAGAATGAACAAGATGAACAAATTAACACGTTCAAAAATGCGGTTATAATAACAAAACACAATGAAACAAAAATCGTTTAAGCAATCGATACCATACTAACTTTTTAGATACTGCACGATTTTTGTACGCAATTAAGTCCATGTGAATGTGATAGAAAATATTTGATTAAAAATAGATAATTAAGGTTTTCACCGACCTAATTTGGACAGGCGGAACAGTTAGTGATTTTTATTGTTCGTTGTTTCTTGGCTCAACGCTGATTCCTTCCACCAATAAGATACAAAGCTTATAGTTGGCGTTTCGATAGATAATCTCGTTCATGAATTGAAACATGATTTTATGTTTCTTATTAAAAAATGCGTAACAATAACAGAAAAATCTTATTTTGAGTTTACTTAACTTTTATAGACAACCCAAATAACGATTATATTTTTAAATGAAATTTTCCTAAGAGCTTCTATTTTGATTTAGATAAAATTAAACCGATAGGTTATGTTGAAAATAAAAAATTCGTGAATAAGATGAAGTTTAATCATAATTTGGAATGCATATACTATTTAGCAATCGCATGAACTTAAAATAGACCCCGTAAGATTTATGAGAAGGAATGGTGTATTGATTTACGCATTCGTGGGAATAGCCTCTTCAGTACCTTATTATAGATATCCGTTTGCGTGTCTCTTCTTTGAGTAAATTATTGGCTCATGTTTGTGTGTGTGTGTCGTAATAATTACAACAATAATCCAACTGTCGATAAGTACAAAAGATTTTAATTCAAAGTATCGAGCTTTTTCGGTTTTTCCAACTTTGAAGTCAATAAACACCAACATAGAGGCTACGCAGCATATATATGTTCTTTATACGGATTTACTCTGAATTCGGAGTAGAACATTTAGTGTGTCTGTGTACCCCCCTTATTATTTTTAATCTGATCTATTTACAGAGCCCAAAATTTCAAAATATATAGGGAGTTATAGGCCTACAAAACTTTCATACTCAGAATTTTGAATTTTTATTTCAGTCAGGGGTTATCAACTTTTGAATTTATATTTTATTTTTCTCAAAAACCATATTTAAGCCTATATTTTAAAGTTTTTAAATATCGAAAAAAAAGTCGAAACACGCCAACTAGATAATTTAATTTTCTATAAAAATATGAACATTGTAGTATTACATCTCAAAATTTTTAAAATAATTTTTATAAAAATTGAATTTAGTGACGACATTGTTTCATACAATTTGTAAGGCAGTAAACACGACACAATATCTCATTCTATAGTTTGATACCTACCCTATCTACAAACATACATCATGCTGTTTTCATATTCAGGGTAGGAAAAACAGACTGACTTCCATACTATCCTATCCATATATACCTACATGTTATGTATAGAAAATTCATTAAAATATTTATTATTCTCCCTTTCCATATTTCCTGTTCCTGTTTCATTTTTCATCATTTTATACATCACGTAGTTATATAATTTTTTTTTTCGTTAAAATTGTTTGTTATTTTTTAAATATGCTTATTCTAACGTTGTTTTTTTTTATTGAAATTGTTTGTTATTTTTAAATATGCATATTCTTTTATTTTCTTTTTTTTGTATTGATGTGGATAGTTTGTACTACTTACCATTCTATTATGTATGTGAAACAATGTTATTGGGTGTACAGATTGTTGTATACTTCTTTTATATTTATCATGTACTTTTCTTTCTGTACTCCTGTTTTGTTTCCTAATCAAAAATAAAAAAAATAAAAAATTATTCTTCAATTATGCATACTATTGCCATCGACAGTTGGTACTCATGTGTTGTTACATGAAACTAGTAATAATATATATGTTTAATTGAGAATCCCGCTTTCCTTGTGTGACATATAGTCGTGAAGATAACGCGGAGGCTCATGACATGTTCAATATTATTACCATAGATGTTACCACCAGTAACATCACTAACACTAGCAGAAACTGCAGTCTTTGTCAATGCAAACTAATTTGAGGTTATATCTGTTCATGACATCAGAGTAATTGATATGGCTAATACAGTAGTAGGATGGTTGAGCCGGTACTACTGGACTGTTCAACATGTCTAGGGAGACCCGGAATCTTACTTGTCTAATTTCTCAGAATTATTTTAGTTAGTAAAAATAATAAACTAGTAAAAACAACAAAAAATATGAGAGTAATAATAATTTTGAACTAGTATTGCCTCAGAACAGACTGTGTCTAGCGGGGCAATAAAATTTCCAAATGCATGAATAATTTTAATTGTAAATTAATTGAATTAAATTTGTTACTTTTGGAAATTAATTATTCATTCATCCATTCAATAATAATCAAAAAGCAAGATAATCACTACTGACAATACTTTACACAATATAGATATACACAAAAAATGAAAGAAAATATCAAATAAATTAAGATGAAAAAACAAAAATTACTTTATGTAAACATACTACTAGCGTCCTCGATCCAAAATCTCGTTTTGAAAAACTAGTTTTGAGATTTTGTATTTGTGTATATTTATATCAATTTTCAGCGTTCTAGCTTATGTGGTTTTTGAGGTATATGGAAAAATAAAGTAAAACGAGTGGGTTATGGCCAACACTAAACTCTCCACACCACAAATATTGACAATCTCAATATGGTAAAATATGCTTATGTTATATGAAATATTTTATTCAATCTAAATTTTACTACCAGGAATATAAATTTTCTAACGATAGTATATTTTCATGTTAAGATAGACAAACTATTAATGCAGTATGGTGTAGAATGCTTATGTTGTATGAAATATTTTAATGAAAGCAGATAAATTTTGGTTTAAAGAACGCGAGAGCATTTTCAAAATTTTGACACGTGATATCATATGATTTTTTTTTTTGTTATTTATGGAAAGCTAATCAGTTCCATGTTCAAGCTCTTAACATTATAACATGAAATCAAATTACTGAACTTTTCCATACATAAAAATTTATCTAATTACATTTTTATTCATACTAAATGTTACTACCAGGAAGATAAATTTTCTTCCGATAGTATATTTTTATGTTAAGATAGACAAACTATTAATGCAGTATAGTGAATAATGCTTATGTTGTATGAAATATTTTAATAAAAGCAGATAAATTTTGTTTTAAAGAACGCGAGAGCATTTTGAAAATTTTGACACGTGATATCATATGAAGAAATTTTTTGTTATTTATGGAAAGCTAATCAGTTCTATGTTCAAGCTCTTTACATTATAACATGAAATCAAATTACTGAACTTTTCCATACATAGAAATTTATCTAATTACATTTTTATTCATACTAAATGTTACTACCAGGAATATAAATTTTCTTCCGATAGTATATTTTTATGTTAAGATAGACAAACTATTAATGCAGTATGGTGAAGAATGCTTATGTTGCATGAAATATTTTAATAAAAGCAGATAAATTTTGTTTCAAAGAGCGTTAGAGCATTTTGACAATTTTGACACGTGATATCATATGAAGAAATTTTATGATATCTATGAAAAGCTAATCAGTTCTAAGTTCAAGCTATTAATATTCTTATATCAATATGAAATCAATGAACTGAACATTGCCAAATATAAAAAAATTCTCTTGTTACATATAAGTTTCATACAAAAATCCATTAAATAAAATATAATTTTTGAAACCGTTGAATATTTTTCTTTTAACATTGACCAACTTTGAATACAATTTTATGAAGATTCTTGGTGTTGTATAAATAGTTGAAACCAAATTAAAATATCTCTAATTTCCAGGTCGTGAGAGCATTTTTTTAGTTTTAATAGATGAAATCATAAAGAAATATTGAGAAAAAATGAACCGTTGTCTATGGAAAACTAATCAGCTCGAAGTTTATGGACTTAACACATGTGATATCAATATGAAGTCAATCGGACTAATAGTTTGGGCTGCAGAGAGGACACAAAAAAAAACAACGTAAATGATGAATTCATAGAGAAGAAATCAAAAGTTGTCTATGGAAAACTAATCAGCTCTAGGTCTTTGCACTTTACACATATGATGTTAATATGAAGTCGATCGGACTTAAAGTTTGGGCTGTAGAGAGGACACAAAAAATATAAATGCTACGGAGTACGGCGTATACGCCATATACACAAACACATCACGACGAAACTCATAGTGTGCATTCTCTACATGATACCCATTGAGAAATTGATGTAAAAAAATACGCTTAAATTTTGCGAAATCATGACTCTCCCCTATTCCATAGTGTGGAGAGTAAAACTACTAAATGTTCAATTCAGAGTTTATCCATATTTAATACATATATGCTGCGAAGCCTCTAAGTTGGTGTTTTTTGAAGTTGAAAAAAATATGAAAAATATAGACCTAGCCACACAATCGCTCACACACAGATTAATACTGTCGATTCATTAAGATAAATAAATTCTCTAAAACTGATCGTCCAAATTGATATCGTTGGTTTAAGGAGGACAAAATCTCTCCATTCTATAAATGTATATAATGGTTTCTAGTACGTATATAAACCTATTTATAGGTAAATAACGAAATTGTAATGAATGTCAAACATTAACCAAATAAATAGGTATTTTAAATCAAACAAATGATTTGGTCTACATATATATTTTTTCCTGAATCCAGGACGACCGTTTCAGCTAATTAGGTCCTTATCAACTGGTAAACATAGAAACTCTGCTTTTTCGTATATACTAAAATTCGGTACATTTTGCAATTATGAATTGTTCAAAACAGTTCAAACCGAGTTTGAATTATAGGTACATCACATCCCTATCTATATTACTTACCGCTGTCGTTCATTAATTATGCAATGTTTCTTATTTAATTGGATATGCCTAGTTTTTAATTATGTGCAAATATTTAATTTATATACACACCATGTACCTACCGAGGAATATTACCTACCACTATTATTCACCATTATTGTTTTAAGTGTCTCTAAGTTAATTGTATAGTCCACGCTTAGCTTTAATTTATTAATTTGTATAGAATGATCTCAATTTAAATTTGTGAATCTGGTTGTATACCTAATACCTATAATTTGCCTCCCCTATTTAATTGCGGGTTTTTTCGAAAAGTGGACCACTGGTATACAGACTAAAACTAATCCATAATAAAAACGTACGATCTTCACCCTTTCTGTAAAAACTTTATATTATTTAAACAGGTGTACTGTAGGTTTTTACATTACTTAAAAACACCTGCATCGACGTAATTCCCAACATAAACTATAATACAACTGTTTTGAACAATTCACAATTGCAAAATGTATCGAATTTTAGTATATAAGGAAAAGCAGAGTTTCTATGTTTACCAGTTGATAAGGGCCTAATAAGCTGAAACGGTCGTCCTGGATTCAGGAAAAAATATATATGTATGTAGACCAAATCATTTGTTTGATTTAAAATAACTATTATTATGGAATTCTACATATTCAACACCGTCAGTATTGACAAAATTAAAAAATTAACCAAATTATATTGATTCAAGTCGCATATGTATATTATATTAGCGATGCACAATGCACATCCAATACAAAATTCAAACATGGATGCCGTTATTTATATAAGAATACACCAGCTATAACTGAATGAACTATCGACTAGTATATTATTAAAAAGCCTACATTTTGAAATAAATCTCATTCGACATACAAACTGACGTATTTCACCTAATAACTCTTTACTTTTCAAGGTTGAAGGTGTCCATTGTGCAAGGTTGGTTGGCATTTAGCCAGGAGGGGAAGAATGTGATATAGGTAATATAATATAACGAGAGGAGATGGGATGGACCATACCACCAGACCTACTGTACAGTATGTAGATATATACCTACATAAGTATACCATGTACAAGGTTAAAATAAGATATGTGATACAAAGATGTGAATAAATCACGACCCTTCCGATGGTTGGCAGGCACTGTCTAGTTATTTTAACATTTTCAGTCTGTCGGGGAACGGTCGTAAATCGGAACCTTTATACCAATCTCATTCCAGAGATGAACAAATGCAGATTTTGATAAACGACCTGACACTCTTGTGTTGAGCCTCGAAGCACAAAGAGCTTAGATGGACGGAGGTGATGTGGCTGTTGCTATTTTATTATGGGATGTACCTACCTATGTATATAGTGCTGAGTATATTACCATAGTCTCTCCTATACCTACATGATAACTGGAGGTATTTAGTCTCAATCTTATAAACATAATAGGGTTGGTACTCCATGTAAGATAATACAGAAAGAGCAAAGCCTCAGTATTGAATTATTATTGACAATATGGTTATTGTATGTATGAATATTTTATTAAGATGTAAAAAATAAATACATTTTCTTACATCTATAAAGTATATTAACAAGTTGAAAAAATAAAAAGTTTTCACAGTATAAAATATCATACATAAAAACAATCAAAAACAAGAAAATATTCAAATTTACACAAAAACACAAAGTAAGCACACAATATCTTAAAAGAACTTTTCCTTTATGTATGTATTCAACACTTAGCCGACGAAAAGCGGCAAGACCAGACGCTTCCGTCACACATTCTGGCAAATCATTAAACAGTTGAAAACCTTTGTAATACACATTATTTTGTGTACCTGCCAAGTTAGTCTGATGCAGTCTAAAGATTTTATTGTCGTCGGGATATACGAATAAAGTTACAAAGCTCGAACTGGTCGTGAATTTAGTTAAAAATCAATTGCAAAATTCCAGTATCGACAGGCACGTGAAGTTTGTATGAAATACAACATTGTTCAATTTCATCAAAATATCAAATGAGTCAAGCATTTTTAACATTCATTCCTACAAATAACTTATTGTACAATTAATTTGTTTTCACCACTTTGAGTACTTAATGCCGAACTAGTTTTTGGAGCTGACCGCTCCCTCCTTGTACTAAATTATTCATCATGGATAATAATAATAATAAGTCATTTGTATAGCGCCGTTTAATGATTCGAGATCATACCAAGGGCGCTGATAGTTTAATGTTGTGTTGCTCTCTGAAACAAAGCTGTTTTTAATCCTTTAGTGAAAGTGCTCTTGCTTTGAGCACTGCGGACATCTAGAGGCAGTGAATTCCACTTAATAGGACCACTCACACTAAAGCATCGGTCATAGTAAGCCGCTTTGTTGACTCTGTCCAACTCCTTTAAGGAATCGTTACTCTGTGATCCAGACGACCTGAGTGTGAGATGCCTCCCAGAGAGATCTCTTCTCTGACACAGCTCTTGTATATATTTTGGTGCCAGGTTGTTCAAAGCATTATATACTGTCAAACAAATTTTGTAATCAATTCGCTCTGGACACTTCAACCAGTGTAATTCGTTTAGTAGTGGAGTTATGTGACATCGTTTTTCTGCACCGAAAATAAGTCTTGCCGCTGTGTTAAATACCATCTGTAGTCTATCGAGCTGATACTTCGGCAATCCAGCATAAATGCCGTTGCAGTAATCAAGCCGAGACACAACGAATGAATTTACAAGTGTTTTAGTCTCATTCTTGGGTAAATTTCGACGATTTTTTTTCATTTGTCTGAGTTGAAAAAAACATGAACTGACCGTTTTTGAGATGTGAAGGTCAAGTGACAACTTATTGTCCAAGTGAATAACCAAGAATTTGACACTTGCAGCTGGCACGAGTGTTTCTCCGTTGATGTTGATAGGAGTACTCTCAATGAGGTGCTGTCGCCGTGGTGAAGCTACCCACATAAACTCTGTTTTAGTTGGGTTCAGTTTAAGCTTGTTGCTAGACATCCACGTGGCGACTTTTTCGATGCACTCAACAGTTTCTACTTCCAGACGATTTTTGCATATGGGATTACAAAATTTGAAGAGCAAGCGGTCATCGGTATAAGCAAATGAATTAAATCCTTCGTTTTGAATCAAGTCGTCAAGTCTTTTTATATACAGAATGAATAAAATAGGTCCGAGAACCGATCCTTGTGGCACTCCAAATTTTACAAATTCCGATAAGGACGTATTGTTATTAACCCTCACAGACTGGCGTCTTTCTGAAATGTATGAGGTCATCCATTTGAGAAAATTTCCACAGATTCCATATTCGTGTTCTAAAAGCTGAATAAGAATTTTGTGGTCTACAGTATCAAATGCGGCACTCATGTCTAATATTGACACCAAAGCAATGTTCCCTGATTCAATTCCTGTTATAAGATCCGACAGTATTCTCATTAGTACAGTTTCGGTAGAGTGACTTTGCCTGTACGCTGATTGCTTTTTTGGAAACAGATCATGATTTTTTAGATACTGCGTCATTTGGTGTACAACTGCTCTTTCGAGTAACTTAGAAAGCACTGGTTAATTAGAAATTGGCTTGTAGATTCCAGCATCTTCCGGGTCGAGGTTAGACTTCTTTAAAATTGGTGTAATGATTGAAGTTTTTAGGGTTTCTGGAACGCTCGTTGTCTCGATCATCGAGAGATTTATTACTCTGGTTATCACAGGTGCCAATTCTTTTACACAGGTTTTTAAGAGCCATGTTGGAATCGGATCTAGTAAGCATTGCTTATTTTGGCAGGCCATTATCATTTTTGATACTTGTCCTTCTGTAACGGCTTGAAGTATTTCAATTTTTGCCGTTGTACTTTTGTACTTTTGGATGAACGCGTGCGTTGTTACGGAATGTTGGGGGTGGTGACACGGAAGGCGAAGGGTGGGGTTGAGGTTTACTGTTATGGCGAGAGAGTGGAAAAATATTGAGTAACGTTGAATTATTTAGAAGGACCTGATTATTTATGATGTTATACTTTTCTATTAAGTGCCTTTCTAATTTCGAGAGTTTCCATGTTGTCTAATTTCAATCCTTCTTAAGATTATAACATTTATAACTTTATTAAATGAGTGAATTAGTGCTCATAAGATGGTTAGTATATGCGGAGAAATATAATAAAATAAAATTAAGGATTAAATTATTTTGTATGACTAATAATAATAATATAATTTATTTAGTGCCTTTCAGGATAAGGATCATTCCAAGGGCGCTAATATTCTGTCTTATGTTGCTCTACAAAACAAAGCTGTTCTCAGTCCTTTAGACAAAGTGTTCTTGCTTTGCGTTCTGCGGGCATCTGGAGGCAATCTATTCCACTTTATAGGACCACTCATACTAAAGCACTAAAGCATCGATCATAGAAAGCCGCTTTGTTGGCTCTGTCCACAGCTCTGTCCGACTCCTTTAGGGAGTTGTGACTCTGTGATCCAGAATACCTGAGTGTGAGATGCCTCCCAGAAAGCTCTTTTCTCCGACACAGCTCTTGAATGTAATGTTATCAGAAATATATTCTTGAATGTATTCTAAAACCATAAAGAATAATAATACGTACTTACATAAGTATGTATTGTAAGTTAATCTATGAAATTGAATATAAAATGACGATCGGTCTTTGTGATTTTGATTTGATTCAGAGATGAAATAGTTGGTTATGAAATAGGTTTTATTTATTTTCATTTCAGCTCCCGGTGGGATGCGTGAACTAAATGCACTGCCTTTTATATTATTTCAATTCCGAGGCACCAACAACAAAGAGCGAACGAAAGAACGTTATTGTTTGCGAGGGAAATTTGTTCACAGCGTACACCATCAAAGGTCATACAGTATAATATACTATCTTATAGGACAGTGGTCGGCAAGCTCGTACATAAGTCAAAATAGCCAAATATAACCAGTACAAGAAATGAAATTTCTGAATTTGTTATGAGAGCTTAATTTTTAAA